>JALMGF010000017.1:9165000-9177500 GCA_023333645.1 Sceloporus occidentalis | reverse complement strand
ATCCACCCAGAGGTGGTAGCCCTTATTCAAATAGGGGGACAGCAGGTCCCACACTATCTTCCCACTAGTACCCACAGATTGTGGGCAGCCAGGGGGATCAAGGTGACTGTCCTTCCCTTCGTAGATTCTGAAGGAAACAGTATATCCCGTCCCACTCTCGCAAAGTTTATATAACTTTACACCGTACCTCGCTCGCTCGGACGGGATATACTGTTTGAAGTTCAGTCTACCCTTGAATAGGACCAGGGACTCGTCTACAGCCACATTTTTATCGGGGGTATAAATTTCAGGGAATTTACGTGAAAAATAATTAATAATGGGCCTCAATTTATATAAACGGTCAAATTGGGGGTGCTCTCTAGGGGGGCATTGGGAATTGTCAGTAAAATGTAAAAATCTTAGGAGCCCAAAGTACCTGTTCCGGGGCATTATTTGGGAAAAAGCAGGGGTGGATATTATGGGATCTGTGCTCCAATAGGAGCGTATCGTGGGCTTTTTCACAATGCCCATCATAAGGGTCAGGGCCCAAAATCTTCTAATTTCATGGGAGTCAGTGGGGTACCAGGTCTGGCTTCTGTCTCCTTGGTCAGCTGCCTGACACTGGGCTGCATAGAGGTTTGTTTGAGCTGCTAGCAGCTCAAAAAACTCGGGGGCAAACATTAAATGGAAAAATGACTTTGGCTCGCTAGCATCAATGTCACATCTGATGCCAGGAGTCCCAGTAAAAGCAGGGATTACTGGGTCTATCATATTTGGGGGCACCCAATTATATTTAGAGTCAGGCTCTCCACGCCTGGCTTTAGCAGATGGACCCTGGCCATCATCGTCTTCCTCTGACTCGTCATTATCTGACGCACAGCAGGATTCCTCAGATATTGGATCAATATCTGATGCAGTCAGAGTGGCCTCGGCGTCTGACGCGGTCAGAGTGGCCTCGGCGTCTGACGCGGTCAGAGTGGCATCGTCATCAGACTGAGTGAGGCAGTCATGAGCCTACTCAGCGCTGAAGACATGTTGCGCCATTGTACACGACACCTACCTGGCCAATTTCTAAAACACTACACTATCCCCAATATATGATGTGGTTTTGCACTAAGCACTGCAGCTCTGCAAGACGAACTCTCTCTCTCTCTCCCCCAATGTCGCACATCCGGCAGTAATGTCACTGACCCGGATGTGGTTCAGTCCCCCAAGTCTAATGACACACCAAGTTGTTACAGGAGATCGGGCAGCAGAAAGCCAGCGACACTGGCTTCTGTTGCCAGGGGGGGTACTGTTCTCCAGTGCAGCGGCAGGGATGTGTTCCTGACGCTGCACGAAGGGCTAGACGTCCCGGTACGTCTATAGGGGATTGAAGGGGTTAAAGAAAAAAATCATTTAAAAGAAACAAGTTAGTGACAAACACCAGCCATTCATCAGCAAATGTGTTTGCGTGCAGGGTTCTCAAATGCACTTTTATTAGTTAAAAGAAAGGTTGTTATTTAAGGATGATAATGTGTGAAGTTGACAGTAAAATGATCCTTTGCAAAAAGGTTGCCTGAAGTTACATGCATTTGTTTACTTTATTCTTATATGCAGCATATATACCAGTCTTTCAGTGTGATTGGTTAATGAGGCACAGAGAGGATTTAATTGCATTCAAACTCCATGGAAACCGCTAACTGTTGTTCTCTAATTATTTGGAAAGAAGAATATAAAAAGTGTGCTTTTCAGGGATAATGCGGTCTTGTGCTGTAGTTGTGAGGATAGGGTGCATTTAAAAAACTTCTTTTGGTCTGAAATCTTTAAATGTTTCCAATAGAAATAGAACAGAATAGAATTTATATTAATGCACGACAACAACGGCAAAGAAGAACAATGTTTTCTAATTCAACTTAAAATTAGGTGTGGTATTTATCTAAGCAATGAAGTAAAATTTACATTTCTTATTGTTACATGATAGTAGAACAGCATTAGTGTGGAAGACAGGCTCATGGCTTCCATTAGGAGGGTACAACCAAAAACTGTGTATGGGCCTGGGCAAGCAGAATGGCCCGGCCTTCCTGATGTGTTATGGGCACCCTCATTGGGACTTGCAACCTACTACCAAGAAGTAGACCCTAGTGGGTTTTGGGGCTCAGGTGGCCCTTTTC
This sequence comes from Sceloporus occidentalis, assembly GCA_023333645.1. Taxonomy (NCBI): domain Eukaryota; kingdom Metazoa; phylum Chordata; class Lepidosauria; order Squamata; family Phrynosomatidae; genus Sceloporus; species Sceloporus occidentalis. The sequence goes on along the minus strand of JALMGF010000017.1, from coordinate 9,175,368 downwards.
TGAAAAATTAGGCCTAGTGGTCCCTTTCTGAGCAGTAAGAGGAGCATGGGGCAGGATGACAGGTGGTAGAATGAGCATGTGGCTGAATGGCACAGAGAGGCCCTGTCTTTAGGTTTGCAATGGGCCCTGGGCAGACTGTGCAAGGTGGGTGATTTAGACTATGATGTGAGTTTTAGACTAGTGTCTGTAGTCTGGGTTAGCTGGAGGGACAGTAAAGAATCATTTTCGCTTGTTAGGGAAAGTTTTGTTAAATGCCGAATTGCCTCCAGCGACCTACTAGCATCATTGGTTTGCCAACTCAGATGGCAGATGGTTACTGAGTGTGTGTGTGGGAGTCAGCAGATGATATATAGCAGTTCACATATGGTTACCAGTTAACCCTTTACTTATTTTGGTTCTGTTTTACTGTTACTGTGAAGATAGTTGTGTGCTTCTTTTTCTGGAGAATTCTTTATTGTTTTATATTCATTTGGGAAGCACAGGGTTATTTTAAATATTTATTTTTAAAAGTGAAATTGTATTAGGACACATATTTTTGGGTTATGTATTGGTTTGGTTAACACCTAGTGTGTCTCTTCAAGCAAATTTGTACCTAGTAATATTGGCTGGAGCCAGTTTTGTAGACAATAAGACTCGAACAGCTACATGGCTGGCAGACTGAAGCAGAAGGCTAGTACAGGAGAACCATAGTGTTCAAATAAGAGGTTGGAGAACTGGGCAGGTCATATGCATGGGAGGACTGGCACCTTTTAGCCTTGGGGCAAGAACACCCAAGTGGACCTTGTCTCTGTGTTGCCCTATGGAATTTCTTGTGCCTTCTTCTTTGTCTGCCTCTTTTTTACTCGTATGTCATTGCAGATTAGTAAGGTTTGCAAGGGTTGGTCCACCCTCCACCTATGAGTTCCAGTTGTAATCCCAACACTATCATCTTCTTACATGGTAGGATGTAAAAATGACCAAACTGTTTCCATGTTCACATCCAGGCATTTAGAATAAACCTCTGTGATCATGCCTAAGCTCTGTATATGCATGTTCTGGCTAACACATGCATGTGAGTGTCATATTAGTTACTCTATACATGTGGTTGCAAAAAAATAAAGCAAGACACATTTGGGAAATTTATTTTTATCTACTGACAGGGAAGCACAGGGAAAGTAAAAAAGAGTAGGTGTTTTATAAAATAACCATTAATTTATTAAATGCATATTGATTGCCATAGGAAAACAGATCTGTAATATTCAATTTTTTTTCACTGGGTGAGTCCTTTTACATGTATATGAAGGTCAGCTAATCTTAAAGCAATAATGTTACATAAAGTACATAAAAGAATGATTGGTGTTTATGGACACACAAATGCTGCTGGGCCTCATATCATCTTCTGTTGTGCTACTACCCACTGCCAGGCAGTAAAGAAAAGGAAGGAGGTTAACATGTGGAATGTTTGCCTGTGAATGTACCAATTCATTATATACTGTAGCTGTGGATTAATGGATGTGCTAAGCTTATCATTTGCTATAACCAGCTTTCAGGCAGTAACTACACTATTGCAAGTTACATAGTCAGCAACATACCCCTAATCTGTTATGTTTGTAGTATAAAAATACCGTACACAGACAAGTGACAACATAACACATATGGCCATGTTGCAGGGTGTGCTATCCTGTTAATTTTGCCTTAAAGGCTTATAGACAAGAATATACATATAATACTTTGATTATACAATATTGTACAAAATATTGTACAAACAGTTAATATAATCAGATCACCATGTAGTATGCAAGTTATAACTAAAAATGCCTTAAGCATGTATACTTTCATACATGGCCTATTTATATGCCAAGTTCAAATAAATATTGCATAACTAATGTGATGTCTCCATGATGAGCTATTATATCACTCATGTGTTAAATTATATGACTGTTATTCATATAAGACTTAATGGTTACTGTAGGCTTCAGTGTTTTTAGAATAACTTCATTCATTAATAAAAGTATCTATAGTTCTAACAATGTTATTATCGTACAGATATCTAGTTTAAAAATAAAGGAAGCTGTTGCAAAATATGGCATATGGAAAGAAATTCCTGTCCTTACATTATTCACCCTACCCTTAAAAAGACTGTCTTAAGCAATCACCAACTAACAATAGGGGACAAAATAATGATGAACAATAACCATGTACTGGTAGACCCTGTGAACTTTTACGTTATTCTACAACATACAATGATGCATTTGATTTTTTTCTGTTATATTGTCCCCCTCATTTTGGTATTAAACTGTATATTTTAGTTAGTGCTTTCATTTACAGGTCTGGAAATATTTGGTCACTGACATAATTTTCATAATTTTGGCTCTGTACATCACCACAGGGATAAAACAGCCGAGATGCAATTCAAGGGGTTGAACAAAAATATTGTATGAAATGTTTAGGAATTTTTTCATACACTGAGTTGCTTTTGCAGTATGTTTTGGGTCATTGTCCATGTGTAACGTGATTTAGGCTGAATCTGAGCAAACAATATATCCCTATACTCTTCAGAATCCATCGGGCTGCTAGTGACCCAGTGCCGTTGGAAGCCATGCATGCCCATGCCATCACACTGTCTCCACGGTGTTTTACAGATGATGTGATATGCTATGGATCATGAGCCGTTCCAAGCCTTCTCCTTACTTAGTTCACAGCAACAGCTTCCAAATGTGAATGAGACACTTTGAATCACTCCAGACCTTTTGCCTGCTTAATTGATGAAGAAACAAAGAAGAAATATCTATGATGTGAATCTCCCGTTCCACCACATCCCAAAGGTGCTCTATTGGATTGAGGTCTGGTGACTGTGGAGGCCATTGGAGTACAGTGAACTCAAGTCATGTTCAAGAAACCAGTCTGAGATGATGTGAGATTTGTGACATGGTGCATTATCCTGTTGGAAGTAGCCATCAGAAGATGGGTGCACGGTGATCATAAAGGGATGGACATGGTCAGCAACAATACTCAGGTAGGATGTCGCGTTTAAATGATGCTCAATTGGTACTAAGGGGCCGAAAGTATGCCAAGAAAATGTCCCCCACACCATTACACCACCAGCCTGAACCGTTGATACAAGGCAGGATGGATCCATGCTTTCATGTTGTTTACACCAAAGTCTGACCCTGCCATCTGAATGTTGCAGCAGGAATCGAGACTCATCAGACCAGGAACATTCTTCCAGTCTTCCATTGTCCAATTTTGGGAGACTGTGCAGATTGTAGCCTCAGTTTCCTGTTCTTAGCTGACAAGAGTGGCACCCGGTGTGGTCTTCTCCTGCTGTAGCTTATCTGCTTCAAGGTTCGAAGTGTTGTGCAGTCAGAGATGGTATTCTGCATACCTTGGTTATAACGAGTGGTTATTTGAGTTACTGTTGCCTTTCTGCCCATTCTCCTCTGACCTCTGACATCAACAAGGCATTTTTGTCCACACAACTGGACAATAAGAGGATATTTTGGACCATTCACCGTAAACCCTAGATATGGTTGTGAGTAAACCATGACTTACACCAGCATCACAGTTAACCCATTAGAGGAAAGCCAAGCAATAAAATAACAATAAAGGTTCAAGATCCTTAACGTTTCATAATTAAAAAGCTAAGGGAAAATATTTCTATATGGACATTTAGGGTACATAAGTCTGTAAATAAAAATTATTCACCTGCTGCATTTAACATCTGCAAAAATGCATATCAGAAAACGAAGCTGAAATATTAAACAAATAACACAAATTTGACTCAATAGAAACAAGACTAATACAAACTAAAAATCAGACTTTTTATTAGTGATTTGAAATGTATCAGCTACTTCTATTAATTACATTTATATATTTATATATATATATATATTTTATACAACCTTATATGACAATGGAGTGTTAATTTTCTTTTCTTAAATAGTAAAATAATTGGATTACAAAAAATAAATATTTACCTGCATGTTCACCAAATTATATTAGAGTGGAGCAATGTATTGTACAAGTTGTCAACCCAAATAATAGAAGCTGCAGTTAGCCATACTTTCAATAGAGGGAGATATTCCCTAGCACAAAGTTTTCTAATTGAATACAAGGCTGTTTATTGAAGAATTAAACCCACTAGAATGAACTGTCAGACATTAGATACATAGTAGATTCCAGGCCTTCCTCACATAGCGCAGTCATGTGGTTGCCGCACACACTCTCACCATCACTTGAGACCTCTTGATCTCAGATTGGCCCTGTTTCCAGACAGATTTCTCTATTTAAGCTTCTGGCCTACACAACCCTTTCACCCTCTGTTGGTGTCACTTGGTGAGTTTATCCAGTTTATTCTTTAAGAGCATCTTGGCTCCTGTCAGGGTCCTACCTTAGGCTCTCCTCGACCGCGGGGGTCTCCGTCCGGCAGGAGGACTGTTGTAACACGCGGCCCCATTACACGCGTGTTAGGCCGCATCCCCGGCCTCCAGTACGGCGAGCGCCGCGTAGGACGGACGCCACACGTGGAGTGATGGCGGGGGGCCGGAGGACAGACCAGGGGCAGGGCAAGCGGTGACAGACAGGTCACCGCTCACTAGAGCATATAGGTGAGGGGGGGATCTCTAGAACTGGTGGCGGTAGCTTTATTTTGGCAGACTATTTAAACCCACAGCACCTATGTATTATTACTTGATTGTTCTAGTCCCTTCCTGTATTTCACATACCCGTTTTGCTGATACTCGTTTTTGGATTCACTGGACTTTGACCATGGCTTGTTTACGGACTTTGCTGATATTCTCTTACCCCCAGACCACAGATTGCTGTACGGTACTGTTTATGCCTACTTTTTACTGGTCAGTGGAATGAACCATTTCTGATATTCCTTATACTGACTTTGCATCTGCTGTTTGCCTGGTGTCTCTCTGCGCTGTGCTCCAACCTTACACACCCTGACAGTTCCTGACTTGACCTGTTCCTGTGACCATGAGTTCTATCTGCTGATTTGTCTTGGTTCCTTCCTGTTTGCATCTCGTGCTGACCCAGTTGACCTCTTGTGATCTTATTTACAGTTTTGGCTAACTCGCCTGACCCAGCCTTTTTGCGACCTAGTCTCTACCTACGTTAGACCGTTGTTCTGTCTACTGTCCACTTTGTTCTGGCCAGCTTATTCATGTGATTGGCCCTGTCTTGTTGGACAGACACCAAAGTCTCCTGCCCCTCCACTGTTCCAGTCTCAGCATCTGGGGTCCAGTAACCTATGCTAAGTGTGAACATATATGATAAAAAGCTGAACAGTAGATGTTTCTAGTTTTTAAGAAAAAGCTTCTTTAATCTGGAGGGGGAGCTCAGAGGGATAATGACTTATTAAAGTTCTATAACTGACCAGTGCAACTGCATGCAGCAGGCGGTGCTGGAGCATACCTATTGCACTAGACACCCTGGAACTGGCCTCAATCTGGACAAAGTTTTAGCCTCAAAATAGCTACTCATACAATTGAAAAAAGCTACTCATACCATCTTCAGATGGAATCAGATATTTAAAAAGTAAATAATCCATATTATTTTGATATTTTCTTTTTTTTTTTTTTTTTTTAAATATTTCAAAGACTGGGTATTAAAGAACACAGTCAGCTAAAGACTTTATCCAACAAAAAGTGAAAAAACATTGCCCACAATATACGCGACCAAAAATACCAAACAAAAAACAAGTCTGTGTGGCATTACAATGTAAACTGATTAAGTAGGTTAAAGAGAAAGCTCTATGCTGCGCTCCTCTTCCTGTACATGTTTTCTTGTACAATAATAAATGGTGACCATAAGAAACTACTCATTTAGCATGAAAGTCTGACAGTCTGGTAAATAACCTGAGGCTCAGATCAAACTCTGAGTGTTTCCAGGCATGATATTTACATGAATCTAAACACACAGAGGGTGAAATTTGCAAACAGGTGCAAAACTCCCACTTCAATACAACAGGTAGATCAGCTTATTTATGTCAATAATGCTTCCCATATCCACACAATGTGGACTTTGTTACCTTTTACTATTAAAACACTATCTGTAAGACTGATGGAATACTTCATTTATTCATGGAGCAAGTGCAAAACACCACTGACCATCATGTGTAGTCTACATTCTCCAGCAGCTAAAGCCTCAGCATAAGAAGAATGCCTTCTACTTTCGGAGGATAAAATGTCAATGTATGTCGGTTCTATTTCACAAAACCTCCTTTTATAAGGGTCCACATTATATAGAGAAGTCCCTTGTGCTATATGATGAATGCCTCCACCTCCAAAGGGATTATCTGAACACCTGTGGAGTGTAACAATATTTGTAGCACAATGCATTGTTGTTCTTTTGCGACGTGAGTGCCGTTTTAGGAGTATAGCGATCATCTTGTGCTATGTTTCATAGATAATGTAGCAGAGAGTTGCTACTGACACACCGTTACAGAATTTACATGACTTGACACTTGGCTTTCTTGCCAGCATTAATTAGTTCAAGGCGCATTTGTTCTGGTTAGCAGCTGAACTCACTTTATGCAAGGTGCAGGGGGGGTGTTTATGGAGAATTCTATAGAACCCCCCCCCCATGCATTTGCAAAATGGTCAGTACTATAATTGAAAGATGACTCTCAGCTATCATATATATTAAAGTACATATGAAGGCTGGAGTGTATCTGTAAGTCTTCTAGTCCTAGAATGTTGTGAGTTCAACCTAGTCCTATCTCCTGTAACCTGCCAAATAAGCCAGTATGTAAATGTACGGGTTTTAATGTTATTGTCCATTTTATAAATTGTAATGTTTTTAGTGATTTGAATAATTTTTGTAACAGCGTTAACAAATCTGTGGTTATTCTATCAATAAAATGTAATGTAGTAATCCACTTAACTGAAAAAAGTATTTTCTTGTGAACCAACACGGATTTACATATACAGTTGCATATATGTATATACATACTGCTAACTTATACAAATACACAGCCAATATTTCTGTATCATTTGAATGGAAAATGTAAATAAAAAAATATTATTGGCTCATACTCTAATAGAGCTTTATATAACCCATTGTACAGCGCTACGGAATTTGATGGTGCTATGTAAAACAATAAATAATAATAATAATAATCTCACCTATGTCTTTAGTTCAGAGTCAGGCTCCAGTTCTACCTATTATCTATGTACCTTGCTGTGAAAGAACGTTAGTATGCTGAAATGTGTAAAATATCCAAATCTGATCCAGAAAAGTTTTATATTCCTTTCATTCCAAAGTATATAGGTGTTGTAGAAAATGAAGCTGTAGTGATATTCATTTGAAAAGAGATCGTTGTTTTACTTGTTTAATTCAGCTATTACACAATAAAATGAGTTATAACCAATGCAAAAAAACCATACTTCCTATTTGTAAACAGAAAGTACTCAGAAACAGCTAGAACTTAATTTAGGTTAATAAGATGTTAAGGGTACATTTATGTATTTAAGAGGCCGGTGAAACATGAGGAGTCAATTACAGGGAAAATGTCAAAAGCTACAGAGGATGTTTTTTCCCAGACAACATCATGTATGATGTCATTTATATTCCTTGTAATTCTGCCAGAATTCTAGAAAGATGACGGGCAATTCTTGCAAACTCTAAAGCACATAGGTATCCAGACCAGATGGCTACAGAAGGAAGATCGCAAAACTAAGTTAAGGAAGAGGTAGCAGGAACATCTAGGTTTTTCCCACATATTGCATCCTGTCCATTAATATGGAAATGTGACTCGTTAATTGAAGTTAAGACGTTATGCAAATAATTGCATTAATGTGCCTAAAACTCCATTTGTTTATTTGCTTACTTTAATGGACACAATTCACAGTAGCAGTAACTCTAGAAAAAGTAACAGGCATTCACTGTGATAATGTAAATATTAGTTAATATAATAGGACATGCTGTGACTTTTTCCATTTAGGCATGGCTTTAAAGAAATCAATCTAAAGTTAACACTAAGCTCTTGATCTTTGCATTGGCCATTGTACAAATCATGCATTTACTTCACAGTGGCTTTACTTGAGAAATAGAGGATATTTGACTTAAAACAAACAGTGTTTCATTTAGTTGAATACTTAAAACAGCAGCATTCCAGAAAGCCTCAAAAAAAAAAATTGTGACAAAATAATAGTTACTGGCTAGCAGTCTTAATTGGTTGGCTTCAAATTATCTTGGATCTTTACAATCATTTAGCCCAGTGAGCATTCCCCAGAAACTAGGCCATAAAGCTCAAGAACCACATTGGGTAAGGCAAATTTCCCAACAATGTGCACCTCAATGAATAGATTAGACGAGAGGATACATTTTCATGGGCTCCCTCTCCAAACGCAGAATCTCCACATATGCATTTGTCCCTTTCCCCACACCTTAGCTATTAGCTGCCTACAGCAATGCCTTATATCCCCCATATGCCACTCTGCCCCCCCCCGACTTACCAATGTACTTGTTCCTCATACTTCAGACTCCCTGGTGTCTAGTGGGGGCAGCCGGTAGACATCTGCGCAACGGAGCACCGGCGTGACATGACCTTTCGATGTTCCACCGGGGCTTCTATGATGGAGCACCAGAAGGTCATCTTCACGCCGGCGCTCCGTCATAGAAGCCCCCAGAGGAAGAGCCGGCAGCAGCGGAGGTTACTAGAGAGGAGGAGCCAGGTCCCCTGCAGCGCTGCCGGGGATCTGGATCTTAGTCTTATAGTCAGACCTCTGTTTGAGGTCTGATTATAAGATGACTTTGAATATAAGACGAGGTGTATTTTTCAGACCATTTGCTCTAAAAAAAAAACAACCTTATAATCAAGGAAATATACGGTACTAAATTAAAATATTTTAAAAATAGTAAAATATATATAAAAAAGTCAAAGTGAAACAAAATTTTAAATAATTAAACAGATTCCAGTGATATCACCATGACATCATAAGAGACACCATTTTTAAATTGGTACAAATAGGTGCGCTAACTATTCTTACCTCTCTATCTTGTAATGTAAATTAAAAATAATTCATTTCCCCTCAATCCAAAGTCTAAAATTAAGAAAAAATAGTGTAGTATGTAAGGGAACATTTTGCTCCCTTATAAAATAAAAATAAACTTTGCATGTGTGGTATAATTCTATTTAAATCACTTAAAAGATAAATCAAGACTATTTATTATAGGTGGCACCTATTGTGTATAAGAAATCCTAATTATAGTTATTGTATTGTTATTGCCTATACACACAAACACACACACATTCATCCTTGCCCTTACACGTACACATCCTGGCTTACACTTGCCCTCGCATCTGTACACTTGCTTGCCCTAACGTACCAACACTTTCAAAACATAACACACAGTCGCTCTTTCCCCTTTCTCATAAAGTCTCTCCTATCTAATTATCTCTCCTCTTTCTGCCCATCTCTTCACCTTTTCTTTGATCCCCTATTTCTCAAAATTGCTCATTATATAATTATATGAAGGTATTAGTATAACACTATTGAGTCTAATTTTGGTATTGGTATGGAGACAGCTGTATCGCAGTATGGGACTCTAGGTCCATGACCCCTCCACTTTACTGTTGATCTTCTTCATATAATTATATGTTGTACATTACTGCCTTTTAAGAGGACTGCAGTGATACAGGTGAGGTTTGTTTGATCAAGCTCCTAGGAGACTTCTGTCACAGAATACTAAAAAGCTTGCCAGCTAAAAGCAGTCACAGTAGGTGTGTTTTGCACTGTTTCAGAAAAAACTGACATATTTATGAGTCTCTGTCTGTAGAAACAGGATCTTCTTTCTGCTCGGTACCAATGGAAAAGGAACTGCTACAAAGTCCCACTGTGTGCCTGTTGCAAAGCAAATAAACACTGAGCATTCTTTCAGTTTGGTGTCAGATTAGTTTGTGTTCTAATGTAGCAATTAAACTAGGCCAGGCAATTAAAGACATTGACTCGGTCAGGAGTGTTGTAATAAAACAGAAAACATAGCCAATTTACTGCTGATCTTTCTCAAATAGTGTTACAAAGCCAATCAAATGAGATATTAACTGGTTAATTTCTGGTTTTCCAGTTGCTCGAGGCAGGGCACAATTAAATGGCTAGACAGAAATCAAGGATGACCAACCATGTCACCTTGGGGAGCGTTGAAGGATTTCTCTTAAAGCAGGGGAAAAAAAACAACCATTACCAATTATAACCATCAAACATAATAGTAATTCATAGAAACAGAAACTGGTAAAAACATTCTCAGGGGGCGTGGCCTGGCAACGGAGCTGCATGGACGTGTGAGAGACGAGCTCCGCCAGCACACGAGCGATACCGCGGCTAAACACAAGATTTTTACCGGGCAAAGTTTTCTCCAAGTAGCTTCTGGATTCCTGAA
>JALMGF010000017.1:8732500-9160000 GCA_023333645.1 Sceloporus occidentalis | reverse complement strand
TTAATTGGCATAAAACGCAGGCTCTTAATATAGGATACGAGACTTCGGTGATTGGCGCCGTGTCCGGGACTTTTCATTATTCTTGGCGTACGGACTTTATTACATATTTGGGGGTCCGCATTACTAAGTCGGCTGGTTCCTTATTTAAATCCAACTTTCTACCGCTTTGGAATAAAATCTGTGACGATTTAAACAGATGGTCAAAACTGGAGATTTCCTGGCTTGGCCGTATTGTCTCTTTCAAAATGAATTCCCTCCCCAAATTGCTTTACCTCTATCGGACTTTGCCCATAGCTTTGCCTTCTGGATTTTTTCGCACGATGCAAACCAGACTGTCTAAATTTTTTTGGCTCCACAAACGGCCCCGGCTTCCGTATCATATTTTACAGCGCTCTAAATTACTTGGTGGTTTGGGTATTCCTAATCTCAGGCTCTATTATCTTGCCTCCAACCTGGCTCAAACCCTTCTTCTCTTTTCAGATCCATCTAGGGTGGCCTGGGTGGACCATGAATCCTTGTTTACTTCCCCATTTTTGTTACGAGATCTTCTGTGGCTTCCTAAGAATTCTAGACCTCCACTGCCGGATGCCTTACCCACGACCTCGCTCTCGTTGGCAGTGTGGGACAAACATAAATCCATGTTGCGGTTTCCTGATCACCTTCTCGGGCATGCCCCATTGTCTTCGTTGAAACCCGTTATCCCTCATGTCCACTTAGATAATTGGATACGTTGTGGTGTCACTTCGGTATCCCACTTGCTCTCCGGGGGTCGTCTACGTTCTTTCCAGGACCTGCAGAGTACTTTTTCCCTGCCCAGTCGTGATTTCTTTAAGTATCTACAGGTTCGGCACGTCCTTTCGCAGCATCTGAGGGACCTCCCTGCCTCCTGTCCTGACTCCCCGATCGTTCGGCTTTGCCTGAAAGCCCCTTGTGTTCCGGGGGCCATCTCGGTTTGTTATACTGCTCTATTGGGTCACGGGTCTGATGACAAACTTCCATTTATGCTACAGTGGGAGAGGGAACTTGGCAGGGAATATGATGTTCAAACTTGGTATCATGCCCTCTCCTCGTTTCAGGGGGTCTCAAAGAATGCTACTCACTTCGAAACCAATAGGAAGGTTCTCTTTCGGTGGTATTATGTTCCTTCCAGGCTAGCTAAAATGTTCCCCTCCTCCTCCCCATTGTGCTGGAGACAGTGCGGGGAAGTGGGCTCCACGCTCCATGTATGGTGGGGCTGTCCTGTGCTTAAACCCTACTGGACGGCTGTTTTTCATCTCATAGTGGAATTGTTGCATATTCCAATAGCGGCCGAGGTGGAGATTGCGTTGTTAGATATGTTTCCCCCGTCATTAGCCTCCCCATTGCGAAAACTACTGGGTCATGTCTTGATCGCAGCCAAGGTTTGCATTGCGCGTAAGTGGAAGGACCCACTCCCCCCCACAATTCAGGACGTCTTGTATGCGCTTACTACAACCCGTACTTATGAACAGATGGCGCATTCCGCCTCTAACACTCCACACATTTTCCATGACACTTGGGCGGCCTGGGATGAGTATTATACTGCTACATTCTGCCCTATGCCTAGTGGTTATATCCTGAAAGATTTACGGACTGTTTGGTATCGGAAGGCGACTCTGGCATCTTGATTACCTTTGGGCTTCTTCTCTTTCTTCTACTGCTGTCTTCTTCTCGCTCTTTCCTCATTCCCTTTTTTTTTTTTTTTTTTTTTTTTTTTTTTTCTTTCTTTTTCTCTTTTTCTCTCCTTCCTCCCCCATCCCCTCCCCATCCCTTCCCCTTCCCTCCCCCGTCCCTTCCCCTTCCCTGTTCCTAAAACTGTAAAATCCGAGATCTGTGTGACATATTGTATACATGTTATACCCATATGCTATTTCTACATTGTTTTTCCGCATTGTATGGCGGTATACTTGTAGTAATGTCCAATTGTAATGCGCATTTTTTTTTCTGTTGTTTTTCTTTATGTATTTACTCCTATGCATTACATGGAGGATACTTGTGTTATTTTTATGTCTGATCTCAATAAAAATTCAGTTTAAAAAAAAAAAAAAAAAAAAAAACATTCTCAAAAATGTATTGTGAGCCCTTCATTCTAATGTGAATAAATCATTACAACATACAGGTAAATATGAAACAAATTATAATTACAATGATTTATTATAATTGTATTTATAAGTTCAGCCACATGAAACGCTACAATCTGAAAACTTAACCTAGCAACAGGCAGCAACCCCTTTGCTCTTTTGTGCTAATGCTGAACTACAAGTTTGCAGTCATTCATTTAGCTGTTTTCTCCAGATAAACACAAGGCAGAGCCTGCTCTCTGCTAATCTACAAGGGGAAGAGGTACGGGGAGGAGGGGGTTTAGAGTAACTTCTTCCTAAAGCTGAGTCAGTAAAGCTGGGAAGAATATCACCATTTGCTTGATGGTTCCAAAAAGGAAACCTGAGAAGAAAAAAGAGGACATCCTCTGAGGGTGCAAGATTAAGAGGCTAGGTACATCTCGGCAATTGGGGTATGTGTTTGAAATATGTTTGGTACTCTCCACTGACAACGGTTTATGAGGATAAAGGTCTCTTTGGGTTCTTTTGTTGGTTGACAGTCACAGATGAAACCAAAAAAACACTTTTACATAGAAACATAGAATTTGATGGCAGATAAGAACCATTCAACCTATTTACTCCACCAGTGTTTCTACTAGGCTACCAGCCATTAGGCTTACAAGCGCTTTACCTGTAACTAATGTGTAATGACATGTTAATGCTGTGTTGACAGTTTTATAACGTGGAAAGTACTAATGATACACATTACATGTCTTATTTCTGTTTACAATGTTTTTTGTTATTTTCCATTCCCTTCTTTCCCCTGCTTGTGACAAATCTGCGCTTAATGTCTGGCTATGCCTTACATCATTTCTTTTACAGCCTTTGCATATATTTTTTTGCTGTAAATTAGCCGCTGTCTGGGGTGGAGGGATCTACTGATTTTATATTTAGGTTGAACTGTAATTTATTAATCCTCCCGCTGTAGTGGTATTGGACTTAGTCATCAGGTTGTCTGAGTGGATGGATGATTCTTCTGCCCCTACTGGCTGCAGTGACAGCTGGTGAGCCTTTGGACATGTTTCGTTTGTAGTAGAACTGCCTCAAACCACAAACCATCATGCAACCAGGAAGAAAGCACGCTGGTGAAGCATCCTGGTAAGACACAGGGATGAGGACCAACATATACCTATAAAGTAACGTGGGTAAGGGAGATTGGAGGTGCTATTTAGTGTGATGGAATATTTATCTGTATCTTTTATATTTTATGTATCGTTAACATAAAAACCTTTTATAACAAAAGAAGAGAGTCCGCAAATTGTTTCTTACACCTTCTCTATCTGTATCTTGCTCTAGGGCTTTGCATCCAATGTCATACAATTTAGTAGGTTGTGTGTAGAGTTGTCATATTATTTTTAGTTATAAATACATAATTGCAATTTATGTTTAGCAATTTAGACACTTTCCGGATTTTTTTTTACTCTCAAAAGAGATTAGGATTGCTTTTGTATATATTGTAAAAAATGGTCATGCTATTACTTGCACAAATTTTTTCTTTGCATTGTTATATCCAGAAATTCTTGGGTTTGGACAAACAAACTTATTACAGTTCCAATTGCTTGACATTTTGACGTTTGTCCCAAAAAGTATATATATTGCTGTGTCAGGTCTATATGTCTTCTCTGACCCTGAAGAATGGAATTGCTGGGGGTCCAAGAATAAATGACGTAACTAGTCTGCAATATGTCTAGAGAAGTTAAACAAGCTGATCTTAAGTGTGCTAGAAAGCATTGCTTGGTTAAAAAATAAAAGCAGTGACTACATTTCTAATTGGATCCCCGAGAGTGGTCTGCTGACAGGCATAAGGAGCTGGAACAAAGTGTAAAGTGGTGACTTACATCTGGGATTTGATGGCAGATAACATTTCAACCCATTTTTTTTTTAATTTTTCATTATGTGAAGATTTAGAACGTAATCTGTCCTTGCTTTTGTCTTGGATTCAGGATAGCTTCATGCCTATCCCATGCATATTTAGGTTCCCTCACTGCATTATCTTCTATCATTGCTGATGGGAGGCTGTTGCATTTATCTACCACCCTATGCAATGTGATGTCATATCCCAAAGCTCAGCATTAACAGCCAGCCCATGGAGCGAGGGAATACTGGAACAGTGTCCCAATTTTGTCTTGTTTTGCTTTATGTTGCATATAGTTTAAAATTATTGAGAATGCTAGCATAAAAATGATCATTTTGCTTAGATTACTGTTATGGAATGTAACCAGGAAAGGTAAAAGGATCTTAACATATATATAGCCTGGAAGAAAGACGTGACAGGGGGGAAATGATAGAAACATTTAAATACTTAAAGGGAATCAACACGATAAAGGAAGAGAGTTTATTTCAAAGGAGAATTACCGTATTTGCTCGATTAAAAGACAAGGTTTTTTTCAGAGCAAATGCTCTGAAAAATACCCCTCGTCTTATAATCGGGGTCGTCTTATAATCAGACCCTCAGATCCTCCTGTCTCCCCCCAACCCACTTACCAGTGCTTCTGAGTCCCCGGTGTGTAGCCGGGGCAGTGTGTAGATGTCTACGCGATTCGCGTAGACAACTTACGCCGCAGCCGGAAGGAGGTGTGGAGCTGTCAGAGATCAGAGTTCCCGGTAAGTTTGTGTGGGGGGGGCATAGTGCTCTATGAAATGCCACTTTGCCTCCAGAAATGCCTTTTTAACTCTCTATATGCCACTCTGCCTCCTGAAATGCCTTACACCTTCCTATATGCCACTCTGCCCCATAATATGCCTTTTAACCCCCTTAATGCCAGAGTGGCATATAGGGGTATAAGGCATTTCTGGAGGCAGAGTGGCACATAGGGGGTCAAAAGGCATATCATGGGGCACAGTGGCATATAGGGTTAAAAGGCATATCATGGGGCACAGTGGCATTTAGAGGGTTAAAAGGCATATCATGAGGCACAGAGGCATTTAGAGGGTTAAAAGGCATATCATGGGGCACAGTGGCATATAGGGGGTATAAGGCATTTCTGGGGCAGATGTGCATAACTGGGGGGGCAGGTTGGAAAATATAAGGAAATAAAACCAAAATATTTTTCTCAATCATAGCTTTTATTAAAAATATTGTTTACATGAATTAACATTTACTGGTAAAACTTTTTTCCTATGGGGTCGTCTTATATTCAGGCTTTTTCTTTTATTCCTAAATTAATATTCGGATTTGGGGGGGTCGTCTTATAATCGAGCAAATACGGTACTACCACAACAAGAGGACATAGTCTTAAGCTAGAGAGGCAAAGGTTTTAAGGTGACATCAGGAAATATGACATTATGGAAAGGGTAGTGGATGCATGGAATAGCATTCCAGCAGAGGTGGTTGATGCTAATACAGTGAAGACATTTAAGCAAGCATGGGATAGGCATAAGGCTAAGCTAGATATAGGATAAGGCCAGGTACTAAGGAAAGTATTCAGAGGTTGGGCAGACTGGATGGGCTGAATGATTCTTATCTGTCGTCACTTTCTATGTTTCTCATAAAACATCATACTTGCCTGGCAGGACATTTCATTTTTGAGTGAAGTGGAATCTGCAGACATATTTAAGTTGAATAATTCTGCATTGCTACATACTATTAAATCTGACCTGGAAGACTGGGGGAAGCACTTTATTTCATGGTTTGGGAGGTCAATAATATAAAAATGAAGCTGTTACCTAGGTTGTTGTATCTTTTTCAAGCCCTTGTCGGTTCCCTTTGTTCTTCCAGATATAAACTCTCTATACAAGTCGGTGGATGTCTTTATATGATAGAATACAACACATAGAATAGCAAGACCCACCTTATACCTAGAATACAATCTTATGGGTGTTGGTTATCCCCAGTTTTACATCTGGCTTCCCGAGCATGAAGGGCTTCTACATTTTGTCCTTGTTTCCTCATTGTTTCTCTTCTTTTCTTCTAAGAATTACTTTGTTTTTGCAATTAGGACACATAAAAGCACAGTACTGTGTGGTTGCTGTACATGCTTTGTTGGATGTTGGATATGAGGTTTTACTATACATAAAACATGTTTTTACAAAAGGAGCAGATACCAGATGCATCTCTAAAGAGATAAGCCGTGTTGCTTATCTTGTTTCCCATTATCATGACTTTGAGAAGTACAAAGTCACAGAGGGAAAAAAGAACAGTAGCTCTCATGTGAAATAATAAATTCTATTTCCTGAATTCCTTATCAGGAACAGTAGCTGTAATGTCAAACACTAAACTCTATTTCCTGTATTTTTTTTATCAGTATGTGGATTATCAGCTAAAAGAAAGGTATACAGTTTAAAGATATTTCTAGAAATTTACTAGGGAACCAAACTCCTTTAAGTGACAGATCCAAAGTTACTTTGTCCAGAGAAAACTTCTTGGTCTTTGGGTTAAGATCAGATCTGTAGGAACGAAAAGGCATGACTGCCTCAATGAATATTTCTGTTCAGTTTTTACATCTGAAAGTGAAGGAAAGGGATCTCAGGAAAAAATGAGTCATTTGATACATGTGAGTTTATCGAGGAAGAGGTTCTACTTCATCTGTCTATAGTAAAGACAAATAAGTCAATGGGGCCTGATAGGATACACCCCAAGTTATTAAAAGAGCTTAGTGGCATACTAGCAAATATGTTACGTGATTTATTTAACCAATCATTGTTAACAGGACTAGCCCCAGAAGACTGGAAATTAGCAATTGTGTGAAAATTCACAAAAAGAGTTGGGCAACTACAGGCCTGTGGGTTTTAGGATTGTTGAACATCTAAAGACAAATGGGTTTCAAGATGAATAACAACATGGGTTTACCTCAGGAAGATCATGCCAAACAAATCTTACTGATTTTTTTTATTGGGTGACTAAAATAATTGATCAAGGTGGTGTAGTAAACATTGCATATCTAGATTTCACTAAGTCTTTTGACACAGTCCTACATTTATTGAAGATGCATCAATAAACTGCAATCTCTGAGTTTAGATCCCAATATTGTTGAATGGATTAGGCAGCGTCTGAGTGACAGAAAACAGAGAGTTGTGGTCAATGGAGTATATTCCGAACAAGGTCTTGTTACCAGTGGGGTACCCCAGGAATCTGTACTTGGACCCATTAGCAATTTTGCAAAAGGTATTGATGGTAAGGTATGTCTTTTAGTTGGTGATACAAATATTTGCAATAGGATTGATGTTCCTGGAAGGATAAGTCAAACTGCAAATGATTTATGTAAACTGGAAAAAAGGTCAGAGCTGTGTCAACTGGCATTTAATGTGGTTAAATGCAAAGTACTGCACCTGGGGCATAAAAACCCAAGGGCAGAGTATGGAATAGTTGACACTGTCCTAACCTCAAAATGCAAGGAAAGGGATTTTAGGGTAGTTGATCGAAGGGCTATTAAAATGGTTCATGGATTTCAGGATAAAACTTACCAGGAAAGGTTAAAGGATCTTAACATATGATAAATAGATTACATAGGCTGAACGGTTCTTATCTGCTATCACTTTCAATGTTTCTATGATGGCAACTTGCCCCTGAAGATTTGCTTTTCTAGGGAAGGTGGGTTGTCCATTTGGGCTCCTGCCACCCCCTTAAAGACTCCAGTCACCCCTCTCTTCAAAGAGGGACCAAGAGGAGCCAACCCTCTCGCAAACCTTTTTTGCCAAGATGGGGTTGCATATTCTTTTGAGGGGATTTTGGGGTCTGGTTATCCATTGTGGCCCTTCTGGACAATAAAATTCTAGCGAACTACTGGGTCTATTAGCCGCCTATTATTTACTGAATATTTTTTTTTTTTCCAAGATGGGCAGTCAAAACATTGAGGTTTCAGTCCCTGATGGGAAATATATATTTATCAAAAGAAGAAAATAATTGCTGTTTGCTACAATATCTTAAACAACATACGGGATCTATATACACAATAGAGATTAGTGTAAAGGTGTTTTTTTACATTGCGTTTATTAAAGATCCTATTACATCAGGTTTCCTGTTGCCAAATGATGCTTTAAAAAATATTAGCCAAGAACTTGTAAAACTGTTTGCCAAAAAAGATGCAAACATCTTGCAGAATTAGATAAATCAAAATCCAGCCAACCCAAAACATACCACAACAGACCCAAGCTTTGCACTGGTGCCAATAAGTAAACCTCTCTGGATGATGTACGTTGCTGTTGCTCTACAGGAACTGACTAAACTGAAATTGTGGGGAATATCTAAAGTGTGGCTTTACAGTAACTAGATCTAAGTATAAAGATCGAAGTATTTGTTGCATGTGGGATGTTCCGGATTTGTCTGGTTCAGTGCTGGGCTAGCAGTATAACCCAGAACTGGTTATGGTTTACTTTTCTCCTCCTCTTCGTGACCTGCATGTGTGTTCGTGGACTGGGTCACCCACCGCTAGTAATTACATTGCTCATAAAGAGTAGCTATTCATTTAGGTTTTATAGTTTCTTTTTTTTTTAGAGGAAACAAAAGAGGGAGTGGATGTGATAGAAACATTTAAATACACAAACCAATTTAACAAAGCACAGCAGAGAAGTGGTAGAGGTTAATACAGGTAGGAAATTTAAACATGCATGGGGACAGCCATATGCCAATTAAGGTTTGAATCTTTAGGCAAGAATAATGGACAGATAAGATATGCTAAATGGTTGCAATCTGCTGTCAGATTGTGTTATTGTGACAAGGTCTCTGCAGGAATAGCCACTCCACTGCTTTGTAGCATGTTTATTTACAAAAGCTCACGGTTGTCAGGGTTCTCTTTCCTAAAACAAAAACCAAAAACTAAATGCAAACAAGAACCTACCCCAACTAAACAGGGTAAATTCCTACCTACAAATTCCTACCTACCAGTAATAGCTGGTTAGGCTGGTTCCCAGTCACACATGCAAAAAACGGCCAAATACATATCTTACTCCTATATATATATAACTTTCTGCGTCACATACATTGTTTCAAAATTCTTGTGACCAAATCCTTTTTTTTTGTTTTGTTTAGGTTTTTTAACAGTGCCTTCTGTATGTTTTAGGAACCGTCTCTCTGTGATTGATTGAAATCTTATTCAAATGTCCAGTACAACCTGTTTGGCGGCTTTGTCTGTACAGTGTATCGGTTTTGATTGTGAGAGTAAATACGTCCTTATAATTTTTAAACCAACGCAACATGGTAGAAAAAGAAATCTGATGTAAAGCAAGCAAGTAGTTTCTGAATGAAAATGTAATATATTTAGCCAAAATATTTAACTGAAAAAAAATGTTATGTCATATTATATTTCTTGACAGTAAAAATAGCAACTCATTCCCTACTTGAACAGGGTGTGTGTAAGTATGTGTGTGTGTGTGCATTTACAGTATATAATACATTTTCAGGTAACTTAACTGGAAAGGTATTACTTCAAATAGTTATGTATGAAGCTGATTAGTGAATTTGTGGCCTTTGTCCCACCACTATGACTAAAGCATTTTTGTGTGGCAGTTAGTGATCTGAGCTAAAGGTCAGGATTAATATGGGGAGTGTGTAAGGGAGTGTAGCAAGGTGGGTGTTGCTTGCTTAACACCTACTATGACCTTTAAAGCCAGGATTTTCTAAATCAACACTAGTTGGATTTCATGAAAAAAATAAAGCGTTGACTAATAAGAAATATAACTGTTTGTACAATTCACATGTTTACTTTATAAGTTCACATAATGCTATCTTAAGTCTATTTAAGGTAAACTGACTAGAAGAAACTGTGTAATTATAGCTTAAAAACCTTCAGAATAACTTCATTGTATGTTTGGTTTCATTTTCTTGCAGACTGAGTAGTAGTAGTGCCCATTAGCCACCTTTTTTGTATTTGATTCTGGTGAAAAGTTCAACACGATCAAGTTACAGACAATAAGGTCAGTCATTCTTTTGTATTGTGCCCCCTCAGAGTGAATATGTCTCAATTTAGCTATTATAATCAAACTTCTGACATTATAACAGATGCCTTTAGTGTTATTAGGTTATAAAAATGATTGGTCCAACATAGAGCTAGATCTAGAGTCACATATGCTAGAATAATTGTGGTTTAATGAACTAAGGTTTTAAGACGCAAAGTGGTCTTTATGATATGCAGCTGGCCCTCATCTGCTTGAAATAAACTCCTGTAGTGTTGGCAAAAAGGCAGGACCGCGTACTTCTTAGGAGCATTAGAAGATGGGACCTTACTATGATGGCGAGATTGATGAATGTGCTCTAGAAGGCACTGGAAGGAAAATTGCTACCTTGACATGTCATATTATTCATGATCACATTGGAAGGAATGGTATGGTTCACGAACCCACTTCCAAGCATCCACTTCCAGCTCAAGAACGAAAAAGTCAATGTATTGGTAGCGCAGCTAAGTTGAAGAGTTTGATGAAAATTGTGTACATACGAATCATACATGCTTATGTAAGGTTTGCAAACACCTAGACTTACTATGGCAAAGGTGGATTGAGTTCTGCTGGTAATCGGATTTTACTTTGGGAGACATGCTTGTTTCTATGACTGCCCTGGGTTTATTTTTTTCCACTTGGTGTAATTGATATTTGTCCTGTGAGCAGAGCATGCAGGGCCTTTTGCTTACTTAATGTGGACATTTGATCACAGCATTAAATTCTCTAATCATACAAAGGGATGCAATTCTATGGTTGCAGCACCTCCATAAAATACACTCCGCAATCAGTGTCATTTCAAAGCATAAAAGGGATAATAAAACAAGTTCCTAAAGATTTGGAAGCCATACACAATCTGATGTCTCTTCCTGTTTCACCCTATTACATTGTTATGATGCAAAGTATTGTAAATATAACTATATCAACCCCCTGTTTCCACTACCGTTTGACTTATTGATCAGGCACATTTTGTTAACATTCTACGGCTCCAATTTGCCATTTAATTGACTACAAAAGACACTGGTATTTTTCATATATATATCAGAGCTTGGTTAGGCTGGATAATGGCAAGGATGTTTACATGCAGTGAAATCTAAAATTTAACCTAGACACAGACACAGCATCATATGAAACCTATAAAAGATGATTTTTTAAACGAGTGGCTTATTTTCTTACATCCCTTATCAATATGTTTTCAAACTTCCTATTTTAATTCAGAATATATATATTAAAATTATGCTATACAGTGCAAAATACATTCAAAGAAATAAGATTGGAAACTTGTATGTTCCAAATGAGGTAATACCCAACATTGTGGAAAATCTATTAAAAACAATTTATTCTAGTTATTTCCAGGCTACACGCCCTTACATTTTCAACATGCTCAGCCAAGGATGTCAACACCAAAAGCCTTTCTGGCCAAACTTTTTACTGAATCTTTTACAGCTACAATTTAACCCATTGAGTTGCAGAGGAGTATACAGTACAGTGCAAGGCTGTTTAATGATCATCTCAGCAATGAAATGGAGACTAAGACCAGGCAGGGATGCATTTATTTATAATACAAAAGTTTACTTTTGTATAGTTATAATGTATTTTATTAAATTACATTTATTATTATACAGTAGCACCAATGCATGCACATGTAGGTCTTGTTGGACCCTCGCATGGAGGGCTCGCCGAGCTAGCGCCAAAGCCAGTTATTATGCCACAGATTATATCAGCAATAATATCATCTTGTATTTATTAAGCAGCAAAAATGATGTAGCACTGTATAATTTTGAGTTGAGAACTCTGCCCTTAAGCTTGCTATATAGACTTTTGTTTGGTACTTTTACACAAATTTCCTGGCAGGGCTTTTGAGGATTGAGTTTACAAACTAAATGAGTAATATGTGTAATTAAAACAAATGGAGGGGGGAAAGGGGAAAGTAGTAGCTCTTTTGTAGCATTATTTAGGCCTAAGTACAGGGCCGGACTGGGACTGAAAAGCAGCCCTGGAAAAATTTGGAGACCAGCCCCATATAGTTTATCTCACGGTCAAGCTCTTATACCCACACGCACCCCTTATACATACACGAGTTACACTATTTGCCAGGCTTGCCACTCTGCCCCCCTGATATGCCTTCTAACCCCCTATATGCCACTCTGTCCCATGAAATGCCTTCTAACCCCCTATATGCCACTCTGGCATATAGGGGGTTAAAAGGCATATCATGGGACAAAGTGGCATATAGGGGGTATAAGGCATTTCTGGAGGCAGAGTGGCATATAGGGGGACACACTTGCATACACACACATGCCAATTTTTTTGTTTTTAACAAATACAAAAAAATATTATACAGTTTGTACAAAAAATACATTAGTTTACTGACCTTCTACTTCTCTTGACTTCCGTTCTCTGGTAGCTGCACACTGTTCTCTTCCCTATCCTGACAGGATGTCACTGACACGACATCCGGTGCTCCAGCAGTCTGAGTGCGAGGGGGCGGAGCTTTCACCCTTCACGCTGCTCCCATCACTATGCAGCCATCAGATTGCTGGGAATGTAGTCTAAACGGCCGATGCGTGCTGATGCCGCCGGCCGAAGGTACTTTAACACCTTTTTTTAAATTTAATATGGTAAGCTGGATCGGCTTGCCATATAAAGTAAAAAAAAAAGTATTAAAGCAGAGCCGGCCGGCGGCGGCATCAGCACGCATCGGCCGTTTAGATTACATTCCCAGCAATCTGATGGCTGCATAGTGATGGGAGCAGCGTGAGGGGTGAAAGGTCCGTGCGAGGGGGCGGAGCTTTCACCCCTCACGCTGCTTCCATCACTAGGTGGCCATCGCACACGGTCGCTGGGTGCTGATGCCGCCGGCCGGCGCTGCTTTAATACATTTTTAAAATTTAATATGGCAAGCTGGACCAAGGTGTACAATTTTTATATAATTTTTATGCCTATGGCTTAACGGGTTTGGGGGTTGTGAATGGGGGCAGGAGGGTTATACTGGCTAGATGTTATGCTAGGGCAATGGGAAGTAAGTTTTTTTTAAGAATTTTTTTATTATCTTTTTTTATATTTTTTTTTTAAAAAAAACAATTTTATTTAAATTTTTTTGTATTTTTTTATATATTTTTTTTTTACACGGTAATGGTTAGAGGTCCTCCTAGGGACCTCCTGAACATGCCAGTGATGTCACAATGACATCACAGCTCACATTATAATTTTTTTTAGTATTATTTATATCATTATTTTAATGATTTATTTAATATTATTTTTAAAATGGTTTAACTTTTTTTTCTTCCAGCTTTTCCGTTTCAGGACGGGAGGGGGAGTGAGAGACATGGTTTCTCACTCCCCTCCCCGCGATCCCCCTGCACCGATCACACTGTGATCTCTATGCAGGTCCTCACACACCTGCATAGAGATCGCAGCGTCTCTGTGCCTCATCGGAGGGCAGGATATCATATCCGATGACCTTCCGGGTTACGTCAGCAGTGACGCAACCCGGAAGGGAATGCCCAATCGCGCGCGATCGGGCACTTTCAAATGTAACAGCTTACCGGCTTTCATGCCGGAAGCTGTTACAGGAGACGGGCAGCAGGATGCCGGCTTCTGCTGCCAGGGGGGAGTCCAGGCTGTCAAACGACAGCCTGGTCTCCCGTACAGCGGCAGGTATGTGTCCCTGACGGTGCACGAAGGGCTGGACGTACCGGGACGTCCATAGGGGTTTCTTAGTGGGTGTTTTTTGGACGTCCCGGTATGTCTATAGGGAATTGAAGGGGTTAAATTAAAAAAACAAGTATTATAGTAGCGCCGGCCGGCCGCATCAGCACCCAGCGGCCGCTTAGATTAGATTTCTGTCTTCAGTGTTAGTCTGCCGGCCGCCCAGCCCACGGACCTGCCGGCCCACCGGGAAATTTCCCGGTATCCCGGTGGGCCAGTCCGGCCGTGCCTAAGTAGTTTCAACATGCAAAGGAGGATGTATAAATAAAATAACAGATGGGTGGGTAGGTGGGGTAGAGCCTGGCTTGAGATGGTAGTAAGTAGTTTGTTATAATGCAGGAAAGTTTGAAGAGGGGAAAGAAAAAGAGATGAATAAGACAAGACATTTAAAGTAAGAAGGGGAGAGTTATGGCTGTAGAAGGCAAAGGAATGTGCAAAAAGGTAAATACCAACATTTGTCCAAAAGAAGAAAAAAAACTCCCCAAAATACATATTTCATATATGAAAAACGTGTAATTTTACAAAATATGAATTTTGTTGCGGATCTGTCATAGTGGTCCAAATGAGTTTGAATACCTTTTCTATATTGCAAGAGCTTGGTTTGAGATGGTAGTAAGCACAACTCCCATCATTATATAGTGAGCCAGACACAGACGGTGGTATAGTATGACGCCTATCATTTTTATCCAGACACAGATGGTGGTATAGCATAACTCTTACCAGTATAAAGTGAGCCAGACACAGACAATGGTAGTATAACTCATATCATTATATAGGAAGCCAGACACAGATGGTGGTACAGTATAACTCCCATCTCTCATTATCAATTGTTTGCATTTTGTTCCGCTTTTACTCACTCCCACTCTTTTACATTCACACTCACTCTTACGCACTCTCACTCATGCTCACACTCTCAGGCTTTTACTTTCTCACATGCTCACACTCAGTCACACCCTCATTCACTCTTATTCATGCTCTCAGGCTCTTTCACATTCTCATGCTCTCTCACTCCCTGACTTTCTCTCTCAATTCCTTCCAAATCCCTGTCTCTTTTTTCCTGCAGTTTCACTTCCTCTTCTGTCTCCTTCTAACCTTTAATATATTGTCTTATTTTGTGTATTAAAGAGAATCTACAGCCATCGTATATACTTTAATGAATATGATAGCATGTCCGCTTTGTGTGGTCCCCTTTGCAAATGCATTTGCCTTTTTCCCGGCAGCCCCCCACCCAGTTCCTAGTCTTGCAGGAGATGAGTTTGGCCAAACACATCTCTTACAGCCTATGCCCATGTGGTATACTTATTATCAGTTTGCTGCGATGGTGCCTCAGCAAGAGTTCCAGGGTGAGACCCACTGTAAGCATGAACAAAGAGTGTTTAGCATTGATTTCAATGGGAGTGTTTTCCTTAAAGCACCAAATTTGTGGTCCAAAGTACTTATAATAAATAAATAAATAAATAAATAAATTGCGCGTATTTGGCATCTTTCAGATAAGAAAAGATGCTAGATGTCAAATTCCAGAATGCTTAACAGGTTCATTCCTCTTTGGGCACCGACATAAAGTTTGTGTTTGGAGAAAACATTTTCTTCATATTCAGCGAAATTCATCCAACATTTTCATTTTCGGGAATCTCATTTGTTCGTCTGGTTGCCATGTAAACAAGAAATAAACACAATACGTAAGGATAGTAGGTTAAGGATAGTAGTAGACTGGTAAAATGGTCTTAATTCAATTAATGATCTTAATTAAATCAAAACTTTAGACTGCCACTTGTGAGAAATGGCAGGCTGAGGCTCACCATGTCTCACGCAGAGGAATCTCACTCTGTAAAATGTTCAGATGCAGCACAGCAGTGTCACGTTTTGTTGTTGTGGCTGGCTGTGTTACTGTCACACAGATGTTGGCAAAGGTTGGACCTGATAAAAAGACTGATCCGCAGCAACAGGAGCTTACACATATATGTGACAATAACACAGCCAGCCACAGCAACAAAACAGACCATAAAGGAATCATGCTCATGCAACGTGCAAATGTGGTGTACATGATACAATGTTCAGCATGTGACAAAGGGTACTATATTGGGGTAACAGGCCTTAAGCTGCATCTCAGAATTGAACCTGCATAGAAGCTCTATCAAAAACCCCAACCTTACATGTTAACACCCTCCCATTTTCCTTTAGCTCACATTTCCTAGTCCCTCTCCTGCAATACTTATACTAGTGTGGCTGGTCCATCCCTAACAGTGGCACTTTTACCTATTGTGTAATACAACCTAGCTCTGTCTAGATTATAAACTGATTTGAGCAGGGCTCTAACTCTACCATCCTTCAAACGCTCCCTAAAAACTTTTCTCATCAGGGAAGCCTACCACTGACATAAACATCAAAACTTCTCTCTCACCCACTTACAAGCCTCATATCGCCCTACATTAACGTCATTCATTACCACACAGTCCTCACCTCCTGTTTCTCACCCCTTATACACTTAGATTGTAAGTTCCTGTGGGAACAGGGCCCTTCATTTCTCTTGTATCTGTATGTCAATTGCTATATTGTACTTGTCAAGTTGTTGCATCAAACACACGTCTACAGCAACAGTGGTATTGGGTACAAAGGCTAGTAGTTCCTCATATAGGCATTATTTTAGATTGCTTCAGCCCTAAGGACAATGCAGTAGCGTACCTAGCTGGGGGGGGGTGCCGATCATCAGGGTGGTGCCACAACGATGACGCCCCTCCAGAGACGGACAGTAATATACACCGCTAGAGGAGCAGGCTCGGTTGGGAAGATGAAGGATCTCCCTCCAACCGGCTTAAAAGCAATCAAGGGAGCGGGAGGGCTTTTAATGCAGACCTCCGATCCCTGCTTCCTTGCGATGCACGCGGCAACTGATGCTGTGAGTCGGGATTCACTGTCATATCCCGGTGCACAACACTGAAACTGCGCCCACCGCCTTCCTCGCTCCCTGCACCGGAAGGACACAGAAGATGGAGAGCCAAGAGGATGAACAAAGAGGGGGAGGAAAAGGAGCTGTAGGGGATAGCATTGCATAGAGAGGCTGTAATCTCACTTCTACCATGCCCATGTTCCAGCATATACTGGCTGCCTGGGCATGATAGGAGTGTGATTGCTGTTAGCAATTATGTATATATATATATATATATATATTGTTATTGATTATTTGTCCAATTTTGGTGTGTTAACCACACTTTTATTAAAAGTAAGCAACACTCCAAAATTGGACAGAAAAAATAACAATATTAACATATATATATATATATATACACAGTGGGGCAAAAAAGTACCGTATTTGCTCGATTATAAGACGAGGTTTTTTCCAGAGCAAATGCTCTGAAAAATACCCCTCGTCTTATAATCAGGGTCGTCTTATAATCAGACCTCAAATAGGTCTGATTATGAGACTAAGATCCAGATCCCCCGCAGCGATGCAGAGGACCTGGATCCTCCTGTGTTAATCCCCCCCCCCAATTTACCGGTGCTTCTGAGTCCCCGGTGCTTAGTCCGGGCTGCGTGTAGAGCTCTACGCGATACAATCGCGTAGAGCTCTACACGCTTCCCGGACTAAGCACTGGGGACCCAGATGCAGGGGACCTGGATCCTCCTGTGTTAACCCCCGACCCAATTTACCGGTGCATCTGAGTCCCCGGTGCTTAGTCCGGGCTGCGTGTAGAGCTCTACGCGATTGTATCGTGTAGAGCTCTACGCGATACAATCGCGTAGAGCTCTAAACGCTGCCCGGACTAAGCACCGGGGACTCAGAAGCACCGGTAAGTTGGAGGGGGGGGGCATAACACAGGAGGATGCAGGGGACCTGCATCCTCCTGTGTTATGCCCCCTCCAACGTACCGGTGCTTCTGAGTCCCCGGTGCTTAGAGCTCTACGCGATTCGCGTGGAGCTCTACATGCTGCCCGGACTAAGCACCTGGGGCTCAGATGCAGGGGACCTGGACCCTCCTGTGTTATGCGCCCCCCCAACTCAGAAGCACCGGTAAGTTTGGAGGAGGGAGGGGGAGTGTTAAATGTGGGTTTGAGGCATTTCTGGAGGCAGAGTGCTCTGTGAAATGCCTTTTAACCCCTTTAATGCCACTCTGCCTCCTGAAATGCCTTAAACCTCCCTATATGCCACTCTTCCCCATAATATGCCTTTTAACCCTCTAAGTGCCAGAGTGGCATATAGGGTTAAAAGGCATATCATGGGGCACAGTGGCATATAGGGTTAAAAGGCATATTATGGGGCACTGTGGCATTTAGAGGGTTAAAAGGCATATCATGGGGCACAGTGGCATATAGGGGGTATAAGGCACTTCTGGGGCAGATGTGCATAACTGGGGGACAGGTTGGAAAATAGAAGGAAATAAAACCAAAATATTTTTCTCAAGCATAGCTTTTATTAAAAAAAGTGTTTAAATGAATTAACATTTACTGGTAAAACTTTTTTCCTATAGGGTCGTCTTATATTCAGGCTTTTTCTTTTTTTCCTAAATTAATATTAAGATTTGGGGGGTCGTCTTATAATCAGGGTCGTCTTATAATCGAGCAAATACGGTATTTAGTCAACCACCAATTGTGCAAGTTCTCCCACTTAAAAAGATGAGAGAGGCCTGTAATTTTCACCATAGATACACTTCAACTATGAGAGACAGAATGGGGGGAAAGAATACAGGAAATCACATTGTATGATTTCCAATGAATTCATTGGTAAATTCCTCGGTAAAATAAGTATTTGGTCAACTACAAACAAGCAAGATATCTGGCTCTCACAGACCTGTAACATCCTCTTTAAGAGTCTCCTCTGTCCTCCACTCGTTACCTGTATTAATGGCACCTGTTTGAACTTGTTATCAGTATAAAAGACACCTTTCCACAACCTCAAACAGTCACACTCCAAACCCCACTATGGCCAAGACCAAAGACCTGTCGAAAGACACCAGAAACAAAATTGTAGACCTGCACCAGGCTGGGAAGACTGAATCTGCAATAGGCAAGCAGCTTGGTGTGAAGAAATCAACTGTGGGAGCAATTATTCCAAAATGGAAGACACACAGGACCACTGATAATCTCCCTCGATCTGGGGCTCCACGCAAGATCTCATCCCGTGGTCACTAACGTGCTAGGGACTCAAATCATACAGTGCCAGACGTGTCCCCCTGCTTAAGCCAGTACATGTCCGGGCCCGTCTGAAGTTTGCTAGAGAGCATTTGGATGATCCAGAAGAGGACTGGGTGAATGTCATATGGTCAGATGAAACCAAGGTAGAACTTTTTGGTAGAAACTCAACTCGTCGTGTTTGGAGGAGAAAGAATGCTGAGTTGCATCCAAAGAACACCATACCTACGGTGAAGCATGGGGGTGGAAACATCATGCTTTGGGGCTGTTTTTCTGCAAAGGGACCAGGACGACTGATCCGTGTAAAGGAAAGAATGAATGGGGCCATGTATCGTGAGATTTTGAGTGCAAACCTCCTTCCATCAGCAAGGGCATTGAAGATAAAACGTGGCTGGGTCTTTCAGCATGACAATGACCCCAAACAAAAGGAGTGGCTTCGTAAGAAGCATTTCAAGGTCCTGGAGTGGCCTAGCCAGTCTCCAGATCTCAACCCCATAGAAAACCTTTGGAGGGCGTTGAAAGTCCAGCGACAGCCCCAAAACATCACTGCTCTAGAGGAGATTTGCATGGAGGAATGGTCCAAAATACCAGCAACAGTGTGGTTGCTCTTGCAACTCATCAAAAAACTATCCCCATTGTTTCCTCTATAAGTAGAAACACAGACAAGATTTTTGAGATGAGGGTAAATGCACTCATCACTTTGTATAAGAAACGCGGTCTATTTCGTTAAATCATCCTATTACACCATATCGAATCATTGCATTCCTCCCGAGTCCCGAGCGCCGCTACCAGTTTATGAAGCGCGGAAGTCTAGTGCCGCAGGGGATCACGTGATGACCCCACCGCCGCCCTCCGCCTTGCTGCGTACCCGGCCGTAATTGACGTAGGGAAATCTCATGCGCATGCGCCGCAGATGATCATAGTGACAGTCTTTCACGGCTTTCCGGACTGAGCACGTAACCGATCGGGAGAAGGGGAACCGCTCGGTAATAGCTTTATACCCACAGCCGTTCGCGAGAGAACATTATTCTGTTGCGTCGCCGAGGTTTTGTCGGGACTGGCCCTCAGTGCAGCTGTCAGCCACACGAGCAGTACGGGCAGAGTGTGCCTGTCCTCTGGGTGCAATATGTGTGTATGCAGGGCACTGCATGCAGCCTCCTATTCCCTGTATCATGGCAGAGGGTGTGGGTGAGAGTGTGCTTCTGGGTGGTTTATTGCGGTGCTTGGGGATATGTATATGTATATATATAATTACTATACTATACTATATGCACACAAAGAGCCCAGTGTACAGGTTGCTAGTTCTAAGTAATGGAAACTGTCCTCTGCTTATTGGCGAATGAAGCTGTTATTGATCACCTTCCTCTGAGAGTAGTCGGTTGCCTGTCTCCTTGGAACACAAACCTCTGCTTTCAGAGTCATTCTAGAGTGTGACATTTTCCCCGTTTGTGTTGTGTAGTTGTGTGAACTGGCAGTAGTGTACCTTGACTGTTACATACAATACCGTGTCTCTAGAATATAGCATGACCCTCTTAGCATCTGAACCTGTGCATAAAAAGACTTACAATTTTGAAAACCTTCCCAAAATAGCGGAGAACGTATAATTTTGTAGTTATCCTTTTTTTTGCTTTTTTTCTTTATAAAAAAAGACACATTGGTGGACCATTTTTCCTAAAAATGTGCTAGAAATCTCCCCAACTCTGTTCCTGGGGTTGTCTGTAATGTGAACAAAAAAAACCCAGACTTTGAAAATGAAAAGTCAAAGTTTTACCTTATTGAATGAAACACCTTCCGATGCTTCTTGTGGCTCATACGTGTAAAGAGGGAATCTAGAGATTGCTTTGCTTATCTTTGTGCATTATCGTTATGTTATCGTCCTGACATTTACAACTCTGATTGTAAACGGCAGGACTCTGACGTCTAAAACCCATGCAGTGCATTCTGTTTGTAATGCTAATCGTTTTTGCATTTATAGGTGAATAAGGAGCAAATTGGAGCATTTGACATAAAACATGAGGATAGCAGGTTTGATTTCTTTTTTTAAATAATAAATCCTTGTTAAATTGCACAGGGGTGTATGTGCGGACCTTTGAATGATCTAACGTTTCTCTGCTGATTTTTATGTTGGTGGGGGTTTCATTTAGACATTTGATATTATCCAGGTATAGAATGAATCGTTGGCAGTTTTCTGAACCCCTCACATCAATTCTCCAGTTAGCAAATTGAGCATGTGTTGCAGATATGTTGTGCGTCCTCTACTAAAATGTCAGGGCATTCGGATGTTATGTTTCATAGCATTTGATGTTGGATAGCGACCAGTTGGCCCATCGTTTCTGCCCATTGTTTCTGTTATAATGACTCAAAGCTCAACTGGTTCTCCGTCTTGTCTTGTCTTGTATGTTGAATAACCACAGGCGTCTTCCATTTATGTTTAAATTAACTGTTAACATTGACCACTTCCGCTAGGAGCCTGTTCCTCTTTTCTACTGCAGTAAAACTTATTTATGTTATCTCAAAGCCTCTGACCCTTTAGTTTTAGACTAAGCACCCTTTCTAACATGTATCCTTCTTTAAAAGATATTTGGTCTGCTGTTTTTTGGATGACTCATACATGACCACTCGGTTATCAGTAATATTCAAATGGACAGAACATTAGGGTTGTGCGTATTTAGGCTCGAAGGACACCACCAGAGTGGGCTTCTATCAGACAAATTACTATATCAAAAAAATGCTTTTTTTGTAATTTCCTGTTCTATTATTAATACTTTTAACTGAATGGGGTACAGTTCATGTATAATATCGTATATATGGAGGTGTGTTGCAAACTTTATATTTTGCTGACATGTTCATTATTTTTTTATTTTTTTTGCCAT
The DNA here is from genome assembly GCA_023333645.1 of Sceloporus occidentalis. Lineage (NCBI taxonomy): Eukaryota > Metazoa > Chordata > Lepidosauria > Squamata > Phrynosomatidae > Sceloporus > Sceloporus occidentalis. Next base: position 9,138,303 of record JALMGF010000017.1, on the reverse strand, counting down.
TTTAGGTGCAATCAAATTTGTTGTAGCGCTAGCTGTGTTTTTATTTACATTTTATGTCATATCACAAGTCTTTGAGATAAAAATGGATTCAAGTCTGAGTAACATTTTTGGTAAGTAAAGGTTTTTATTTTTTTTTTTAATTATTATTTTTTATTTTTTTTGCATATGTAGTCTTTGTTTCTTGGCATGACTTCTCTTTTCCTCCATATGAGTGCTGGCAGGGTATTTCTCTGTTGGAAAAATGATGCAGGCTTCTGCTGCTGGATAGCTTAAGCATTATTATTTAGTGTCTTTGTTACTGTTTATTAGAACTGTTGGAATGTTCTGCGAAGATAGCTTGTCATCTTTCTAGATGGCTTGACTGAGATTTAACCCCTTGATGACAATTGCCGGTCCGGGCACGTCACCGAAAATCGTGACGATTATGACAATTGATGTGCCAGGACCGGCACGTCTTTAAACGGGTGAAAAAATCGATCCGTGATCGATTTTTTTCACTCAAACGGTGTTGCTCTAATGCCTCGACATCGAGGCATTGAGCAACACCAAAAAAAACATTCCCGTCCCCCCCCGATCGCTCCTAGGAGCAAATAAAAAAACATGTTTGAAAGACTGCACGTCTTTCAAACATGGCGGCGCCCGCCGCCGAAAAACGGGTTTAGGAAGCGATCGCGAGTCGCTTCCTTTGCTTAGCTGGTGTTGCTAAGATGCCTCAGTATCGAGGCATCTTTGCAACACCTGTTTAGCAAAGGAAGCGACTCGCGATCGCTTCCTAAATGCTCAACTTACCTTCCCGGTGCCGGCGTCTTCGAAACACATGCGGTGTTTCAAGATGGCGGCGCCCATCAAGCCGGGGGCGGAGCCTGCTGTCATCATCGGGGGGGGGGTGTTGCTGGATGTCATGGACATCCAGTGAATAACACCCCTAGTGGTCAGATCACTCATAAGAGTGATCATGATCTGATAAATCAAAGGCAATGTTTTCTAAACATTGCCTTTGATCAGTATTGGATCTGCCTCCCTCCTTCACTTGCTTCTAGTGAGGGAGAGAGACAGATCAGTGTGTTTTTAGGTATTCTCAATAATATATATTATTATTGATCCAAAGGCTCTTATAAGAGCCACCCATTTAATATTAACCCCTTCATTGCCATTGATCACTGCATAAACAGTGATCTTGCATAGTGGCAATTGTTTTTGGGGTTCTTTTTTTTTACATTTTTTTTTACTTTTTATTTTTTTTTGTACTTTTTTTTAGGGTTTTTTTAATTTTTTTTATTAGAGCCATTAACCCTTTCCTTCCCTACTATTTTTGCTGCAATTGTTGCCATGCAGCGGTATACGGCTGAGGAGGCATGTTCCAAATTTGGCCCTTTTGCCCCCAAACAATCTGACAAACCCATGCATGTGGGGTATCAATGTACTCAGGAGATGTTGCTGAACACATATCGGGGTGTTGTGTGACAGTGACATATACCAGGAGCTGTAATTTTACACCTGAAGTACAAAGTATGTTTAAAAAACAGCAAAAACAATTACTATCACAAACTTTGACAAGGGTTGGTGGTAGGATTAGTGCATGGAAAGGGTTAAACTATCAGCATCTAAAATACCCTGGGGTGTCTAGTTTTCAAAAATATATGGTTTGGTGGGGTAAATTTAATTTGCTGGCTTCAAAGATGCCCCAAATACCACATGGAGACAGAATTACCAGATTCAGAGAAAAATGGTTTTGAAATAGCAAAACGCTACTTGTACTTATTGCCCCATAACGTGTAGAAGAAAGCAAAAAAACATAAAAACATTGGGTATTTCTAAACTCGGGACAAATAGTAGAATCTATTTAGCAGGTTTTTTCAGTAGTTTTTTATGATGAATAAAAGATTTTTCAAATAAAAGTGAGAAATTTTTATTTTTTTTTCAATTTTTCGTCATATTTTATTATTTTTATTATAGAAAATGACATCATATATAAAAAATTATGGTGTCTGAAGAAAGCCCTTCTTGTCCTGAAAAAAACTATATATAACTTGTGTGGGTTTAGTAAATGGGTTAAGAGAAAATTACAGCTAAACACAAACACCGCAGAAACGATAAAACAGCCATTGTCACGAAGGGTACAAAAAATAGAATCAGCCTTTGTCACGAAGGGGTTAAACTATTTGAAGCTATGTGTCGTGTTTTGTTTGTTTGCCGTTTACAACCAGAAGGCTGCTCTTAGATACTGTAGGAAACCCAAATTACAGAGGATTTCATTCCCTAGTCTGATAAAACACCTAAAGTAGAGTAAACTAGTGTCATTCAAATAGTGGAAACATTTGCATATGCTTTACGTTAGCAGCTGTTAAACCTAGACAGCAGAAAAGAAACTACACCTAGTGTGTACCCTTGTTGCTTTTTATGAATATCCAAACTTTCTGGAAATGCCCCTTTTACATGAAAACCATGTTATATATGTGTAATACATATTTTCTCTTTTTTTTTTTTTTTTTTGTGGGTTAGGCATTGTATTATTTAGATGGGGGAATCTAACAGGAGCAACTTCTAAAACACAATGAATGATCAGCTACATGATATAATGCAAAGCTTGGTAAAGTTAGCTTTGTATTCAAAAATGTATGCTCAGGGAGGCCAGAGATAATCTGGTACCCCATACTTTCCTGTGGTGCAGCAGGTGCTTTGAGGCTCCCAGCCGGGTCACGTAATGCATTGCATTCGCCTCACCAAGCCTCTGCAGAAAAGCATAGGGTTCCAGATTCACAATACAGTGTGACAGGTTTTCACAAGGTGGTGGGGAGGGGATGTAGTGTATGTGAGTGTATACTAAAGTGTCAGATGGTGTGTATATGTATAGTGTTACAGAGTATGTATACTGTACTGTCAGACTCGGTGTGATTGTGTGTGCATATGTATAGTGCTGCAGTCAGTCTGTGAGTGTGTGTCTGTATATTAGGGCTGCAACTAACGATTATTTTAATAATCGATTAGTTGGCCGATTATTTTTTCGATTAATCGATTAATCGGATAAAAAAAATAAAAAAAAATTTCAATTTAAAATAATGTAATAAAAAACGTACAATTTACACTTTCATCTCTTTATCACAATGGCCTCTCTCTATTCACCTTCTTATTTTACTGACATAATAATAAAAGCTACAAGAACCCAAACACAGTGCTTCTCAAACTAGGTTTTAATACAAAGTTATTAGTAAATATTAATTCATATGTTAACTATTTTTCATATTTAATAAAAACTATGAGAAAAAAGCCTTGTTTAAATTTTTTTTATTTACCAAACTGCCCCCGGTTATGCACATCTGACCCCCAGCTTGCCACTCTGCCCCCATATATGCCTTATACCTCTTATAGACAGTGATATGCAACTGAGCCCCCTGATATACCTTTTACCCCAGATATGTTTTATGCCCCCCTGATATGCCTTATACCCCCTATATGCCCTGAAATTCATAATACCCCCCATACACCACTATAACTCACCCATACACGACTCTGGCTCCTCCCCCTCCCATACACGACTCTGGCTCCTCCCCCTCCCATACACCACTCTGGCTCCTCCCCCCTCCCATACACCACTTTGGCTCCTCCCCCCTCCCATACTCCACTCTGCCTCCTCCCCCTCCCATACTCCACTCTGCCTCCTCCCCCTCCCATACATCACTTTGGCTCCTCCCCCTCCCATACATCACTTTGGCTCCTCCCCCTCCCATACATCACTTTGCCTCCTCCCCCCTCCCATACTCCACTCTGCCTCCTCCCCCCTCCCATACTTCACTCTGCCTCCTCCCCCCTGCCATACTCCACTCTGCCTCCTGTCAGCCACGGAGGTTCACAAGACACCAGGGAGCCGGGTAGAGAGGCAGAGTGCCGTATGGGAGGGGGAGGAGCCAGAGTGGTGTATGGGAGGGTGGCTCCCATACACCCCTCTGACTCCTCCCCCCTCCCATACACCGCTCTGCCTCTCTTCCCGGCTCCGTTACTGACAGGAACTTTCACTGAAGCTTCATAGAAGCTTCAGCGTAAGTGAAGGTGAGTAACGGAGGCTGTCTGTGCGATGCAGACCCCCACCGGCTGGCAGAGAGGATGATTCTCTGTCAGCCTCCATTACTGCCCTTCACTTACGCTGAGGCTTCTATGAAGTCAGTAAAGGAGCCGGGTAGAGAGGCAGAGTGATGTATGGGAGAGGGGAGGAGTCAGAGGGGTGTATGGGAGTGGGGAGAGAGACGGAAGTGAGAGACCGGCCGACAGTGAGGGGAATCCAGGTCCCCTGCAGCGTTGCGGGGGATCTGGATTCTAGTGTTATAATCCGATCTCTGTTTGAAGTCGGATTATAATTTTTCTAATCGATAAAAATCGATTCGATTAATCGATAATGAAAATCGGTGACAACGATTTTCATTATCGATTTTATCGATTAGTTGTTTCAGCCCTAGTGTATATGCATAATGCTCTTAGCCAGTGTGTGCATGTATATAACAGTGTGGTGCTAGCATGTATTGTGTTGCTGATGTTACAGTATGGAATGAGTATGTGTATTAGTGTATAGTGTTTGTGAGCATAAGATGTTATGGCAAGGATTGACAAACCCTGAATGCCAGGTTGAGTAATATATGAAAATAAAAACATAGTTGTATAGTGTTAACCAGTGTGTGTATTTGTACAAGAGTTGGGGTGCTAGTGTGTAAGATGTTTATGTTACAGTAATGCATTAGCAAGCGTGTGTACTATCAACGTATAGTGTTAGCATGAGTGTAGAATGTTATCGTCTGTGTGTGTTATTGTAAGGTGTTCGTGTTTGCGAGATAAGATGTCAGTGTCTGTGATATATAGACGTTTATGTATCCATTAACAGAGCCCAGGCTTATCCCAAAATGCAAGTATCCTAGCAAGCTCACGACACGCAGTATGATCCGACAGGCTGAACGTGTCTAAGATACCTGTATTTCAGGATAACATTTCCTGCTTTACATTGTAGTGAGTTGAGCCCAGTGATATGTTTATATATATTGTGACAGAAAGCAGGGGATGATAATGGAGGGAGTGTATATATCCCCTTATATTTTGCAGGGTGGTTACCCACAATAGGTTTTCTAGCCCCAGGGAGATGTACTGTTAATATTGGACTTATTAACGTCTGTTGTTATTTGTGTGTTTTGGGTCCCTGGGGTGGAGCATTTGGAGAGTAGGGTGGGCCAGTGCTCCACTCCACAGTTTATGAGCAGCCGAAGACCAGCAGGTGGGAATCCAGTCCGGAGATTATCGGATACTCTCCTAGTACTCACCTGGTTCCACTAATTAATGGGAGAGGCAGTTAAGTAGCCTCCTGGTCTCAGTGCAAGGGAGATCATTTGGCTCCCTGAGAGAGAGCTGCCAAAAACACTGACTGCTGCAATTATTGCATATATTGTGTTATTTTGTTTTGTTGGAACGGATAAGCCGTCCAACTGCAGTTAGGTTGGAGTAACTTGTATTAGTTAGTGCTCACAAGAGCGAGGCTTTTTGTTTTGATTTATTTATTTTCTGTTATGCCTGTGACGAAAAATAAAAACAGGCCCAGCCTTTTATGTTACCCTCCTCGTGTCTGAGCCGTCTCTGCAGCCTGGAAGACTGTGTGTAAGTAAAGATTCCCGGACAGAGTACCAAAGTGAAGGGGTATTCTGTCACAATATATATATATATATATATATATATACCGGTATATTAGTGCTGCTGTCAAGTGGAAGGCTCACAGTTTAAACGGTGGTTATGTTGAATTGCTACAAAATATGTAAACTCTATACACTCCTCAAACAACTGACGTTCCTGTTAAATTGATCATTTAAATTATGACCCAAGCTGTTTGCCTTAGTTATAATTCTGTTTTTCTACTGTATTTTTCCAGCTCGGACAGTGGACACAGTGCATCCTAGTAAGTACACCTGAAATAATACAGTCTCTGCCGTTGACCGAAACAAGTTTTCTGGACTGACTGTGTGTGTGTGTGTGTGTGTGTGTGTGTGTGTGTGTGTGTGTGTGTGTGTGTGTGTGAGAAGTTGCCTCGATTTGTACCTTTAGCAATGTGTTCTGTTGATTTAACTGGGTGCAGTTAGGGTTACCAATAACCTAGTTGGACCTTGGCTGAATCACGGTGTGCAAATAATACTTTGATAAAATCTCTGCACTTATGTTTTGTCAATTCAATTTTGTATAAAGAATGGTTCAGGCATTCGTTATTAGAATTAGAAAATCTGTTTCGTTGAACACCTTCCCCAGCTGCCTTTACTAAAACCAGGAACCATGTCCAAATCAATGCTGTTATGATATTCATGTATATTAATTTCAAGTCATCTTTATATTAATGTAGCGGACTTTTAGCAGATGATTTATAATACATAGATTATTGCATGTATTTATGCAGCTACCAAAGCTCCGAGGTACAGATGTGGAATTTTGAAAATATGTCCAGAGAAACACTTTGCTTTCAAGATTTCAAGTGGAGCAGCAAATGTGGTTGGGCCAAAGATTTGTGTAGATGACAATGTGTAAGTACTTAAACCGTACCTCACACCATCCACCGCCTGTACTAATGCATATTATCTATAAAGATTTCTGTCTTCCTTTTCTCCATATGTATGTGCATTGTATATGTGCAAAATGTTGTGGTGTTGGTATGTATCTTGACAGGTAAGGACTGTGTCCTTCAGCAGAGCAAGGACACATCCGTAAGAGGCTCAGTTAGTTTGGCAATTTATTTGTTTCTGTTGAAGGTATCCATTACAAAAAAATATTTTACCTACATTTATGGCCCAATGTGCTTAATATTGTTTTTTAACCTGAGGTGCACTAGGGATTCCGTGATGGACAGTAATCAGGACACAATTGACAAAGGTCTAGCTGTCTGTATGCATTTACTTTCATGTTTTCTATCCATCTGTTTATCAGGGTGAGAGGAACGGCTAAATCTGTGCACTTAATGCAAGGACATGCGATTTGGAATCCAAGATATTGGATCTAAGAACAACTGGCATTAATGAGGGATATTGAGGAGAGAAGCATAATCCTTACTGAGCAATTACTAGTTTGTGTCAGTGCTGGTGAGGGTAAAGGAGGTTTCTAAAGCACAGGGCTGGGCAAGTTGCAAGAGGGGAAGTAGGGCTAATAGGCTTAGGAAGGCTAGCTCTGGACTGTATGACTTACTCAACCCAACGTTTTTGTCAGTTTGCGCAAGAATGTTGGGAAGATCAGTTTAGTATTAGTAGACTGAGTTGCCTAGCAGCCATGTAAGTAGCTTCTCTAGTACAGATGGGGACGAAAAAGCTAGACAGGTTGTGCTTGTAAGGGACTTAATTATTAGGAAAGTAGATAATTTGGAGGAGCTTGAAGGGGCTTTTAAACTAGTGTGAGGGACTGAAGATGGTATTTAAGGGGTTGCTAGTGTAGTTTCAGCTCAGGGCTTTGGAAAGTTGGGAAAGGAATGGTTGGATCAACATAAACACAGAAAAATAGTAGCTTAAGAGTGATGTGTACAAATGCCAGCCATTCAGGGATTAAGCTGCCTGCACTTGCTGCATTAGTAATATGTGATAATGTGGATTTAGTGGCAGTTACTGAGACCTGGTATAATGTGCAAAAGTGTTTGGGATTTTGGCATACCAGCATACATGTTATACAGAAAGGAAAGATTGCAGAAAAGGAGGAGGGGTTGCCCTTTATGTATACAAACAAACAAAAAATATATATATATTATATATAGTTATGCTAGTTCAAGAAATGACTAGGAGTGCAAAGAAAGGTAGGTTTATCACTATGGAGGATTGTTTAATATAAGGACACAGGTTGTATTATACAGCACTAACACTAGGGTTTTTTTATTTTAGGAAGGCTGATTTCACTAAGTATATTAGTGAAAAAAGAAAACAAACCGGGATTCATTTAATCATAAATATATCCTATGTCTTGGTGTCCTGGCAAAAATTGTTGGCAGACGTATCTTGGCAAGATTAGTTCCAGAAGACAGTAAATCAAATTAATGGAAACCATGCTAAAAGATCGGATTGTTAAATATCTGAAAGAAAATGTTTTGCATGATCAGAAACTATACCAGATATCCTGTCAAACAAATTTGTTTGACTGGGTTACTAATATAATAGACCAGGGAGGAACTGTTGATAACTCTTATCTAGATTTCAGTAAGGCATTAGACACTGTCCCATGTAGAAGACTTATAAATTGCAGTCTTTGGGGTTGGATGTTAAAATAGTTGAATGAATAAGGCAATGACTGAGTGATAGGAGGCAGAAGCTTGTATTAATGGTGTATATCCGGAGGAAGGATTTGTTACTAGTGGGGTACCTCAGGGAACATGTCAAATGGCAAATGACTCGAAAAACCCCAGTCATTATGGCGACTATAAACCTTTACTTGGCACCCAGGCTTCTGCAGGGCTGCCATCATGAAACCTGAGTATTTGGTGCTGTGAGGAAATGTAGCTGCCCTCATTATGGGACCAGACCAAGGACTGAAATGTGTTGGTGTCTACAGGGTTTTTTCCCCGGAGAGGGAAAGGGATATCTCCCTCGCCTTCCTCCTCTCCCACTCTAATACCTCCTCCCCAGTGCCTACTTTTGTTGGATCAAGAGAAGAGTTTCCTGGTGGGAGGGAAATGTTACCCATTAATAGGAAAAATATGACCATGGTAGTAGTATCTAACAGACCATCATGTACCGGTAAACTAAAGTTCTCATGTTGCACAATGGTTGTGGTGCAAAGATTAGCCACAACTACCCGAGTCTACAATTCCTATGGCCAGTAATGGATATCATGGAAGTTGCAATCAACAGCTAAAAAGTTAGTGTGTAGTGTAGGCAACCCATCTATAATTACAAATTTTCATGAAGTTCAGCCAGCAGTATGGCTGGCTGAAAATTATTGTAGACTTGGTGTAGCCCCCCAAAGCCCTATCTACATTTAATAGCTACTATCCTCATAATGATAAAAAAAAGAGGGTAGTAAAAAAAGAAATACAATGCTTGTAAACAAAATAGGACACTTTGATTGCAAATGTTAGCCGCAACTGCTGCAAAATAATTAAAAAGTGCTATTACAGTTCTCATGATGAGCCAACCTAATGGATGTGCATTCCACAACAGCTACAGTACCAATCAATAATATAAAAGGTAATCTTTGGCCCTCCAGTTGAGTACCGCTGTCCCATGATTCGTAACATACCCACATACCAGACTGGCTAAGAGTCATGGGAACTGTTGTCTCAACAGCTGGAGTATTAACTAACCCTAGCTGCAATACTGTTCATGTAATGGTTTGTGTATAATGTATTGGCAGACCGCATTCTAATGTCCGTAGCTGTACAAAAATTTCATAGACTACTAAATGACCTTTTGTAAAGTGTACCAAAGGTGTAAAAAAAAAAAAAATTAATCTGTACAAGGGAGTATTTTTGCATTGATTTACTGCTAGATGTAAGCTTGCGAGCAGGGCTCTCTCCACCAAATGTATCGGTTTGTCTTAGTCTGTCAATTCTTGTCTTGTCATATCCCTTGAATTTATGTATTGTATTAAGCGCTGCGTAAACTGTTGGCGCTATATAAATAAAGGATAATAATAATAATAATAATAGATGTAATTGAAGAAAAAAATCATAAGTTAAACATTAATTAAAATCCACAAGAATTTTCAGCAGCTATAATAATAATCTTAATACCACTGCTCCCAATGGATTTCAGATAGAAATATTGATATTTTTTCTAACTGTAACCCCCATTACATGGGTTTATAAAAGGAGGAACAATTAAATATAGGAATTGGTAAGAAAGTGGCAGTTCCACTTTAGAACACTTGGACAGCTAGATGCCAATTTTAGTGCACATGAGTGTTGCAGTTGCGCAGCTAGACAGCCCTGCCAAGCTGAATCTGTTTTATTTGGGACTGCAGCCATCTAATTAAACATGTGCATAGGACTATGGATGCAGGATAGACTTAAGTGCACCATCTAGTGGTAATCAAGACTCTGCGGTATCATAGATTGCAGAATTCGGTCGATGGAATGTAGTATTCGGTGTTGTCTGTTATTTTTTGAATTGCTACTTTATTAGGTTAAACAAAAAAGTTTCCTCCTTCCTTTTACAGGTTAATGAGTGGCGTGAAAAACAATGTGGGCCGTGGCATAAACACCGCTTTAGTAAATGGTAAGCCGAAATTGTATTCAGTTTACGTAAACTTTTTTTTTTTCCTTTTTGTGTGCGCGATGGCAAAGAGTATAGTAACAAAAGCAAAATGAAAACATAAACATATCAGTCATTATTGATTAACCCTCGTTAATATAGGGATTTATACAATGTGTTCGTTTACGAGAATTTAATTTCCTAAATTCCTTTAATTCGGACTCCTGTGTTGTCATCTAAAACATCTTAAAACTCACAATAATGTATTTTTATTTAGTTAATTGCATGCATCAAAGATGAACGCCGTGTTACAAATGTAAGATTTCTTTCTGTTTTCTTTTTTTGTGTATTATATAAATTACATATCTATCTTCAATTCCAGGGAAAACTGGAGAGTTGATAGAAACAAAATACTATGACTTATGGGGAGGTGGTAAGTAAGAAAGGAAAAACTCTTGCTTGGTGCAAAATTATTAACTTAACAGTATACATTTTATCTAAGGGTAAATGCAACCTATAATGCATGTGCAGTTGCTGTAACTGAAGAGAGGACCTCCTGAGGTTTTAAATTCTCCACTGGCTCTCTGGATTAGTGCAGCAGAATCAGCTGAATGGATTTTTTTAAATCCCTTATTGTAGCTGTTTGTTTTTTTTGTTTTTTTTACAAAATCATACATATTTCTACCTACTTGCCTCTACAAGTACTCTTGCATTAAAGACTGCAGAAGATGTTCATTGATGAAGGTTAATCTATATCTGCCCCGTTGTTGCCACGCATGTTGCTACATATTTAACTTAAATGAGATCATCATGGTAAATTTGTTTTTAATTATAGATGTTGCACCTTTTATTGACTTTGTTAAGAAAATTCCTGATGGAACCGTAGTTTTAATGGCAACTTACGATGACGGAGCAACAAAGTAAGTGAATTATTTAAATCTGTTTTCTAATCTGCAAACTGCTCTGTAACATATTAGAAGGCATGTGTTGCAGCTGCTAACAGAAATTTACTTTCACATTTACAGGCTTAATGATGAAGCACGGAAGCTAATTTCTGAACTTGGCAGTACATCAATCAATTCTTTAGCGTTCAGAGACAACTGGGTTTTTGTTGGAGGGAAAGGCATTAAGACAAAAAGTCCATTTGAGCAGGTACTTTTTTTGTCGCATGTAGGCTTAAGGGGTTTGCATAGTTCCCTTATTGTAAGGCATTCCAGATTTCTTTAGACTGATCTCGAACACTGTTTATTTCAGACAACCTACTCTGCCGGCACTTCCGCCGGGGGTTCTATGGTGGAGCACCGGAAGGTTATGTCATGCCGTTGCTCCACCATAGAAGCCCCACGCACTGCGGGGATCTGGATCCTAACCCTGCTGCTTGCCTGCAGCAGGGCTAACTGAAAAAGAAAAGAAAAAACACCTGCCCAGCGCCCGGAACTGCATGTACCGGGCGTTGGCCGATACAGTTCGTATCGGCCAACGCCCGGTACATGCAGTTCCGGGCGCTGGGCAGGTGTTCTTTCTTTTCTTTTTCATTTAGCCTTAGGGGTTTCGCTCATCCCTGCGCTAAACCCCTAATATAGGCTGCACTCCCACTTTAAAGAACTAAAGTGGGAGGGGGGTGCGGCCTATATTCGGGCCAATACAGTATTAACAATTTCCGTGCACTAATGCTACCACCAGCCTTTGTCAAAGTTTGTGGTAGTTTTTCCTTTTCTCAACAGCTGTATGGAAAGTGTTAAAATACTAGCATTTGAAATGCACTGGGATGACTAGTTTTCAGAGATATATGGTTTGATGGAGATAAATTGAATTGGTCCCAAGTAGGACATGGGTGCAAGATGACCAGATTTGGAAAAACTGGTATTGAAATAGCAATATTCTGCTTGTATTTATTGCCTTATAACTTGCAAAAAAAGAAAAAAACCTTGAATATTTCTAAACTCTGGACAACTATTCAAATCTATGTAGCAGGTTTTTCCATTAGCTTGTATAGATTTATTTTAAAAAATTCCAATAAGTCAATTAGTTTTTTTTAAATTCTTCACCATAATTTTATTATTTGTCTTATAATAAGATGATACAATGGAAATAACGGTATCTAAAGAGTCTTTCTTGTCCTGAAAAACACCCAATATATTATGTGTGGGTACACTAAATGAAAAAAGACAATTACCGCTAAACACAGCAGGAGTGTTAAAACAGCCTTGGTCACAAAGTGTACAAAACGTAGGAAATGGCTCAGTCCTTAAGGGGTTAATAACATCTAGAACTAAATGATATTGACAGAAACTAAACCACCCTTAGGATATAAAAAAATAATTCCGTTTGAAGAGGGACCACACCTACACAGCTTTTAGCATTATTAAATTAGAGGTAGAGACCAAATTGATATTTTTAACCATTCAGGAAATTTCTGAAAAGTTAAAATATTTCACAAAATTACGTTTTTTCTGGATGTAACCGTATGCAGAAATTCAGCACTGCAGTAATGATATTGTCAGTAGTTATAGGTTGTTAGTGCAAGTTACACAATCTTAGCAACCATCAACCAGTGACAAAAAGGCCACATTTCATGTGTCTGGATTTAAAAGCGATAGTAAAAGCATTCTATTATAGGACTGGGTTGGCAGATTACTTCTTAGTTCTTTAAATGCATGGCTACAAAAACACAATTGCAAACATTAAGCTGAATGTTATCGCACCGCCTACTTTTTTATATTTGTTGTTGGACCTGCATGGTCTTGTCAATTATATAATACTTAACAATAACCATCTTTGTTTTCAGCATATAAAGAATAACAAAGATACAAACAAATATGAAGGCTGGCCGGAAGTGGTTGAAATGGAAGGTTGCATCCCTCAGAAACAGGATTAAGAAATGGTTTTGGACTCTAATTGGATTATGAAGGGACAAATTGTCATCCACTGTATATATGCTAAAGGACTTCATCCACCATTGTTGATGTGAGCATGAGCCTAAACTCAAGAGTATGAGATTTATTTATTGCTAACACAAATAGGTATTTTTGTACAGAATTTTGAAGGAAACAACATAAAATATTTTCTGGGACCCATGTTATTCTCAGACCCTGGTGCCTCTTATTTTTGTTGACAACCAGTTTACCAAAATGGTTGCACACCATGGCATGTAACAAGGGTTCTGTTTTACTTTTTATTATTCTAAGGAATCCAGCCCTTTTGTTGTTTTATTTTTTATTTAGTTCCACCAAAGATTTGCAAAAGGTTTAGTTTTTTTCACCGAAGACTCTTGATATGACAGAAGATGTTATTTTGCATCATATTTTTAATAAATAATCCTACAGAACCAGTCATATATATTATAAATTTCTGTTAAGTCCATGCTTGTTTATTTTTGTTTGTCTTGAGTTGGGGTGCATTTTTTGAGAAATGCTATATTATACATTGAAGATTGTGGTTTGTTTGTTTTTGTTTTTTTGTTTTTTTGTATTAGTCTTAATTTTACTGACCAGGTAGAACAGTCTACCAATGATGATTATACTAGACGAAGCTTTACACAACAATTAACTCTGTTCACTTTGTCTCAAATAACATGTTTTTATAATATGCATAGTATCCTTAATGGACATTCATAGAGTTGATGTACAAGTTCTTTTCATAATTAGTGGCAAAGCGCTATCACATGAAAATGTGTGTGTATTTAAATTAATGTTGACACAAATATAAATTTCATACCGCAAAGCAAAAAAACACCATCATAGCATTCTATTAGCTGGTGATTAAAGAGGGCAATAGGCTATATGTACTTTTATTATATAAAATTATTCAGAAACAAGTAGGGGTAACCAGCATATGGGTATTATAGTGTACAGTAACTGAATTATGAGTCGCTTAATATCCATTTCAACAGCAGTTGTATTGATAAAGTCCCTTTTATATTTACCATAAATAATCAATTTAGTATGTCTCGTGCTTGAAGTATTATTTTTAATTTAGAAAATAGACAAGTATTTAGATTACTGTTCTTCACAATGTACATTTTAGGTTCATAAAGCGAATTCACCTATAAAGGTTGATTACCCAGCTACTTCATAGGTTTATATCAAAATAATGAATTTGCATGATTTTGCATTGGGTTGCCTAGATGGTAACCATTTCAAACACCAGGCTCCATGTTTTTTTCAGATGGGATTGTGTGCCCTCTTGTGGTATTGTCTTGTATTTTGAATGTTTTTCATAACAATATTTAACTTATGTTTTTTTTAAAAATGTGATTTGTACCAATTAGGAGGTTTACAGTTATTAGAATAACAACTGTTTGAGCTAATAAAACTAAAGGTAATGCACATTGCAGGTATTTGGGAGTTAGATGGAAAGCGAATATAGCATTTTACACAAATTATACATAGCAGTTTGGCCTGAATGCGGTGTTCCTAGCGGTTTGACACCTTTTATATCGGCATCTGCTTAAAAACTAAAATGGTCTGCACTATGATTTAGAAGCCATTTTCTTTGGAATGAAGAATAAAAGTAGTAAACATTACTGAAATTCTGCCTTTTTGTTTTATTTTCTGGGGGAGGTGAAATACCACCATTACACAATTGTCTCATGACAGCCAGGGTGAGAGCTACACTAAAACAGTGCCAATTTGTTTTGGTGCTATAATAGAAGGTTCCTAAAGTGACACTTTGACCAGATCTACAAACACAAAAAAAGGAAAGCCACACCACGTGGAGTAAAAGTCTAGCTCTTTATCCTGTTTGCGAAATGTTGGAATTTGTGTTTTCTTGACACATCTTAAGGGATATTAACATTGAAAAATAGTTCCTTTTTTAAATATTGTTCATGCCAACAGCACAGACAATGAACCTAACTTGTCTTGCTTCTCTGTTGTCTGAAACTAATTGATGTTGATTACCCTGTGACTTTTCAATGTGTATTAGAAAGTCGACAGTAGATGGCTCTCTAAGACTGTGTTACTAAACAGTGCGTATGGCTTCCAAAATGTTTGGATGTGAAAGTAAATGGGGTCTTAAAGTGAAGGTGATATTAGACCAATATATAAAAATGTTGGAGGCAGGTAAGCTTTTGGGACCTCAGAGGTATCCATTTTTTTTTAATTGATGGGATCCTCGTTCTGATGTTCCTTAAGCTTTTTCTTAATTGAGCTAAATGCCACAATTCCCTATTTCCTGTGACACTCTGAAACACTATGACCACATTCCAGGAAAATACCCATTAATAAGATTTTCTTTTTGTTTAATGTGGATGTAATACCTACTCTGGTGAATTAAACACTTTTATAATGTATTATAACATTAGGATCATTGTCCCTCATACTTCTGAAAGCCCTAAATAAAATGTCACATTTTCTCAAGGAATGCTTCATTCTAGCTATAGTAATTCATATGACATAAATAGGTTATTAAATGTAAAGGTTTTAAGGCTTTGTTGTAGTATTTCCTGTATTAGGAAAACTTTGATTTTACCCTTTTGTGAAGTTGTATAAATTCATGTTTAAGATTATTTTTCTTAGATCGGTGAAACAACACCAATGACACCGTTCTAGCGATGCTATTTAATTCAAGTAACGCTTCCTATAATTTTGGTAAGTGGCCCTTCTATCTTGTGGCCAAAAAAGGTACAGAGTAACTTGCACAGTGTGTTGGACCCCTAGGTGCATAAACACAAAAATCTTCTCAAGGAGGTTTGCTCTTTTTCTGTTCCTTTGCATTGACGGCTGTCCCACTTGTACTGGTGAGTACTACTGCTACAGTGCTGGATATTGTGCCTAATGGATAGCCCACATCTGAATCTGCATATCAGTTTTACTGGAAGTTATCTATCAGACTTTGAGCCCTGATCTCTCTAAAAATAAAAAAAATAAAAAATCTTAACTCTACAACTTTGCTCATTCCCACTAATTGTATATTACAATACATACTCTTCTTGGTGGCAAGTTATTTTATGGCATCACTATGTATTGGCAAGGATTATTACAATAACCCCACAAAATAATGTATTGCGCTGCTACCCACTTACCCTATGCAGTTTATTGCAAAGCTGTCCTTTTACCAATTAATAGTAAACAAATACATAGCTCATGATTATCAGCTTTATTTTTGTTTTTAATATAAATGTTATCTGCATAGTATGTTCTTCTCCAGTAGGACTATATTAAACAAGTAGGGAGTTGAGGCAATGTAGTACCTGATAGAGGCAGATTCTGAGGACAAAGATAAAATAGTGGATTCTACATGTCTTCTATGAAAGACAAATAAGCAGTGCAAACATTTTAATGGCTAAAACCCAGCTGACAATCATGTTCCCGAATAGCTACGTGTTATCAGCCCATGGACTGAGGTATTATGGTATTAGGGATCTAGGGATTATTAGACTTCAGACAAAATGGAGCCATCTTAAAGCCACATGCGGAAAATTGTCCTCTTGTATTATATATATGATTGTTAGCTCGTTTGAGCAGGGCCCTCCGAGATCATGATGGTCAGTATGCCAAAAAGAGGCCAAAAACATTAGTAAAACAGGAGTAATTACTCGACAAGTTTAGAAAATGCAACAGCTATTGCCTTCTGTGGATCCGGAATGTATCTAGTATAACACGTTGAGTTCCACCTACCCAGGTAGCAAAAAAAAAAAAAAAAGCTGAAAAGATGGCTTCTTTGAGGACCAGGCTCTGCAGCACCCCAAATGGAGAGGTACTGAGTATGGAAGAGATACCCTGAACCTGGTTTCTAGAAATAGGTAGTCGAATGATGTCCATTGTAACTTCTGTAACCCCGTTAATGCTGCTTTTATCGGGTGGGAAGCAAACAAGGAATGTCAGGGTTGGCCAGAGACTTAAAATGCTGAATACCTCTCAAATAGAGTTAAATGGTACTAAATGCCAGGGTAACGAAGTATGGCAATACGAGATGAAAGTTAGTATATACCCCGTGTTACGAGTATCCAGGCAGGGCATAGCTCTCGGAAACTCAAGAAGGTATTCCATGCTGTAGTATAAGCCTTCCAAGTATTGTGAGACAGGGAGCTGTTAATTAGGGAAATGGCGTTGTCCATACGAACTTTCAATTCATGGTGAGATGGGAGAAATGCGGTACAGGCATGGCTATAGGGTCTGCTTCTGGTCTCTGAAAAGAACATAGGGAAGTTAGCTCGGGATAGGGCATCTGCTGGCACATTATCCACCCCTGGTATGTGTGATATAAACAAATGGAACTGATGATTAAGTGATAACCAAATCAGTTTCCACATGAAAGACAATAATCAGGGACCTGAACGACCTTTATGAAGAATGAGTGCTGTGGTCTAGTTGTCTTAGAAAAAACCACCATCCATAAGTGACCCCAAACCTGAGCTTGGGGATATATTTCAATCAGGGCTGATGTTTGCGTGAATGCAGGCGACCAAAGGATCTCAGAAGGCCAAGAGCCCGCCAGCGAATGATTACCGGAGAACCCTCAGATGCCTGTGGAATGAACATAAAAATGCTGTTCCAAAGCCATAAGAAATTATCCCACATGGCCAGGTCTGCTTGGGACTCTATGTCTAAACGGATGACGGCGTCAGAATCGGGGGCTAATGGTAGCAAGGCTAGAAGCCTGGAAATAAAAGCCAGGGGCTGCTTTTAGACCCAAAAGTAAGCTTAAAAAAAGTACAGTCCCTCCCAACGGATACCGTGCCATTGCCACAGTGAGGGTAAAATAGGGAGAAGCTTAATGGCCTCGGATATATCCGCCTTTGACAACCAAGCGTCCCTTTCTAGGTAGCTATTCTATTAGCAGATATGAAGTCTTGCCTTTACCTGAAATCCCAATATAGTTTTATCATTATATACAAACATATATAAATTTAGATATTTATTGTTTATCATATATATATAAACCACATTGCAGTATTCTTTCATGTATCAAGAATAAAAGCAGACTAACATGTTTTAATATATTCTCTTTCTGTATGAGACTATTACAACTCTTAACTCAGTAACAAATGGCAGCCATTTTGCTGCCAAGTCAATCCAGGCCCAATTACCAGAACTCCTAACTCCAACGAAAATCTTTAGAAAAGAGGAACACATCAATGCGCACTCTAATTATTCGAAACTTTGTTTTTAATATTCCAAATACATATAAACATGTTTTTTCGTTAACATTTTCAGCTACAAACAATATAGAAAATGTAACTATTTACAAGTTGAAGCCCTTGGACAACAAATTAATTGTAGGTTAAAGTCATCTACATATATATAGAAAACAATTCATTTTTAAAATACAGAATGTGTTTTATACACAAGAATTTTGGTTGCAACCCAGTGCATACAACTGCATAATTAATTTATTAAATTTACAAAATGTACACATTTTCATACTAAAAAATAGTTTTTCTTTTTGTTCTTTTTAAACATGAAATTCAGTATACTTATAGACTTTTAAAGCCTGTATAAAAGTATTTTATACATGAAAATATATATACGTTTTTAATAGTTTTTCCAGTTAACATATTTTAACAAATGTTACTGAAATGTTATCTTGTGATGCTCCATTTTTTAGCTTTTGGGGTTTTTTTTTTTGCTGGTAAATTATTTTGTACCTGTGATCAAGGATAGTTTGCCACTAGATAGAGCAGACCGACTTTCTTGGAGTGTGTATTTGTTTAATGATTTTTACCTAGTCCGTTAAAACCTTGCAAGGCTCCTGTGTGTTAGGCGGTTTACTAAATAACAAAGCATTCGGCTAACCCCTTGTTAATTGCAATTGCCTGTTTAACTTTTTTTGTAGGGTACTGTTCACAAGAAAGTGAAAGCTATAAAATGATTATGTAAGTGCCTTGTAAATTATGTACTAAAAACATTTTTCGTGTAGTTCTAAACCTCCTGGTAGGTTGGGGGGACCGAGGCTCTACCTATTTCTAATAAAGTCAAAGTTAGGCATATCAGCAACAGCAGGTATGAACACATTTACAGCATTAAATGGCTACATTCTGGTTTGCATAGTTGATGATGAACTAGCCCTGGATTAAGGGTTATATCGTAGAATAAGATTTAGATGATGTTGGAATTAGATACCCAGGGTTTTGTTGTTTTTCACCCCACCATTATGCTCAGTATTCCAAGAAATATTACCCTGTAAAAAACAAAATATTTTTGTCCATGTTCCTTGTTGTCCAGGGAAAGCCTTACTTACAGGTATGGACATCGGTCATGCTCTCACATCGTCTGCAACGCACATAACAACACCACACAAATTTACACTCGCATCTTTCTACATGTCGGACTACGTGCGTATTATACCCCCGGCCACAGCATAGTAAATTACAGCCATCTGGGCCTTCAGAGGTACGGTTGCACTCCCGTCCCCGTGTCCCGGATATCCCCAGTTTGCGATCCTCCACACAGTAATTTGGGGATCTGTTAGTGTAGATGAGATCGCCTTTTTGTATTGGAATCTTGCGATGATTCTTTTCTTTTCTTCGTACCTTTCTTTTGATTCTGTCTGATATCTCTATGCTGTTTTCATATTTGTCTTTCAGATAATTCCCAATCTTTTCAAATGAAGTCATTGATTTCCAGCATGTTTTCACTGCACATGACCCAGATACTCCATGGCAACGACAGTCCACAGTCATAAGTTTGGCCACAGCCTAATGAAAGAGACATAAAAAAATGCTAATCAGGAATGATGCAAACAAAGGGGAGGGTTTAAATACACAATAGGTTACTACTTCCTGAAAGAAGTATGGCCAATACAGTTGTCTATGATTGTGCACTATTTATGGGGCAAATTGTCTATCCTAACCTATATACAACACACAAATATCAGATATAACCATAAATATAGTTGTTATTCCAACAGATGGGTTTGAATATTAACCCCTCCAACATGACAGAGCAAACCAAATAGTGTTTAATAACCAGAAATAATATAATTATAAATTCAAATGATTAAAAATCCACAGAGGAACACTGAAATATGCATGGTTTTCAGGGCCGCATGTCTGGCGCAAACTTCCGTCAAAATGGAAGTGCTTCCAGTGATGTCCTCTACCCAACTGGAGGATTGGAGGAAAGGACGTCACCGGATGTGCCGCCATTTTGGAGGAAATCCGAGCCAAGTTATGTCCATGGAGATGGGGACGAAGATAGAAGAAAGAAGATGAAGAAGAAGTGGAAGTGGTCAGCAGAGAAGGTAGGGAAGCATTTATAGAGCATGAGAGATAGTGAACTAGAATGAGAGTGAATGACAGTGAATGTGGGCACTGGGCAACGATAAATAATGTCCCCTGATTTCTCAACAAAATGAATGGGCCAAAAATGAACCAAGAAATGTGTCCAAATCATTCTTGGCCCATTTGCACATGTCTAGAAATGACTTGTCATTTACCTACAATACTAGCAAGTGGATACAACAATTTCTTCTTTTCAAGTATACATACAGGAAAGCCTCTCAATTGTTATTTCCTGTACTTTAATTTTGTACAAAATGCTAAAGCAGAAGAGTATTGCAGTCGCTTTTACATACCTAGAAGATTGTTTAGTATGTTGAAAGTTGGATTTTCAAATTTGATCTGAGATAAGCTTAAATTCAGGGTTTTAAGGGTTCGGTAATGCTAATATGGAGAAGTGATTATCATACCTGGGAACTTCTCGGCTACCCGGAGCCTTCCCTTGCGGGACACAGCCAGGACTGCACACTGACGTCAGCTGGAAACACCCCATTTAATGGAAAAAATGGGCGGGGAGCGGGGCGTGTCAAGATCCCGCTCCCGCGACCCGGAGGATTCGGGTCTTGACCCAGAGGATTCGGGTCTTGACCCAGAGAACCGGAGGAGCAGCGTTCACCCGGCAATCTCTGGGTCA
Source organism: Sceloporus occidentalis (assembly GCA_023333645.1). Classification (NCBI taxonomy): domain Eukaryota; kingdom Metazoa; phylum Chordata; class Lepidosauria; order Squamata; family Phrynosomatidae; genus Sceloporus; species Sceloporus occidentalis. The sequence continues at coordinate 9,117,269 of JALMGF010000017.1, read as the reverse complement.
AACCCGGAGAGTTCCCAGGTATGGTGATTATCCAAAAAAGACTTTGCAGTTGGTTTGTTTGTGAAGCACAACATGAGGAGGCAAATTATGAATCTTCTGCATGGAATATTATCATGGATGTGTATGCAAATGATAAAAGTAAATACCTGTCTCCCGGCTTCATTGTTGTGTAAATGCATCACTCTTAGCACATCAGAGTCTTGTCCAGTTGAGTTTTTATATGGGGCATCAAGAAACTTCCTGCTGAACCACATGCCATACTGGAGATCATCAGAGCAGCCTCCCCAGTGCCATCCTTCACTGGGTGAGCCTCCGTTCTTCAGACTTGTGTCACAAGAACATTCAGTCATGTTCCCAGCACTGCATGATCTTGTAACAGAATGTACAAGACCCGCTGCCGTCACAGCAGAAATAAAAGCTGTTTCCTTAGTGCCTGAAATAATAAGATAAGGTAATATATTTCAGAAGCCTTTCAAAGCTTTAGCAATATTCCACTTTATTTCATGCAATGATTTAATGAAGCGAAAAATCACCACAGACAGCAATGAGTGTTAAAAAGATACTTATAATTGTATTATCTTTCAATGACAAAATAAAATCAATATTCTGCCATGTGACTATTTCTAATGTAATGGAAAAGGCCGTCTCCTTTCAGAAAAATTTCTCCAACAAGCCATGGTCCTTAACTATTTTGAACCCAAGATGAGCACTAGCAGTGACTAAAATGAAAACAATAATTAATAACATCTATCTAGGCCTAATGGTTTTCCAATTCTTGCTTTTGGCTCATAGTCTCCTAATTCCCTCAATGCAAATATTTCTCTTAACAGCCAGCAGCTCTGTTGCGCCACTTATAATAATATTATTTTTTTTGTAGCAGTGTTTGTTGTTTTATTGGGGGTGCTTTCTCTTTTTTTATGTTTAGGAACAAAATGGATTTCCTCAGCAACAGGAAAGAGATCCAACCTCTGGCTATCCTCAAAGAATAGAGATGAGGGCTGACAGCTTTAGGCCTAAAGAGCATATTGTGTCAATGCATGCTGTCCCATGACAACCTTCCTCTTAAATAAAGCAATATCCAAAATGCTAGATTTCACAGAATTGATGTTTATGTTCACATAAGAACATAAAAATAAGTCTGTATACATTCATTCTGGGACATTGTATTAACCTAGGCGGCCCAGGCTTAGTAGGAAGAGGATGCTTTGAATGGTCACCAAAAATCTGTGGTCACCTGATGCAGCCCTGGTTATGTAATTTGAGGCAACAGACCATGTTGTAACAGTATAAAACATTTGGTCACTATGGCTAGGGTGTCAAACATTAGTGGGTATGTGTATCAAAGAAGTATCTTCTGAAAAGATCTTTTGGCGTTCTACAGGAGAACAATACTAAACCCTACAGCTAGTTATTGGGTAAATTAAGTGATCCAAAGCATTGCTCATTTCCAATCACAGACTCTTCATACACCTTCATCTTGGTTCTTGCCTTCTTCATTCTGTTTAATTACTGTATATGTTATATGTTGTTTGCTGATAATAACAGTTTTTAATAGTTAACAAACCAACTGCACTTCATTCATCTACATCTGACAAAGTATAAAGGGAAAGAATGATCAATTTGGATCCAAAGATATTTTAACATAACACATTAATCTACGAATTCTCAGTTTTTTTTCTGCATGGAAAGTACTTGTTTAAAGGCTAGAAATCTGAAACTCAGTTTCACGCAGCGCAGAATGTACTGCATAATGCATATGGAACATTACATTAAAAAGTCATCTCCATTTCCCTGCGGACTTTCCAGAGTTTGTTTTTATGTAGCAATTAGATCACACTGTGGTTTCCTCCAGCCACGCCGTATTTTTATTGGAATAACACCTAGATTTTCACTACATGCAAAAGCCCTGAAAACACTTCTTGGCAAAAAACCACGACAAATTAACATTTTGAACTGTTTAACGGTTAAATATATCTATTTATTTTATTTATTGGACTGCAATTACAAGATGTTTTAGGTTGTCGTTAACTGGTACTTATATATGTATATTTAGATAAAATAGCAAGCATTGTTCCGACTGGCAGCAGAAGCATAACATTTGTTAAATATGAAATAATTCATTGTGAATAATTGAATGTCTTTGCTTTGGAAAATAAACATCCTATGCCTTTCCTGGCATTTGGGTTTATGCAATGTTACTAATTACTTACCACTGCTCAGTTCATAGCCAAAGATTGAATGAGCTGAAGCTAGTGATGAAGATATGGATGACAGGGAGAATGATGGGCTGGACGTGTAAATGCTGGCGGAAGTTGAACAGTTCCACCTTTCATGTTTGAACTGGTTTCTGCACTCCTGAATTCCCAGTCTGGCTCCCTCACGGATACTGGACAACAAGTGTGGCTTCTTCTTACACAAGTCCTTCTGGCGAACACTTAGCGGGAGATTTGTACAACCTAATTTCTCAGGCACTCCAAAAGATGTAACACCTAACCACCTGAAATAAATGAAGAAAAAAAACAATTTTTAAAAATATTAGCTATTACATTAGACATCAAACTGCACCTCGTATAACCATTTTGTTTAAAAAATAATTGCTTGAACCATTGCACAAAAAAATACGCACAACTTAAAATTAAAAAAGAAGAAAAAAAATGGCGGCCCATCTAGTCTGCCAGTTTTTCCAAATGTAAAGACTCAGACCTTAATCAGTCCTTGGTCTCCTTTTGGATTCCATGCATATTTAAATTTCCTCACTTTATTAGCCTCTACTATCTCTGCTAGGAGGCTGTTCAATTTATAGATCTCCACTCGTTAAAGTAAAACGTCCTGACATTACATCTAAACCTCTGACTCTCTAGTTTGAAATTATTACATTTTGTTGGAAAACAAAACCTTACACTGATCTCTACAGCATACACAGGTACGCAGACCTGCAGAAACACAAAATGAAAACAGATCAGAAGGTAAGGTGATGCTGATAAATATCACGGGGTGCTACATCCACATGCTGCTGCCCTTCTGATACGGTCTAATATGGTCTAGCATATATAATGAACCAACTGAGCCCCCTGTCTGCCGGCTACAGTTTGTGCAGTCCAACTACTGGGATGCATGCTGGTGGTAGAGTATGGATTATCCATATGCGCACCAGGCCCCCATCAGATTTTGGGGACCCCTAGCTATATAATAGTATGTATGATGGATAATTCACCACTTGGTTGGCATACAATTTATCTATTGATATATGCTACGCTGATTGTTAAGAGGTCTAATTTATAATTAAATAAACTATAAACCTGTCACGCTACCGGCAGAGAGATCCTCCGGGTCCCCCGGCCGGCAACGGCAACCGCCGCGAGGTAGGGGGAGACCCCCCGCTTCGGTCCGGCAGCCGCAGCTGCCACAAAGAAGAGGGAGACCCCCCGCTTCTGAACGGCAGCAGCAGCCGCCGCGAGGTAGGGGAAGACCCCCTGCCCCAGCACGGCAACCTCAGCCACCGCACAGAAGGGGGAGACCCCCTGCTTCTGCACAGCATACGCGGCCGCCGCGGAGAAGGGGGAGACCCCCCGCTTCTGCACAGCAGACGCAGCCGCCGCGGAGAAGGGGGAGACCCCCCGCTTCTGCACAGCAGACGCAGCTGCCGCGGAGAAGGGGGAGACCCCCCCGCTTCTGCACAGCGGAGGCAGCCGCTGCAGCTTGAAGGAGGATTTACCTCATCCACGCCGCGTTCCCAGCAGCTTCAGCCGGAGCACAGGTCCAGCTCTGGTGTCCGGACACGTTCTTCTTCACGCTACCTAGTGGCTCCAGCGGAAACTACATCGACTTATATTGGGAGATTACGTGAACGCCATTCACAAGATGGCCGCGCAGGAAGTGACGTATCGGCAGTTTGAATATTTGGCGGGAGATCCCTAATTAGTACCATAACTCCTGGGACTATTTAAGAGACGCTCTAACACTCTGACCTTGCCTTCTGATGGTCGTGCCTATCTCGGTAGTGCCTTCCCAGTACGCGTTATTTCCTGCTTGTTCCTGTTATTGACCTCGGCTTGCTCCTCGACTATTCTGATCTCTGGTATCCTGACCTCGGCTTGCTCCTCGACTATCCTGATCTCTGGTATCCTGACCTCGGCTTGCTCCTCGATTATCCTGCTCTCCGATATCCTGAACTCGGCTCTCTGGACCATCCTTTGCCAGTCCTACCTGACTACGGTGTCTCCTCTGTACGCTGTGTCGTGACAAAACCAAAGCTTTTTACCTAAAATTCTGTCACATTTCATAGAAAACCCCCTCTGGAAACACCCAGGTTCCTCCCTATGTTCCAGTGACATATCATCCCTCCAATTAAGTAATTGTAAAACTATGTTTTATTTAAGTTTTTAAGTTTTTAGCCCTATATACAATTATTTTTTGCATTATTTGTTTTGAGTACACAATGAAATTAAAGCAAACTGGACAGAGTAGACTAAGAGAGCAGATTGAGATTGCGCCAATAAATCAAAATAAATTGAATGTTTAAACAATTATATTTAGTTTATTTATTTTACTATGTTAAATACAAGTTATTTTTACTATTTTTTGACAATGTTCTGAAATATACATCACTGACATATACTCCAAATATTCCAAATACTGACAACTAGGAATAAAAGTGATGGGAATATGAGACTTTGGAGAATTGTTTTGATGAGTTTGTAGATAAGGGGCTTCTCAATGTAAGGTCTATGGCGGCCCTGCACAATGCAAATTTAAAATGATTGTAATTTCTTGTATGTAACGGTGTATTCTGCTATGTCATATCAGTAGTTTTTGTAATATAAGCTATACGCAAATTTTGTGTTGTTTTTTTTTGTTTTATTTTGTTTTTGATGGCACAATGCTCAACAATTAGTCCTTCCATGCCTTGCTTTATTCTCTAGTAACTTCGTAAAAAAGGCAACTGATATTTTATAATGGCCCTAGCTAAAAGAAAACAGCTGAAGGATATTTTTAAATAAAAGAAAATCTATTTTCCTAGTACAAAGCATGTACAGTGTGTTTATGAACTTTAGAATGTTTATTTCCTTTAGAAATAATCCTGTATGTCGAACCATCTGCATAAGTCAAAATACCTTAAATAATAATAGTAATAATATTAATAAATTATTATTATTATTATTATTATTAACTATATAGCAAAAAAAGATTCTGCAGTGCTGTACAAGAAGCTACACAGAGCAACAAATATAAGCATAGAGAAGGTGTGGAGGGCCCTGGTTAGAACTTACATTCATGCTGTGGTTCTCCAGCTCCTAATTATATTTAAGAGTAACGCTAACTTTTTTTTCACAGAGTAGTCAAAATAGAGTTACGTACAATCAGCACGTTTAAAGTGACTGAAGTGCTTGAAATTATAAATTACCTGGAGAAAAGATTAAAAAGCAAGTGAAGGAGAAAAGACTCCAAAATGGGGTGATCAAGGATGGAATAGGGAAAACAGGAGAAATGTATGGAGTCAATCTGAAGTAAAGTTTTGGCCACCAATCCTGTACTATATATTATAAATGTACTATTGTTCAGAGGTCACATGGATTATATTATTGCATTATTTGGAGTGACATTATCAATAATTGACAAATAGCTTTTGGTGCCTAGCAAATATGCATCTGATTAGGAACACAAAGGTCTTTTACCAGGTTAAAGTATTAAACCCTGTGATATGATGTGGAACCTTCATGTATCCAGAAGGTTCGGGTCTTTTATTGATGATGAATTATTCTCACATACAGAGACATAGGTGTTGCTGTATCTCAGTTTGCTGATCATACTACAGACATTGTGCTGGGGAACTACCTTGAATGATGAGTTCTCTCCCAGTAAAAAGACTACATTTATTCTAATCATGAGGCTGTACTTCTAAGAAACAATTGGAATAAATGTGTTACCAGTGTGTTAAAATAATCAGGGTAACTACACGTTCTGCAGTTCCTTTTACCATAATTTCCTTTATAAAATCTTTATAATGAGACACTTAGTTGAGTGTTTAATGACTACTTTAAATTAGCTTTGAAAGAGCAGCATCATCTCAACTCATCTGCCAAATTTTAACAAATGTATTCTACCAAATGAACAGCTCTTCAGATTATAGAGCTTCCTCCAGCAGCAGTTAAGTAATCACTGGTGGATGATTTAGTACCAGAATAAACACTAATATATCTACAATATGATTTTAACCCTGTTCTTTCATAGTCTCATATGTAGGGTTGGGGAGAAAAAAGAAAAAATGTTGGTACTGCTGCTTAATGAAGGGGGGGGGGGATTGGATTAAATAAAAAGATAATGTGAGATGCAAATAAAATACTCAAGAATAAAGGTGAAGCCCTATATTTTTTCTAGATGGCTAATAATTTTACTGAGGGATACCATACTTAGGAAAGCTGCAGCCTTGCAATCCAAATTAAACTGTGTGTATGTTCCACTGATGTGAGATCTCAATTGATGCAGCTCATGTATACAGGCTGGAAGCTCAACTGATGGGGTACTCTGTGGAAAGCTGGGCAGATCATAAATTATAGACTGAGGTGCCATAGCCAGTACATACATAAAATGAATGAACAAATAATGTGTTAGGTGCCTCAGCTCTCCTTAGTCCTTCCACACCTTAAAGTATGACAAGTGATATAGAATCCCCCACAATGTACTAAAAGTACATTGTGGGGGATTCTATATCACTTGTCATACTTTAAGGTGTGGAAAGACTACGGGTTTTCACTTACATATTTGCTTTTATTAATATGACATTATTTCACAACCTTCATTATGAGTATCACCAATAACATATTCGGACAGCCAAAAAACCCCAGGACTTACATATTACCCAACCCCCCTAAAAACAACTGTTTTTGTTTTATTTCGGAGACTCTGAGTTACTTTCTGAACTTTAAAGATGTACCCTGAAGGATATGTGTGTACAGATTGAGAAACTATTCTACACTTGCTTAGGTCTCTTAAATGGATTCATATTGAAAGCTCAAAGCTGATGCTTACCCTCTTATTATGGGAGTGCCACCTATGGAGAGCTGACCAGTATAGTCAGGCTACTCGCAAGCTCATCAAACTAGATCAGTAGACTATTTCTATTCCTATAATGACTAATGAATAGTTTAGAAATTAGCCTAATACCTAACTGCAACAGAAATGTCTGAGTATACAAATACATCACTGAATGGTTTTGGACAATATCACTAAAATTCTGTTTTGTATATAAATACCATAGTGTTTTATCCAAATATGTAGGTTAGCAATATCTCATATATAGACTTTGCATGGCACAGGGGCAGATACATAGCACAAATAGAACACTATATACATTTACAAGCATCCTATCACAAACTAAGTGCTAATTCCAGGCAGTTTGGGGTCATTGCGTATTGGCTGACCCTTTCTTTCTCAAATAATACACCAAGTTTTGAAAGGAACTCACACTTTTAACTTCACAAATAATAACCATTAGAGGAACAGAGAGATGATAAACACCTGTCATTTAAATGGTTAACCAAGCCAGTGTGGCTCTCAAAGCAGTCTTGTGTCATTTACAGTATATTAGTTCCATTCATTACTAGTGGCTCCAATTAGCAAACAAATCCTTGAATTCTTCAGACTATGGTGACAACATGTGGTCAGTTAACTAAAGACTAGCGAGAATGACCCCATGCGAAATCATACAAATGCAGAAAAGGTAAATTCACGTTAAATATAGTTAGAAATATTAACTGGCATTTTTCTGACAATATTACAATACTTGAAATTATTCAACAAATGTGGAAGAGACTGCATCAATAAAATGGGATATAAACTAAGTATCTATCTTAAATTCTAATTTTAATATTTTATAATGTTAATATGTAAAATAATAATAAGATAATTTAATTTATATTATAATTTAATATTAAAATGTAAAAATAATGAACGCAGTGTAAAAAAAATAAAAATAAAGAAAAAAAAAATATATAATCCTGCCTTGGAAATAAACTTTCAGCCTGATACTATAAACCAATATATAAATGATTTAGGGCAATAAAGGATTATTTCAGAGCTGCGTAAGACGGGAAGCAAAAACACGTCTAATAAAGAGCATTTAGATAAGATGTTAAAAGAAATATTTATTTTCTTTGCCTTATATGTGGTAACATTTTTATATTTCCAGTGAAGACTTCCCAGGGGATATGCAACAGTTTCTACTGATTTTGGAAAGTATTTTGCAATGATCTAGAGTAAAAGTTGACAAGAAGAAAATGATACTTTGATGTATTTTCCCCCCTAAACATCAAGGGTATGAAAACAGATTTAACACAATATTTTAATCCTTAGCAATAAATGTGTCTCTAACGGTTTGTGCCAAAACTGAAACAAAGGGAGGTCAAACTGGAATATTTTGACAAAGGAGTCCTGAATTACAATGAAAGTTAAATATGTTTAGCATATTTCTGGACCTCAAGTAAACATGGGTGAGATCTGTCATTTTTTGTTTGTAGACTCCAGATGTTCAACGAGAAGAAGGATATTTAGTTTGGGAACTGTAAAATGTGATGCTGGCATATAATATAATCGGTTTATATATAAATACATACACATATATATATATATGTTTATCTGCAACAAAGAATTACAAAACTATTACAATAATATAATGAAAGGCAGCACATTCTACAAGATTATATAAAATACCATGTATCAAACCAATTTCATAATGATATATGCAAAAGGAAAGAGATACCTACATCCAGTTGCCCTGGGAACAAGGGAAAATCCCCATCAGGATAGTGGAAAGGACATACAGGTGATATAATCCAAAAGGAGCCCCCTTCTCCATCTCCAGAACATTGATCCTGAAAGCTCTGTGGATTTGGACTTGATGGTCTCAGAGTGTAACAGGTACTTCAGAAGACAAAGGGATGTGGGAACTGAGCTCTTCTTCCAGCAACCATCTCTGGACTAAATGTTTAATATGTCTTTGGGATTGGCAGAGCTGGCATGTCTGTGATGGGGTTCGGTTGCCAATTATTGGGCACAAGGAAGACTAGTCTTTTCGCCTTAGGTGAGATCTCTCCCTCTGATTAGATTTCTTTTCTCCAATCTCCCCGTTAAGACTTTTCATTTACAATGGAATTCCTGTTGTGATTGGTCTGGAGTCTAATGAATAACAATGTATCTAATCGGGAGAGCTGCTATTGGCCAGAACCCCAGCTGGGGGTGGAGGGTGCAAAGGTCTACTGGGTGGCAGTTCCAGCATGAGGTCCTGGAGTTATGCGCTGCTGCTTGATGGGGTTAACTCACTGCAGACAATGCTTCAGACAATCACACACTACACATTAACATCTTCACTGCCATGGGGGGCACTACACATTAACATCTTCACTGCCATAAAGGACACATTAACACATTCACTGCCATAGAGGGGACACACTACACATTAATACCTTCACTGCCATGGGGACACACAACATACATTAACACCTTAACTGCCATGGGGGGACACCCTACACATTAATACCTTCACTGCCATGGTGGGGGGCAAACTATACATTAACACCTTCACTGCCATGGGGGAGAAACCCTATACATTAACACATTCACTGCCATGGGGACACACACTATACATTAACACATTCACTGCTATAGGGACACACACTTTACACTAACACATTAATTTTATAGGGAACAATTAATTGGGAAGATTGTATATTTTACGTGGAACAATCGCTGTGCAATATGCCAGATTCTCATTTAAAACATATAGCACAAAGCATGATGCGAAATGCGTAAGCTGGGTTTCTTGCGATCTATCGTGTAGAAATCGCATTAATAACCACAATTTAGTTACTTACAACAGCAAAACGCCATGCATTGGCCCAGTGACTTGTGATTCCAATCCCACATAGTAAACAATTCCTGTTTTGTCTCTAGAAACTCCGACTCGGCTTATACTCACTTTATGTCATGGATACTACTTTCTCCAGCCTGATATTATTAACCTGTTCACTGCCAGCTGTTTGTTCCTGGTGATCTTTTACTGAGTTAGTCACTGCAGTATATTGCAGGCCTTAAGAACATCAAATAAATTCAGCCATTCGTACTGGACTTACATTGCTAGGGGTTAATGCTGCAGATTCCATGGGAGAAGGCAATGTGCTGTTATAATGTTATTGATCCTTGTGGAGAGGAATAAATAGTACTTAACTATGGGTAGGTTACATACTGCACCCGTTAAGATCTAGAGTAAATTATGTGGTCCATTGTGTGTCAGGAAATAACAGGAATAGTAACGCTGTGGCTGCCTGGGCATATTGAGAGTTGCTGCCCACGTCATGTATAGTGTCATAGCCTATGATTAATAAGCAGTAAGTGGGTAAAGTTCTCCCCTCAGCTTCCCTTGGAGTTTCCATGTGTTAAGAGACAAACTTTTAATCGGTGGGTGAGCTTGGCTTCTGCAGACATCTGAAAAAGGCTCCTTCTATACAATTAGCTACTTAAATGTGATGCATAGCAGATTAAGGGGCTCTGGATAAGTCAAAGCAGATGTTATACATTCTCCCAACACTACATAATGTTCTCTGACTCTTTTAGCAAATCAATTTTAATTTTCTGTTTTCATTGGCCTGTTACTGTAGTGGCAGGTTTTACACTGTTACATCTTGCAGAGCTCCAGAGGCTGGAGATTAAAATGAATTCAATATTGCTGTAACCACACTCCCCAAATAAAGACTCAGCTGCCCTCAGCTCCCTAACAGATTCCAATGCTTTGCCCTAGTAGTCTATTTAAATTCACCTCTGGGTATTAAGAGGTTAATGGCTTGGTGTATTTATTGGTGCCAGGTTGTCTTTGTTATTTAATCTCTAACTTAATGTTACCTGGTTAATATGTTTGTACCTGGTATATAATCCTGAAAAGAAAACACTTGAATGAAATAAAGGTATAGTATATATATATACGGAAAATATTTATTATTAATTATACTTTATGGATTATGTATAAAAGTGTTTTTTATCGACATAGCAGCCATTGGATTGTTCTTTCTGATTTAATTTGTTGGTATGGTGATACCACCACTAAACACAGTACAATAATCGCTTTATACATAACCAAGTTTTGTCTTTATTAAAGGTGACTGTTCACATAGGAGCAGTGGCTTCCAATGGGGTCTGAAGGGTGATGTCCTAGGTCCTAGGTTAAGGATAAAGGCCATCTTTAAGCTAAGGAATTAACCTATCTGCCTAATTCTTGCTAGCTGCTGTAGATTCCAATGGGAGATGCCCAGTCACTCAGTGAAAGGTGTGAGGTGTGTGACATTATTGCGAAATAAGTGGTAGGGTACTGGAAGTGGAACTGCTCCAGAAGAAGACTCTGTTGTACAGGTCCACCAATGTCTAAGGCAATTTTGCCTTCATCAACAGTGAAAACAGTGTCAACTAAAAAAAACAACATGGTACCGTTCTGTATACAATAGCATTTCATCTTTATAAGATATTAGGCAATTTGTGAACAAACTTGTGTATTCAATATTGTCTACTAAATGTTGTTATAGGGATCATTGGGTAATTTGCAGATGAGTTTGAATGGGAGTTTCAGTTTCAATTCAGCAACTCATTTAGGCATTATGAATGCCAAGTTTCACCCGAAAAAAGGAGTTTAGCTGGCCCTGCATAATGCATAGCTGAATGGGTTAGGTAAAATTTCAACTATACATTATACAGAGCCAACCAAGCTCCCCTTAAACGAGAAGCTCACCAAGCCCTTTGTAATGTTTAGTGATGTTGGTGAATTAAAATAGCAACTCTTCAAATTCATCTGCATGCCCCTGCTTTGGTAAATAAGCCCTATTATTTGAGAAAATGCAGCCTACTTGGCAGCCTGGCTTTAATTCTTAAGGTTTCAACATCTCACGGAATGGCAGTATTTTAAAAACGATCAAAAATAATTTCGTACAATTAACCTCCCAACGTCTTTTATCCAAGCTGGAGACTTGTGTTACATTTCTGATATTTGTTCCGTAAAATTGAATATTTAATGGACATTTGAGATTAATTAAAATTCCAATTTTAAAACCAAATAAACCTTTTGAGAATAGTCGATAATAATAAAAATCACCAATAATCCTTGGGTTACGTACTATATTATTGTGTATTTATATGCGTTTAGGATATATTTACTGAATTAGAGAAAAATTGTGAGTCTCTGAACAGCCAATCTAAAGTTACCCTGCTACGTTATTTATAATTTATATTTATAATGATTTTAGTTCTATAAAAATGGTGTAAAAATAAATAATCAATCAAATGATTTAACCCCTTAAGGACAATGGGCAGTCCCTAAACCCATTGAAAACAATGCATTTTGAGCCCGTACATGTACGGGCTTTGTCATTAAGGGGTTAAAGTATAATTTTGGATGTAAAAAAAACATTTGTTTTGAATTTGTAAAGTTGTTTCCCCATCACAATAGAGAAAGTCCTAATGAGCCAGCAGCATCGCCAACCAGTGAACTTTCACAAATTTGCTAAACTTCACATTTAAGCTTTACATTTACGAATGTATGAGCAATTTAAAACACGCAGGAAAAAAACCTTTAGGGTGAACATTCCTGTAAATATATATACTTTTTCTTAACTATATTGGTAAAAGATATTTATAGAAAGTAATGAAAGATGGCAATGACATTTCTTTCATTATACTTTGAAATGTAGCCTAGTATATGCTGCAGTTCTTCAGGGCATATATAAAAAGAAACAGATTATGGTATTTTATCAGCTGCCATAGACTGCAGTCCAAGCATTAATGTTATTAGTAGCTATGAGGAGTTAAGAACATTACCATATTATCCCTCCATGAATTTGGCAGAGATATCAATGCGATACAAGAATCATTGCATATCACCACCAGATGACTTTAAGGCAAGGTGCCCTAGATATTAGGACAGAGAAGATACCTTAGGTATGTTCCATTAAAGGTCAGGCTCAGTAATACTTAAGACCAGTTATTGTAACATTCAAAAGCAGCTGGCAATATTTGATAAATAACTTCTTTAATCTCCCTGTATGCAATAATGAAGACGTCAAAACCTTAAATGTGTTCAAGTATTTGTCATATGCACATACGCCGCAGGGACCTTTCATTCTGTTTCCAAAACAGAAGAGCTTTTGAAATCAATCTTCAAATAAACAAATAAAGATTCATATTTATGTGATTTCACCTTTACTGATAGTTTAGGGCCTGCAGCCATTCTGCGTTGTTTGAATCCTGGAGAGACAAGTAAAAATCAATGACCTGTTGAAATTTCTGAAACATATTACACGTCTAAATGCATTGTCAATCAATTATTTGTTAAAATAGATTTAAGAAAATAAATATGTGGTGCGTATATCATAAGGTAGAACGTGTGCAAAATATATAGTACTCTCTTTTGGTAGTGCTGTCCCTACCAAATAGATGAACTAGGTGGTTTGCTGGGTGCCACAAGTCTACTACCGATATTTCTCTTATGGCATCCATGACCCTGTCTCTTGTAATGGATGGGGTTAGCCCAACATAGTTAATATCAGGTGAAAATATCAGGAAGTTAGGACCATGCAGTATAGGGAACCCAAACCGTTGTGCACCAGATCTAATCCTTGATACTACTAGGTATGGGAAAATATGCCACCTAATAAATTTATAAGTGATAACACCCTAGATTTTGGTCCACCATTTTTGCCTTGCAGAATACCTACAGTACACCACTAAATATTTATTAATAATTCCGAGCATCAAGGAAGCTAACACTGGTAAGTGTTGAACACAGTCTTTGTCTTCATTCACCTATGTCTTCATTCTGAAGAAAAAACCTACAACATAGGTTAATGATATACTGCTGACAAAAGTTTAGAAAACAAAAACTCAAGGGTATCCATCTTCAAAATTAATTAAGAAACAAATAATGTTTAATATGTATTAGGTAAATTTTAGCTATAAATGTGATAGCCCACCAGACTTATGTGACTAAAAGTAGGACTGGTGTTAACATGAAGGCCAACTATTATACCTGTAAACTTACCTGGGTTGGTTGCTTGAAGCTTGCCCTCTCATGGGGGGGGCTGTATGTAATTAGGGGCTGGGACTACCCATACACTGGGCTAGATGTGCTTCTGATGACAAACACACATTTTCAATGGTTTCTCTATAAAGAGTATGCATGATGGCCACTTTTTGCTTGCCAATCTCAAGACAGTTGAGGGGTACTCAAATTAGATATGTTGATGACAAAGTCTGCTAAAGTGTTTCCTTTGGAATCGGACAAATTATGTTTTTCTTTAGAAAATTAGTGATTAGTAGGCTCTAAATAGCTCTGTATTTTAATCTCCTTTTCTTCCCAATGAACTACTTGTATGCTTTGGGGAGGATTTATGCGAGTGGAGCCAGAAAAGGCCCGCTCTAATAACAAGAATATGATATATGTGCAGAAGAGAAGTCAGTGCAACGTGGACTGTTTCTTTGTTTCCTAATACGTGACAAACCACTGTGAAGAGTCATGAACTTTTAAAGAGTGAAACAAATAATGCTATTGCTATGATGTCACATTCAATACATTCATCAATCGTGGTTTCAGCTGTCACAAGCAGATTTTAATTTCTTGATCTGCAGCTATATTCCTATAACAGAAGTGTGGTAGATTTTACGATCATGTTTTTGCAGTGAGAAAAAAACCCTATTAAAGTCAAGTAACTGGAGATACATAAACATAGCAAAGCAAAATGTTCATCATGGACTGACAATGGACTAAACATTCAAATGTATTTATCTATCTCCTCTCTATTTCTCTAGGGCTTGCTATATTGTTATTTGGGAGGTGTAGATAAATGACACACTCTCATTTTCCAAAGGCACATAAATTTCTTCAAGCGCACCTGTGTGGCTTTAAATACGTTCACAGAAAAAAGTATTATGTTTGGCGCATAAAATACTAAAATCTATTTACAAATAGGATCAGCTGACCTGTGCAGAAAATCGAACATTATGAATTTCACAGTTCATAAATTCTCAACGTGTCCCTAAAACCTCTTCTGATGTTATATCAAAATGTCTTCAAGTTGAAAAGATATTGATCGATAACCACGTTTTATGAGATTCAAAATGTGTCTTCTTTCCATATTGTTATATTGCTTCTCTAACGGTTTATTGGTTTTAAAACTATGTTGTTTAACAAAAACATTGCTCACCAAAACATATGTCTATATACTTTAAACATACTCATTTTGAATTATCTTTAATATATTCTGTTTTACGCATTCATACCACCTGAGTAAAACATAATTTCATTATTAAAAGTCAGCTGGGCTTGTCTGAAATAATTTCTTTTTTTTTTCATATATACAAATACAACTTTGTACAATTGTGCTTCTCTTTACAATCAGAATATGTAATGTTCATCCCAAACTTGGCATTACTTAAAGGAATCTTCCTATCCTCCATCTTCTCCGTATAAAACCGCATGTCTGTGCTTGTACATATTGAATCCATCAGAGACGTCTGTAATAAAGACAGTCTGCTCCTTGTACCAAAAGGCATTATCAGTCCAAGGGCTTTTTTTGGGAGACCCTCTTCATTTGCATTTTTATACGCACATCCTGCTGAGAAGGATTTCAGAATAGGCCTGGTTCACCGGACCCATTACATGATAAGGCGTTTCAAAATTTGGTGAGAGTTCTTGAAGCTGAGGAAAAGGCATGCCGCCCAAAGTATACTTTCTAAACAATCTCATCTTCCTTGTGTAATGTTCCTTGAAAACATTGGATTTCACAACCTGAAATGACAGTTGATCCTGTTAGTGTTATGGTATCATTATGCATTGTCACAAATTGTGTTGATTTTTATTTACATGTCAAAAGTACTTTTATTGTGTCTTTATAAATATGACCATTAAAGTAGTAGAAGATGTAGTCATGTCAATCTTTTATTTAATATAAAAGAACTGACATCCTTCAGTCTCTCTGTACCCCAAAGAGCTGCTAAGCCACAACTAATATCTGCTTTGTAACCCCAGTCTTTCTAGTAAATTGCCATGTTACTTTCAGGCTAGAAACAAGCCATGAAGGGGAAAGCACCTGGGGTCAATATGCTCTGCTTGTGCAAGTGAAATGCTGTACGTATGAACATAGACCTGGCCCACCTGGAGGACAAGCCATCACAAAACCGCCCCCAGCAGTAGAACGCTCCTCATACTGCGGGGTGAGGGCATCAGTATGTGATAATTGATATTCCCTTCTCACTCAGATCAAACAAAAGGTGCCATTTATGCATATTTTGGACTAAATATATGTGTTTTCAACAAAGTTCTTTCAAACAATAGCTACAAAGCCATTATACAGAACAAAGATTGTCCACTGACAAAGGGCTTAGGGCTAGCCAAAAGCAAAGCTCCGCTTACAATTTTTTAGTCTCCACAGACCCGGCAGGGAATAAATAAAATCATATTTGTAAAAATATTATAACCTCTTCCAAAACTAGAATCAAATCCAATTATGTTATAGCAACTTAGCCAAATATGTGACCTATTTGTTAGCTCATGTTTCTGTCCAGAAACAGCCCAGTTCTGAAAATAAGCCCTGTACACTGGTACTCAAGACTAATGCTGTAGAGAAAGTGTTTACTATGACCACTGTCAGTTAATGACGAGCCAGGAGAATAAGGCAAAAAGTGATATTTTGTTCCCGCATGAGTTATTCCCAGCTTCCATAGAAAGGGGTCTCTCAGTTATCATATGCATTTATCAATTCACGGCCTAAGGACATACTATTACTAGTACATCCTATGGTTTTCATGCCGGAGGAGAAGTTCCCAAGTTTAACTGGAAATAAAAAGTTACTCAGAGGGTCTATGCCAGGCATGTCCAAACTTTTTTCGAAGAGTGCCAGATTTGATGAAGTGAACATGTGCGAGGGCCGACCATTTTGCCTGACATTCTTTGAACCATTAAAATTAAATGCAAATTAACTATTTTATGCAAAGTTTATTGAAAACGGCATACTTTTCATTTTGTGACTTGGATGACAAATCTAAACAGGTGTTAAATCACTCTGCCTTTAATATCAACAAAACAGATCTATATTTGGGCAACATATCTGTGGGGCCTTATCAGTCCGGAATTGGCCCTCGGGCCGGACTTTGGACATGCCTGGTCTATGCAGAGCCTCCTGAAACCTCTGATGAGGTACTGTGAACAGCAATGCAGGGCAATGGAGCCCTGCTTACTGATCATGGATCAAATTGAAAAGAGGGATTACGTAGTTATGCACTTTAAGAATATCATCTCATGGGGAATGTAATTTGTTTTAATATTCAGTCAAAAGATCTGACAACTGAGAAAAGCATTAATTGATATGGCATTTTGCCACTTCCATTACATGGAGTTTACATACCTCATGGAAGTGGCATCCACATTTGCCTTGCAAGAACTCCTTGTACCGTCCCATGGTAATACTAAATGTATCAACTACTTCATAACCATAGAGTTTTGCTGTCTTCAAAATGAGCAGGTTTTCATCATGTAACTGTTTTATCTGGATCTGTGTGAAAAAAAACAGGCATCGATAATTATATTGAATGTTTATTTTTATGGTGGTATGAGGTTAATGGTTTACCAATTAAATAATCCTGAATGGTTGATCAAATGTGTTCGCCATGATTTTATGTAACCTGGCTTGTAACCTTAAAGTTGTTGTGTGTGACTAACATTAGTTGAATTACACTCAAAAGTTGTCAGTTATATTACATATGATTTCAGGTTATGGAAAAAGTATATTTAACCACTTCATGACCCATGATGTATTATCGGTGTTAGAAAGCTTTTTCTATGTGAGTATGGCAGTTCCACATGTAGCCACCAGGGTGCACATCATGGATGTTAAAGAGGACAGCACTGAACCAACTACGCTTCAAATGCTGCATCTCCATCATGGGTGTTCTATTTTCTCGAAATCTTTGTAACTATTTTAATTAATTTTAAGATTGAAGTTTGCGTTTTGTTAATAACCTTTGTCCTTTAAAACAGATGTGTAAGGAATTTTGCCTGTTTATAGGGGCTGACTATTTTAAAACACCATTTCCGAGCAAAGTTCCACCCCACTCATATTTAACATCACAACTTTAATATAGCAGCACTAGAGCTACTCTGCTTTCCCCTCTCATATTTCTATATATTTTAACAACGCATACAGTGTCAGGATAACAGTAATCTTGAAAAAATATTAGATTTCCGATGATAACTCCTGTGCTGTGGGAGCTGGTACAGTAGACAGAGGATAAATACCTTATACTTATGTGCCCTAAAGGTTTGACAGGAGTAATTTTTAGGAATAAATGGATTATACGTTTCTTGCCTCTTCGGCGTTACCCTTGTGTTGTTTGATAAGGGTAAAGGAGCAACCTTTAAGGATAAAGCTTTGTAATATAAGGACACACATGTAAGCCGGATTAGTCATGCATGTCATAGGCTCAGCGCCTGTTGTATAATTTTGCTACGTGTTCCTTTTATCCCGAAGATGCCTGTGCTTTTCTGCTGCCAGGTAGAAAATGTGGAGCACTCTGGATTCCTGAATTAGCATTCACAAAACAGTTTAACATGCAGCAAAATGAGTTTGCTTTGCTATACTGATGTGACATTAATATCTACATTGCTTACTTAAAAACAGCAGATTGCTGCTTGATCATTGGGTATGCAGGGAAGGAGATAATGGATTATTTGAGGCATTTACAGCCTCTGAAAGTAATGACTACGTTTCACATGTACGTGTTCACAAAATACAACTACCACCACATAATATAATGTAGCACCAGGCAGTTAACTTACAGCAAAACCCCAAATTACATTTTACCCACTCGTTTAGTTTATGATCTACTGGCCAACTGGCTTGTCATAAGGTCCTTGGGGCCTGCGGCCAGCTCCCTGATCTCCACCGAGAAGGGTTTGGCTTTTGAATGTTGTTCAAATCCTGTTTCTATTTAGTCTGTTTCACATTTGTGTTTTTTGTGATATCATGTCATCAAAATGTTGGTTAGCCTCTTTTAAAAATTACATGGCTTTCAGTAAAGAAGGTCTAGCTTTTTGTACCCTACTTATTAACATTACACAGAAAAAGAAGTGTAAAATAGTCTGCAAATCTATGTTTGTTCAAAAATAATTTTTTTAAAACATAGATTTTCAGAACTATTTTGAAAGTTAGAAACATAAATACAGAGCCCACTAATGAACTATATGGGCATTAGATAATTTTCGTACTAAGTATTCCTAAACCTCCCAAGTGTAGTAGTGTGTCTTTGTCCTCGCAAAAATGTAGGTGATATATATGTTTAAAATTGACAGACTAAGACAAACCGATTCATTAGGTAAGGAGGGCCCTGCTCACAAGCTTACACTCTAGATGGAATGGGGTGAGGAGAAACATGAAGGTACGGAGGAAGGTAGGGTGGGGAGGTTGTATCTGTGGCAGGTAAGTTCTAGCTACAAAGATGGTTTGCTTCTCTGAAGTAGAGGGTTTGGAGATTTTACTTAAGTTAGGTGGAAGAAAGTTTCACAGGTAAGCAGGAAAAGAAAGAGGTGATAAGTGAGGAGGAAAGTCTTATCCCACTGAAAGAACATTCAGTATAAAGGAGGGGAGTATTTTATTATGAGGGCAGAAATGGAGGAGCAGCATTATTGTTGCATGGAGGCAAAATAAACAATTTATAGAATACCCCAGTTCACATTTGGCCCTCCGAACGCCATTCACACAGCAGAGCTGTATGCTGTATTTAATCCTATTAAAGCACTCCTGTGGTAGTTTGCTTGTATTTATCAGACGGTAAGAGGAATGTGTGCATTAGTCACTTTGGATGTGTTCTTTGAATACTTTAGTCAACATTGAACAGGCCCAGCATCTCACACACTGAGTGAATTATGTTGTAATATTACAAAATCCAAATGTGTTCGGCTTTCAGACTGCGGCTTTACAGTCACATGTTTACACTTTTCGTCAAACGCTGCATATCAAATTTAATAAATTAAATATATATAGTGTGTTCTGTGCGACATGTTAGGATACAATACAAACACCTACAGATTAGGTTACTCTGGCACAATGATGCAGTCCTACAACATCAGTTAACGTACATTTTATATTAAAGTATCTCAGAATTTATAAAAGTCGTAGTAATGCGCACCACATGCTTTTAGACAACCTCCTGCTTTGGATTACTTAAGACTACCAACATATTATACAGTGTGATTACAGGGACAGAAAGGTTTACATAAAACGTTGGTGGTCTCAGCTCTGTCTGAAGCATGCAAGTGGGGTCTCATCAGGATTAGATCTCATCTCCAATCTTCACAAAGAACTCAAAACCTCTTACAAGTCTGTAAAACTGGGCTAAAATCTAACAAAAAAACTATCTTCTGTTTATAAAAGTGTAGATTTCCTAGCTAAGCTTCAAGGTGAAAGACACCAGACATGCCTAGTTCTCATTTCATTTTGCAAATCAGTTTGCAAGTAATTCAGTCCAATAAGATAAATCAATCAACAATCCATATTTAATACATACCGGGGTCAAAGAGCGAATTCTGTGTACTGGTAGGTGGAAACCCATCCCTGTCGATTTAACTATTACCAAAATATTTGACAGGTTTTCCCTGTAAAAAAAAGAAACACATTTTAATAATGATGCACTTTTCTAGAGCTGGCTCTGATCTTTAGAACACACTTTTTAGAAAATATCCATCTTTCTTCAGTCTTAAAACTACTACCACCTAAACCAATATTGTTATACCTACACTGTCATGCTCTTAGACACCCTATCTGTACCACGTGTTCCACTTGTCCCTGGAAGACTCTGATATTTCATTTTCTATCTGTCAAATGAGATTTCATTACCCTTTAAACTATGTAATAAGCCCTATGTAAACTGCTGCCACTAAATAATAATAGTTATTCTCCTAATTAAAATCTCCCAAGGGAGCTAATTAAATATTTCGGTTAATTTTGGTTGAGAGTGAGAATGCGGAATGATTATGAAGTTTATTTAACATATTATTGTTCAGAACAGTTAGAGTGTTTGGCTGAAAGTAAATAATTTGTTAATTCACTAAAGTGTACTCAACTACCAACTTCATTATAGTTTAATCTGACTTAACTGCCAACCTGTTATAACTATTCTTACTGATAATAGTTTCCCAAAGGAGACAATGTAGGTCTAATATTGTCTTTCACACCTTGACGGTCAATTTTCCTTACCCATAGGCACTCTATTGGTGGTATAGCCACTACACATGCAACCTCGCAGTTCCACACCGCAACATTCCTCCCACATCCCTGCCTTGAATTCTGATCCACTGTGTTCAAGGAACAGATTTGTAACACTCTTGCTGGCAGCAGTAGCCGACCAGCCTCTATGGCATCCGATGCTGCTTGTCCTTTTGAGTGTCCCAGCAGAGAGGATGGTGGCTATAAAGGTCATGTGGGCAGCCAGAGAGTTGTCCTTGCTCAGATGTGAGGCACCACCCAACCAGAAAACTGCAGTGTATGGGTGACTTTTTAACATGGAGGCTACCTCGGGAGATTACATGATGGAATGGGGTCCCTTGCCCTAAATTAACACTGGGCCTGAATTTTACCTGCTGACCAATGTGCCAAGCTATTGTACATTGTTTTAAAGGTATGGTAGTAAGTATTCTGTGAATACCACAATCAGTTGCTTTGTTAGTACTTAGTGGCAGACTGGGATAAATCATCACTGGTTCACATGTTTTTTTCCACAGACTGCTTATGGAGGAATATATTAATAACTCAACATACATAAATTAACATAATACAGGAAACATTTACCATATAAAAGTAGCAAGTTGAAAAATATGCAAATTTGTCACTAAAAGTCCTTGTTGTGCTGACTTTTATTGAAACCAAACTTGACCGGCAGAGTAGCTATTTCCTGCATTTCGACTGTCGGTTTCAAACACATTACGAGTGTAACAATACACTGCTTTATTCTAATCAGTGCCCCTTTGCTCCTCAGATTTTTACTAT
Source organism: Sceloporus occidentalis (assembly GCA_023333645.1). Taxonomy (NCBI): domain Eukaryota; kingdom Metazoa; phylum Chordata; class Lepidosauria; order Squamata; family Phrynosomatidae; genus Sceloporus; species Sceloporus occidentalis. Next base: position 9,095,202 of record JALMGF010000017.1, on the reverse strand, counting down.
GTGACAAATTCCACTTGTACCAGAATCATTGCAGCTATTGACCGTATGTGGACTGGTATTGAAGCCACTGTTTTCTACAGGGTATAACTTATTCTCTATTCAGATAATGGCATAGGCTTAGGTGCTTTCTTTATAACAAGCATCTTCACATTATTGGTAGATTCAAAATATGCATTAAGCCAAAGTCTAAGCATTGAGTTACATAGCAAAATCAGTTGAAGTGCACACTTACACTATGAATGGGCAAATCAGAAATCTTCAGATTGACCTACTATATACCTTCTAATAGGGGCGCCTGTCATCTTATTTACCGGCTTGGTTTCTAGTGAAATTCAGTCTTCATCACATTTCAGTTTAGCATTTTATTATTGGTGTTTATCCCTCCTGTGTATGATCTCTGGCCTTATCCCTTATAGTGGTGGTAAGCTATGTTGCTTCTATAATTTTATGATGAATGCTAAAAATGATACAGTGTCACATGATACAATCTGGCAAAATAGGACACTTTTTGTAACTGTATGGCTAGGGGGCATGTGGGTAATTTCCTGGTAGGCTGTTGCCGGGTAATTGGGACTATTAGTACTATTTAATATATAACTTTACAATTCCTCATATGGCCATAAGTGGTAAATATATTAAGAATGTGAACAGTTCATCCTCAATATAAATAATTATATTAAATATAACCTTGACATTACATATTTTCCATGAGTTTCATTCATGGTATGAGAGGTCTGCTCAGACTACATCAAAGTTTTTGGAGAAGTTCAATATTAAAATAAAGGACAGTTTTAAAGAAGATCATGGGAAGGAAGATTCAAAGCGTCAATTGACTATGAGTACCAGTTACAAAAGTGCTCCGTGTAGATCCCAATGTTAGAATTATTACCTTTTCAAAACTCTTTGAATAATAAGCAAGTGGTTTGGGCTGAGCCACTGAACTCCACCAACTACCAGTATGGTCTGGTTCATATTCTTAAGAGGGCGTGATCTAAAATTCAGAAAAATAAACACACAAAACAAAAGGACACAAAAAGAATCAGAGAGGACACAAATGAACGTTTTGTCAGAGCATCGCCAATGACTAGGTTAATGAAACAGGTTCTCTGGATAAAGTCAAATACCATAGTCCAAGAACATGCTGAAAAGCTGTTCTGCAGTCTGTTGCTGCTACTTTTCAGGTCTTGGGAATATTAAATATATTAAATAATACAATACTCTAATAATACAATTATACAATGTGATATTGCGGTTTCTAAATTACTCTATATTAAAATTAAAATATTCCTATATTCATTTGGTTAATACCTTTTAATGAGTTGCTCTAGTGCGTGTTCAAAGGATGGCCGATGGGTGTCGTTTATCCAGAACTGAGGATAATAAGAGTAACTAACCGCTGTTCTTCCTTGGTTCACATTGTTGTAAAATGTCATGGAGTGAGACTTCTGCCACTCTTGCAATGTTTCATTTACCCTTTCTATCAAATAGTACATTATTCCTCTGTTGGTGGAATCTCCAATGAAGAGGACCTGATTTTGGAAGGGGAAAACACATTCACAACATGTTACTGATCATGTATAATATGTATTTTTTTGGAAAGTTTGTTTCAACTAAACATACCAAAACTACATGTCCTGGTGGTCCAATGGCTGTGGGTTTCTGAGTGCACTGCCCTACCAGTTTCAATCAATCAGTATGCAGACCAGTCAATAGATATCTCTACATATTGCCTTGATTGGAGGAGTCTAGCATGTTTACTTACCATTAAAACTAGACTTGTGCATTTGTCCTCGGACGAACATGAAAACAAACACGAATGGTGTGTTTTCGTTGTTTAGCCCGAATACCGAACATACGAACATGGCGGCGGCAAAACGTATATGAAGGCTAAGACACACAACACGAAGAAATCTTTGTGTTTGTCTTCATTTACTAATCTCCCCATCTAGCCTACTTTATCTATGTAGCATTGCAGGGGTTAACGGGAGCGGAAATCCGTAGGTTCGCCGTCAGGAGTTAAAGGGCCTGCAGGGGCCAATTGGTTGATGCCAGAGGAGGCCCATGCAGGCGACCAATAGACTCACTTGCACGGCGAGCGACTCTATTGGTCGTTCGTACAGACCTTTAACCCTTGGAGCCAAGTTGCGGCACCAGGATTTAAAAAGTCTGTTCGAAACGACTCTATTGGTCACCGGCAGGGGGCTCGTCTGCCATAAACCAATGGCAAAGAAGCTCCCTGCCGGCGACCAATAAAGTCGCTCGTACAGACCTTTAACTATTAAAGTGGAGAGACCAATAAAGTCGTTCTTATGGCCCGTTAACCCCTGCAATGCTGCGTAGATAAGGTAGGCTAGATGGGGAAGGGACCAGGGAGTTTAGTAAACAAAGATGAACACAAAGATTCTTCGTGTTGTGTGTATTCATCTTCGTATAAGTTTTGCCGCCGCCATGTTCGTATGTTTCGTATTCGGGCTGAACAACGGAAACACAACCTTCGTGTTCGTTTTCATGTTCACCTGAATAGGAATGCACAAGTCTAGTAATTACTATTTGGGTAATTTTGGGCTGGAATGCCATGTGACCGCTAATTTTTCACATCTCCTCATGTAGTGCATCCAAACTCTCATAATATCACAAAGTTTTGTAGCAAATTCTTAATATGTTAAATGTACAGAGAAAGTTTAAGAACTGACATTTTTTATCAAAATGCTGAATGGAATAAAAACCAAACATGCCAATTTCTTCTTTTACTTTGTGCAAATTACTGAAAAACAAAGTAACAAAGTAACAAAAATGTAGTCCTAAAACTAAATTACCATAAATATGCATCACACTGTAATTATTATGCAAAATATTCCGGAAACAGCAATGTCATAGTCCAAAGTCCCCAACTACATCAAATATGTTCCCTTGGGCACTTTTGTACTGATCAAAACACAAAGTAATTTCCTTGCAAGGAAGTCATGCTAATTAAGTGGATTTGTCCCACTGGGGCATTCTTAGGACTTAATAAATGTAATCTAAGATACCAAAAAAAAATCTCTTTGTTCTGATTGGATGACTGCACACGTCATTTTGAGTTCTTTGTTCTGGGGTTTTTCATCTTGATTGCTGATTTCTTTGACCTGACTAAGCACATGTAGTGCATTAAATAATAAAGCAAAACTGAATATAATTAATATGAAATGAGTAGCTCTGCATATTTTATTTGTCTGTGTGTTACATATGCACTACCATTTTTTATCGGTTTTATTCGATTTCTTATTATCTTTTTTCATGTATCACGCCCGCTGACGAAGCTCATTGCAGCGAAACGTACGTTGGGGTTGGTACGTTTGGACTTGGCACCATTCATTACTAGGTTTGGTTAGTAACTTTTGAGCACTGATGTACCATTGTTGTATGTTATTTAATTTGTTCTTTTTCACTTTATCGCTGTGGTCATCCTTGTGTTTCTTATTTGTGCCTTCATATACATACGTATTTCCATCCTAGTTCCTGTGGTCTTGTGCCTCTGTTCATATGTACCTTCCTATATGTGTCTTGGTGCCGAGATGCTTTTATATTATATATATATTTTTTATATGTATTTAAATCATATTGTTTAATAAAGATTTACTTTGTATATACCTTTTTTCCTTACGTGCTCTCCTTGCAATAGGTTTTGGTGTTTATATATGTACAGTGCATGTACCTCTACCATTATTGGTAGTTTGTTAGTTTTTGGTGATTATCGGTTTCTAATTATGCCAAAAACCAAATAAATGAAGCATATATGTGTAAATCTATCAGGTCGTAGGTTAAAAGTGATACTTGCTATTAGACAGATATATAAAAAGAGGTCACACAAGCTTTAAAGGACTTCAGGGATCTATTCGTTAGATGGATACATATTACTCACAATAAACATATATAGCCAAACAATACACTTTGTAGCGCCAGAAGAAATTCTTCTGTCAGTGCAAGGTAGCATTGAACTTACTTTTCTGTCCTTCAAGCACTGCTGCAGTTCCAGTTTCGATAAGATGGTATGCTGACAATTGTAAGTTTGCCATGATACTGCATGCCAATCACATGTCCTATTGTCTGTACAGCTCATACAGGGGACAACCCATTGACCTAAGAAAAAATATGAATAATATAATAACATAGATAACATAAGATATAAAAAAAAGGACTGTGAAAAAAATCACCCCAGAATACTAAAGGGGCAGAGATTAACAGCTAGTCAAAAGATGAGAGTGTAAAATACGCTCCCCTTGTTATTATTTTATATATATATATATATATATATATATATATATATATATATTACATTACATTATTATAAGAAATATATATATATTTTTGCATTCACATAAAGAAATGTTGTAGCACTCTCTTATACATTTTGTGTGAGACAGCGTTTAATCATAGTATTATGCCTGGCATAAAATTCCATTAAGGAATGTCTGAAACATTTGTTCTTTTTTCAGTGTGTTAATTAGACAATTAAATCAAATATGTATTTTGCCAGGCTAGGTTATGTCCTGAACATGAAAGAGCCACAACGGCATTTAACCAATTACATTTGGGTGTACAGATGCTAGTGACGGACAGACACATTCACGGTTCACATGCCCTTTCGAAGTATGAGTGTGCTTGTATGGAACACATCAAAAATATACTATTAACATCGCTTTGGCCATGCAACAATTGAAATCACATTACAAAACCATTCCTTACCCAGCTCATGCATGTAGATAATCTCATTGTAGTGGAGGCTGTGATAATAAATTATATTGAGTATCAGAGGTATCATTAGGGGTTTATTCACTGAAACAGTGAGTTGCTTTGAAGTGAAGAATTTTACCTCGTCAGATGAAATATTCATTATAAAGACCCAACTCAACATGACAGCGATTATCTCACTACAACTCATAATTTAGTATATAAATCCCTTTATGGTTTACTGCCTTTTGTGTTATCTGACATGATTAGACTCACCTCATCCTTCTTATAAGAAAACATTTTAGCAATGAGTTTTATTATGCGTCCTTGTGACACATGGTTAGAATGCCTACCTCTTGCATCTCCACTGTCACATTTCCGCTGCTGTGCTTGTGAAAGTCTGGACAAGGACTCAGAGGAGAGAGATTGTAATCCACATGGTTGCTCAGGATCAATGACCAAACCACAGTCCTGGAAATATGTGTATGGACATAATATAAATTCAAACAGAAACTTGAAACAAAGAAATGTGAGCTAACAATGTACATTATATTTAACATCAGGCAAATTACGATCCTCAGCATAAGGTCAGGTAAGTGTTTATTTAAAGTACAGAGTACTTTAATATGAATTCTTCTTTGTTTCTCATAATTTGAATCCCTTGTTGAATACGGGTAGCTTAATTAACAATATCCTTACCTCCTCACAATTTATGGTTTCTATAATGATAAATAATGATAAATTATTAACACCATTTGGTAGCCACCATTGCTACAATAGAAACGAGACTCAGAGTGGCCATCTGGATACGCATGCTACCTGAGCATAAAAACATATTGTGTGGCTGCGCGTATCCAGCCATTGGTGGCAGAGGGCCGTAAAGTGCCAAGGTTGCCCTGTCATCCCCAGTATGACTTTATGGGAAGCTAATTAATCACTCAATTATGTAGCTCCGTCCGAAGAAGGGCCCTGCTCAAACACACTTATAATCTAATATAGAGTTAAATAATGAATACATATGTGACAACTCGTTATGAAATGTGTATATCTAAAAAAAATACCATTACTTGTTGTAAAGTAAGACAAAGCAGAACCATGGAAACAATGATCACATTTGATTCCTTGCCTATTTTTATTTAGGATCCCTTGTTTAAATACACCTGCTAATTTATACTGTAGATAGCTCCAAGCATGGAATATGGTATAATCACATTTACCAGAGAGTTCTATCTACAGAGAGCTGTTTCAATATTGCTCAATCTCATCAATATAATAGAGTAACATATCTGTCTTTGAAAAATATACAATATGGCCAAAAATATGTGGACACCTGACCAGCATGCAAACATCCTTTGTATTTTTTGGACATCTTATTCCAAAACCATGGGTGTTAATATGGAATTGCCTGCCCCACCCCCTTTGTGGGTATAACAGCCTCCACTCTCCTTCAAAGGCTTTCCACAAGATTTGGCAGTGTGTCTGGGGAAATTTGTGCCCATTCAGCCAAAATGGAATTTGTGAGGATAGGTACTGATGATGATAAAAAGACCTGGGTTGCAATTGGCACTACAATTCACCCCAAAAGTCTTCAATGAGGTTGATGTCAGGGCTCTGTGCAGGTCACTCGAGTTCCTCCACATCAAACTCCTCAAACCATGTCTATATGGACATTGTGCACATGGACACAATCATGCTGTAACAGGAAAGGGGCTTCCCCAACCTGATGCCACAAAGTTTTGCATGTTGTAGCATTAACATTACCCTTCACTGGAACTAACCTGAACATTACCCCATCTCCACTAAACTTTACAGTAGGTACTATGCATTCTATGCATGTGGCTACGCTGTTGGTACTCCTATATGCTTTTATTTCCACTAATTTCAGGCACTGACTTGTGGCAAAGGCAGCACCCATTGACAGTTAGCAATAGGTATTGCTGACACACCTGACCACAACACCAAGTGACCCATATGAACAGAAGTGTGCTGTTAAGACCAGTATATGTATACTCTAGCATGACTGTTGGCTGTTAGAAAGTCTTGCATTCTTCACTATATATATATATATATATATATATTAATGGTAAAGTATTTAAGCTATTCCCCTATATAGACTTATTAAGAAAAAAGGGTATAAAAACCTGTTAGAGGATAGAACATTAGACCTCTACGACTATTCACACTTTCCTCCGTCAAGAAGAAGAACCCACAGCACTCCAGTTAAATCATCTGGTCATCTGTCATCAATTGGTGCTTTATGTATATATGCTTTGTATAATAAATTAACCTATTTAAGAAGACTTAGATGATATGGCTTCAACTGCTCTTTGGTCACAAAAACGTTTAGATATTTACGCAACACAAATATCTAACAAATTGACAAGCCAGCCAGTCATAAGTCAGTCTTGGTCTACTCACTAGAGTTTACAATCTAATAAAGGAGTAGTTGGTAGAAAGATGTATGGTATGTTAGAGTGCTTAGATGTCTATGGAGCCGATGTTGGGCTGATACTTAATGGTAGTGGAGAGACTTTGTTACTTGGCAACACTAAAATGAAATTGGGCTACAAATATAATTATGAGATTTGAACCTGACGGAAGCAGGCATTGATTAATGGGCTAAAGTTATTATGCTTGCAATATAGTTTTCAATAGAAGGAAGGGGCAAGACAACGTGGCAACTTGGAACTCGAAGAATGAAGGGATCTTCCTGCATTTGGGGAATTATATATTTTACCTCTGGCCATGGTTTTGAGAATAATGGCTGTGCTGGAACAAAAGGATATACTCTGTAGGATAGTAAGCCCAAGAAACATTGGTACAAAAACCCCTTTAAAGAAACGATGGAGTGTTCACTGAATTATCTCCTGGGGTATGTAGAATTAGAGCAGGAAGGGACTTAAAATATAAAAACCTATAGTGTGTAGCATATAATAGGAGCCAAGTACTCAAAGGCGATTTAACCAGCAATTCTTATCTGCTGTCAACGGTTATGTGTTCAATGTAAAGCTGTTTCTCATGCCATCTTGCACATATTCTCCTGAGATTTGTGAATAAAAATATAAATACTTGTTCTTTATTGGAAGCAGCTGGACCTTCTTGTTTTTTTTTCTGTTTATTTAATAGAGTATTACATTCAATAAAATACTTTGCATTTCTTACTACCAGATTTTGCTAGGCTGCTTTACTTATACATGTTAAGGAACCATTTATATACACGTTGGTTTGAAAAAGATATATAACATACACACACACACACACACACACACACAAATGATGCCTTTTTTGGCTTCAGAATACATGTTTAATTACAACCAAACACAAATATTGCTTGAAACTAAAAACAGCTGTCTATAACTAGAAAATATAATTGATATAAAATGATGTATGAATCTTGCACCTAATTTTGTACCCAATATTCTTTGGAGTTTTTGGTCAAACAAAGAAAAGAAACAAGAATTTATTTTTAAAACAAATCTCAACAAGTTATTTTCTACCTATTAGAACAGCATGCTGCTTTATATATTTTTCAAAATGAATGGGGATACATTGATTTGCACTAGTTCACATGTAATTCACTCACATATGCAGAAAAGGATAGGGATGGCAGAAAGGAGCCCATATAATCAGGTATGAAAAGAAAGGTCCTTAATCTATGAACATGAATGCTTCAAGTTAACTTTGGCTTATGAAAGATCATATGCAGAACAGCCCATATATATATATATATATATATATATATATATATATATAAACCCCACAAGGCTTAGGCAATATCATTATTTATATTGTTGAATTTCATACCAGACAGAGAGCTACCATTAGTTTATAAGTTTCATTCAGACTGGCTAAAATACCCAGTAAGAAACCAAATATTAGCTTTACTTTTTGTTGTTTTTCTCTAAAATACAGAGTTTGCAGCAATAAAATTATGGTTGGTTAGTTCTTCTCACTTCTCTTATACACGTATCTGAATTTCTTTCAACATGACATTATATATAAAACCAAGGCATATAGGACACTAATGACCCTTTAATCTTTACTGACGGCACTATCCAAAAACTATGAATGTTATAAACCCAGCCCATGGTAATAAATGTAAATTCATTCTTTATTTCTGATTGCTGTTAAGCGGCAATCCTTTCAACGTGGATTGTGGTTTTAACGTGTGTTCAATTGATTCCAAGGACAAGTCTTCCAAGTAGTAAGTCTAAAGTGAAGCAAATAACTCTGAAATGGTCTAATGTCCATCTGCTACCTTCCCCTGGAGCCACAGGGTCTGGGCATGTAGTGTATTTAGCACTATTACTCCAGCTAACAGGAACATCAGACAGGATTGGCCTTGCACTGAAACAATTTGTGCAGGGCTTCACACAACATCCTCAAATTCCAGAAAGGCTTGTGACTGCTCTCAACAAAGTGTTACAGGACAACTTAACAGGGATTTTCTTGTTCATACTTGTGCTCACTTATACGTTAACCCTTTCTGGTGTTAAGCCATTCTAAAGAAAACTTTTATATACCTTTTATATGCACCTTGAAAATTAAGGCATTAGCATTACTTCAGAAGCTACAGCGATGTATATTATCCAGACTCTTCTGGCAATTGTAAAGTTAAAGCTAATACACAAACTCCATGTTGGAATATTTTACGATTTTATATTAAGAGGTAAATCGCAAGATGACAAAATAAAAATTGATCACCCGCCTTGATCTGTCACTGACCCCATCCTTTCCCCTTGTGGCCCACTACTCAGGACTTGGCCCCTACGGCAGAAAGGTGGGAGAAGCATGGAGACGGGACAGAGGAACTTTGTATTGAGCCCCCAATATTTTTGATGGCCGACTTGTTTAAGTGTTTATTTTTGCTAGTGCAAATGTGAGTTGGCAATAGTGAATTGACAAGTTGGAATTTTTGCCAGCTCACTTGTTTGGTGAATGGACCTCAAGCACACGTGATGTCACAAACTCACTCACATACTTTGGTCCTGATCAAAAGACAGCTAAATGTTGGTAATGTGTTAAGGCCACTGCAGGGGAGCAATAATTATAGCTTACAATTTAAAATAGCTGCTGTTTGATTCAATGAAAATATTTCTCCATAGCGAGCCTTTGAAAATTCTACTATAACGATTATCTCAGTGTATTAAAAATTCCAAAATAATAGGAACATTTCACAAAACTGTTTCATTTACTCCCATAATATTTAGAAATGTTGTGTAGAGGGGTGCAGGTGCACAACAATTAGGCACAATCACCCCATGGTGATAAAAAACTACAATGTATGGGTATACAAAGGGAACACCACATTTAGGTGCTTTGTCATCGACAAATAAACTTTAGAATTACAGAGTATGCCCTTCGGATTTATATGGCGGATCAAATTTTTTTAAAGTGAAGCGCCATAGTTTTTTTTAGAATAAAACCATAGGTTTGTGTTTTTGGTTGTAAACTAGTCATTATTTTGCAGATATTTAGTTTAACCTTCACCTCAGGGAAGCTGGGTTAAGCAACAGTCTGTGGCAAAGCCAGCATTTAATCAACTTCAGGTCCTGGTGTTACCTCCTCCTCTGACCTTCAAAAAGCTTGCAACAATCAGCAAATTTGCAACAGGGGATATAGACCTTAATAGGGAGTAATAATCATGCAAATCCCGAGAAGATAAAATTAAGGTACCTTTCCAAATGGTATACATATTAGGTTTGTTTTTAATATCTGTAAATAGATAGGTCTATTTAGCGTATAGAACTCCAAAATGTAGAATTTCAGAAATGTGACAGATCTGCATTAAGATTTGTTGAATTTCAGTTTAAGTAATTTTACAGATATTACAAACTGCAAGAATAATACAATTTCACAGATATTACAAACTGCAAGAATAATACAAAATATAGTTATAAATCAGCCAATATTTTACAATCCAATTTTCAACACATATGTATTTACTGTATTGCATCGCTGTTTAAATATTATTTTGCAAAATAATATGTTTATGGTAGGTTTACTCAATATAGCAATTTTTTTTATATACCTTTACATTTGCTTTAACACCCAGAAGTGTCATTGTTTTCTATTATTACCTTTGTATTCCAGAATAAAAGCCTGGAGTACATAGCTCCTGTCTATATTCATATACACATATATGTCTAGACGGTCTACCAATAAATCGAACAGCTAAATTCAGCGATCTAGAGAAAACATTCAGTTAACATTTTATGTATATGTGAAGTCCCAAAATATTCTGTTAATACCATAGACATCCCTGTAAGTTTTCCAGAGATGAAAGATGCACTGACCCCAAGCATATTTACAAAGTGTCATTCACTCCGTAGATGAGAGGGTTGCAAAGCAACATAAATGATTGGTAGTTTTTCAGAGTGTCTGTTTCGAGAAAGCCTGGAGCCTCATATTTTAACAGTAGTTTCTCAAGTGTCTGGACCAAAATGAGAAGTTATAAGATAGATTTCACTGTCGGAACAAGAAACCTGTGTTTGAAGGTCTTTTTAAGCCTCTAGGAGCTGGCCGTTATGATTTAACTTTAGTTTGATGAAACCTAAAACAAGTTTTGTACCTTGCAATAGTATTCACTCCATCTGACCTTTCAATGGTTTGTTAAAATATAACTTTGACTTAAGTGGAATTTTTACCAATTAAATCTAGCAATGTACTAGACATTAACATTTTAAAGATTCAAAAATATTTTTATTGAGACAAAAAAACTCCTTTGTGACAACTGACGTGCCAGGCACGTCACAGAAAGTTGATTTGCCCGGCATGTCATGCAGTGAAATGAGCTTTAGGCCGCTCTGCCGGTGTTGCTGAAATTCCTCGATATTGAAGGATTCAGCAAAACCAAAAAATATGCATGGGTGCATGCCTTTCACAACATGGTGGCGCCCTGCTGCTGGAAAGAGCTACTTGTACTTATTGCCCTACAACTTGCAAAAAAAAAATAAAAAATAAATAAATATATATATATATAAACATTGGGTATTTCTAAACTGAGGACAAATATTAGAATCTAGGTAGCAGGTTTTTTCATTAGATTTTTTTAGAGGAGTGAAAGATTTTTCAAATAAAAGACAAAACATGTTTTTCCATTTTTTTTCCAATTTCCTCCCCAATTTTAATATTTATTTTAAAACATAATATGATATGATCAAAATAATTGTATCTAAAGAAAGTAAATGAGAAAGAAGAGAATTACTGCTAAACACTGCAGAAATGTTAAAACAAAAAAAACCAAAAAAAGGTATAACAGTTTAAAGGCAGTCAGGCCACGAAGGGGTTAATTAAACCAAAAATAGGTATATTTCTTAGTGGCACTCTACTAAACTCATTTGGAACCTTCAGTTTTTGTATATTTTCCTTGGGAAAACCTCAAGCTTCATTATGTTTCATGAGGACCACTGGTGAACAGCAAATGTAGGGTTCTTCAGTTTAAACTTTTGCTGCTTGGGATAAAGATTGATGGTCTATATGTACAGTGTCACTTAGATGAAAATCCTATTTCAAGACAAATTTATAGATAAATTCTGGTAATTCCAAATGGCTCGCTAACTTTTTCTTGCGACTGTAGACTGAAACAGATTGTCCAAAAATGTCCTCAACGATAACCAGTTTTTTAACATTTCTATTTGATTTTCTTTAAACCATGCGCATGATGAGCGAATGCCGTTAATGTGAGCAATATTAACCAGTGGTGAAGGTGGCGTACAGATTACGAGGACGCTACGCAGCATTGTATACAAGACAGCTCTAATTTTAAATTACTTTGTGCTGCACAGAGATCTTTCAGAATATGGACCCTAACCTTTAATGGAAAGGTGGATTTTTTGATTATAAAATATTAAGTATTAAACCTGAGTATACATACAACTCATACATGTATGTGCATTGTGTGTGAACATGTGTGCTTGTTTATAATTCATTCAATAATGAATACATCTAGCACTGAGCTGACAATGATCTATAAAGACCTAGTGAAGAGTGTGACACAGAGGTTACTTCTCCAGCTACCGCAGCTACCATTGATCATTCTTGCAGGGTATGATTAAGGTGAGCTGTTACGGGATGCTTCAATTCTTTCTTAAGTTGGAACATGCTTTAATGTGGTTTGGCTATTTTCATCTCATGCAATATATCATGGAAAAAGCTGTGTGCGGTTTATTAACTATTAACAATGTCCCACGGGTGCTTTATGAGTCACTGAGTGGTGTTTTTTAGATATTGACTCTGTTCACCTGAGGAAACGTTCTATAGCTGCTGCTACCGATCAAGTGGCCAGTGCTTTTCACTTAGAATATTTTATTATTGTCTGAATTATTGCTATTCCTTTTACATTAAAGTTACAAAGTGCTATAATGGCACATTTACAAAAACATGACATCCAGGAAGAACTGTTCACGCACTACAAGATATACTGGTTTATAAGACTCACTTTCCCTTCTTAAATCTAATGATGATTTTACCAGTACAGCTTTTAACCAACCTGAGTAGCATTTCAGCATTATCACTAAAGGCTTATGTATCTGGGTTTATACAAGGGTTGACTTACTAAAGGTTGAATAGGGGGGGATGGTAAAAAGCAAAGTTTGAGATTTCATACACCTTTCTAGTATAATTACATTAAATTAATTTATGGATACTGCTGACTCAAACTTTAAAAATGTAATATGTAGGCAGTTTATAAAATTAAAGAAGTAGAACGGCGAGGCACAGAAACTTCTTGCAAAAAAATAAAATGTCGAAATTAGTCGTTGGGACTTTAAAAGCATATTGGAGTCTGAACGTTAGTGTCCAGCTTACATACAGGTGATCAGCTGACCGTACTACATTGATTTAAAGAAGATTTCTATGGGAGAGCTGGAAGTGTACTTGAGTAGTCTTCCTGGTTTCACTGCCTGGTTTTACGGGTGCTAGCAACGGAGTTGAGACAGGAGTTTTTCTACCGCTAATCTCTAAAAATAAAATGCATGCACTGATTTGGAGTCAATGTAAAATTGACTCAAATATTTTTTTTACATGAAAACAAGGCTGAAGTGTTTCTTTCAGACCCGGACTTGTTTGATTGCTATGTGTTTCTTCAACTGTAATGTTCTTCTTTTTCCAATACAAAGTATATATTGTTAGGGCTTTCGTTTGAAACCATATTCATATGTGAACACCATCATTTTGCACGATTAACATTTTAAAAATGGCACTAAAAGTTAGAGCTAATTAGTGAAAAATACTCAAAATATTCACTAACTAGCCAAAGCATAATGAATCTCACCCGCCACATCAAGGCACATTCTCAATAGGGTGAGGCGCGCAGACAGTTTTTTCTTTTTTGTATACACTGTACAGCCAACACACTGTATTTGCAGCATGTTCACACCTGTTTGGTAGGCCGCATTTTACACATTTGTATTATTTGAGTCTGAAACTAGCTTAGCGCACCAACTTTTCTTTTTCCTATTCATTAACCAGTCCTGTTTTGGCAGCTAACCTAAAAGCCTCTATTTTGTAAAGTATAGGGGAAATATTACAAGGTATGCATCACTTTTTGGAACTCTAGTGTTTCCAAATTTTGCATGCTTGGACTCTAGTAGTCACAGATCTCAAAACGAATTCATAAACCTTTATGTTATTGACCACTGACCCAAACTTTAATTCGGGCATTTAAACTCCCTTTAATTTTAGCAATAGTCAGTTCTGTCACAATCAATCTGACAGCCCAGTGCTACAAATTTCATTTGAAGCCAGGACTTAGCCCTGCTGGTATAAAATGGACATGATGTACAGGGGACGTCATGGATCTTGTAGGATCATTTTCTCATGACATACCATATCATTGGTCCTATCTAGTCTACTCTACTGGACAAACAACCTGATTTCTTATAATACTGGCACAGTCTTATCACCCAGACACTGACATTCTGCATGGGTCAAACAGGATCTCATGAGCATTACCATAAACTGCAGCGAGGTGTGTGGTTACTTTTTATACTCATGCAGTGTGTGGCCGAACATATCCAGCAGGTGGCCTCACACTGTAGCACCCGAGCAAAAGATCGGGCGGGTATGGATCACTGTCAGCCGGAGGTCCACCAGGCATTTGCCTTCTGTAATCAAAACTTATAAGTGTGTCTTAACTGTTGTTAACTTTATGGAGAAATATCCTCTCTGTGTCATTAGCAAAGCATGTGAAAGGTTTTTAAATATGAAGTCATATTTTTAACAATTAAAAAAAAACCACTATGAATTAGAAAATATACTAAAACAAATGAGGAGCTTATAGTTTAAAATGATAATAAAGAGTTGAAATTAATATTTCTAGAAACATCAAGAAAGGAGAGAGCAATGAATAGTGGGATACCCCTATATAGCACAGTTAACTTTTAATACAGAATTTCATTATGGTCTCATCTTCAATATTTCCAAAGCAGAGCAAATGGAGGACTCAAAATCTGAATAACATGATTTTTAGCCATTCATATGATAAATGAGTCTTGAGAGGCATTCTAACTTATTGTGAAGATCTAGCCCCTAGAATAGTCAGTGAAGTTAAGGTATATAGGTCTTAGAAATTACATATGCACACTACTGTACCTCAGAAGTTTCTAAATGAGCTGATCCTGAGACTCTTGAAATGTTAACCTTTTAATAGCCCATGATGAAGTGTCTATGTAGTCACTGGTCAAACGTGTTACCCAAATGGCTCTTATACCGGTCATCGTGGACTTGTAATTATCTAAAGATATGCTTAATTGAGTCACCTGCATTCAAGCAGGGTTATCAACCATAACGTGCTGGGAGCAAAAGCACCAATTAGGAGTCTTATATATATATATGATCACAGCAATGTAGTTCATGAAGGAGTCAGCTCCAGACTGTGTGACCCTGAGAATCTGCCCCTTCACCCTGAGACCCTGAGATTAGGGAAACAACACTAAGACTCAGGGCCAAACCCTGAGAGTTCCCAGGTGTGCATACTACACACAAATATGTATGCTATAATTTAAAAGGTTGTCCCCCAGAGTACATTAGTTATTAGCATTAAGTGTCAAAGTTGTGCATTTTGCATCTTTATAACATGACAAACTAGACAATGACTTGCATATAGATTGTAAAAGAAATTCTGCGCAAAACATTAAAACCTTTAAAAATCGTTTTATTTGTTTCCTAGGCTGCTTTCTGTGTTTATAACTTTTTTTTCCAACACCTATGTTTGGAAATAAATATTATAAATCAATGTCACCATCCACCTGGTTTTCCAAGAGTAAACATTCAAGCTGTATTTACTAAACAGCATTTCTACATCCAGCTCTTTATTTACTTTGACTATGTCCAGTGATTCCAAATATATCGTAATACAAGGGACGTTCGAAAGGTTTCCGCACTTTTTTAATATACAATATATATATTAAAGTGGGGAAAGCTTCAAGACTAATATCTCAGATGTGTCTAGGTGTATTTATTTCAAAAGTCTAGGTCTTGTTCTAGAATTAGGGAATCAGTTGGTTTTTAATAGCAACGTGGACTCGTGAGGCAACCAATGTAATCCATGCAGGTGCTACACCAAAACCTGAATTTCAGACAACAGCCACCACAGAAGACATCTGCTTCCACAGCCTGCCAGATCCTAGCAGAACTAATGAGAGAAAGCAACTAGAAGCCAACTGAAAAACAACACAAGCATTTTCTTCACATATCATAAATTACTCGCAAGCATACATACACATGTGCTTAGCTAAGATGAGGAAACCATGTAGTATACAACCTCCAATAATGCCATTCATTTCAGGAAGTGAAGTCTCATTGCAAATCAGGCATAATCAGTGGTGAGGTTAGATTGGCAGCAATTGAATTGCCACATTAATATTTTTTGCTCATTTGTTTCATGTTGTATATTGCAATCCAATCATCTTTATCTGCTTTGCATATATTAAAATATTTACTGGATAATTAGAAGGCCATTGACCCTGCAGGCTAACATGTGGTGAACAGCTGATGCAGAGAGGCAAATGTGATATTTAATGTGCATTTCCATGTTTGTTTTAGAACAGATGTTTTCCTTTTTTTTTTAACACCAGTTGTTTTAGTTGGGAACTATGGAGAATGTAGGAACTCGACTTAGGATACAAGACGCTCATTACATGAAATATACTACTGATACATATACTAGTGTATCTACGATATGAATTTTATTAATTGTGTCCATAAGGCTTTTTGAACACACTGTTGTGGCTTATATATGAAAACTATATTTAACCCCTTAAGCCCATTGAAATCAATGCATTTTCAGCCCGTACATGTACGGGGTTTGTCATTAAGGGGAATACTTTAATGGTTCTATTTACAGATTTGGGTTTTTTTCAATAAATATTACATGAATACATCAATGGATTTATTCCTAAAGCAGCATAGATCCACTATAATACACTATATGGACAAAAGTATTGGGACACCTGACCATTACGCCAACAGGGACTTTGATGACATCACATTACAAATATATAGAAATAAATATGTAGTTGGTCCCCCCTATGCAGCTATAACAGCTTCCACTCTTCTTGGGAGGCTTTCCATTAGATTTTGGAGTGTTTCTGTGGGAATTTTGCTCATTCATCCTACGAGTGAGGAAACTCTCTCTTCTCCCACCCAGGGGAAGAAGGAACATGGGCAGGAAAAAAGAGTTCCCTTACACTGTGTGGGGATGCCACATCGGTAAACTGCAGGACCATGTTAGGTGGCCCTCAGGCCTATGTTTGTGAAATCTCAGTGAAATCTGCAGGTGAGGTAAAGGGGTGCAGGAGATTAAATGATTGAATGAGTGAGTGAGTGAGTGAGTGAGTGAGTGAGGGGCAGAAATGGGACAGGCAGGATATAAAGGGAGCAGAAATGGGACAGGCAGGCTCTTAAAAGCACAGAAATGTAACAGGCAGGATGTTAAGGGTGCAGAAATGAAACATGAAGGCTGCCTCAGGGGCATACGTGGCAAAGACAGGCTGTTAAAAGGGCAGAGGTGGTACAGGCAGGCTATTTCAAGGGCAGAGGTGGCACAAGCAGGCTGTTAATAGAAGCAAAGATGGTACAGGCAGGCTTTTTCAGGGGTAGAGGTGGCACAGGAAGTCCGTTTCAGGGGCAGACGTGGCATAGGCAGGCTGTTTCAGGGCCAGAGGTGGAACAGGTAGGCTGTTTAATGGGCAGAGGTGGCATAGGTAGACCATTTCATGGGCAGAGGTGGCACAGGCAGCCTGTTTGGGGGACAAAGATGGCACAGACAAGCTGCTTGGGGGACTGGCAAGCTGCTTTGGATGAAAAGATGGCACAGACAAGCTGTTTGGGTGCAAAGATGGCAAAAACAAGCTGTATGGGGGCAAAGGTGGTACTATGGGACATGTTGCTTGCATAGTTGGGGTAGCGTGTGAACATATGTGCTCGCCCGCACAATGAAGTATATGGGGCTGATATGATCCAAATATTTTTTCGTCCATATAGTTTAGCTTTAGCTATTGTTACCGGTAGGTGAGTTATTGAAGTAAAAAGATACATATTTAGGTGTAACATTAAACGATGGTCACACCCCCAACTTGAAATATATATATATATGGATATCATTTATTGAAGCAGAAGCAAGTTTATATTTTATTGGCATTTTAAACAGTAACGATATTTAGTTTTTTTCTTTGCGTACAATGTTAACATTTCAGTATGATCACCTGCTAGAAAGCAGGTGACTTATTTCACAAAAATCAGTAATTATACTTTACATACCTTTAATTATTATGTTTATCTGTTATGTAGCTTTATACAGAGCTGGATCATGCACAATCCAAACTAGGCACTCCAAGGCAGTGAGAAGGGGCAGAGGTGGTAGATAGTGAGAAAGGGGAGTTTTGTGACAATATTTTTTTCCTTTCCTTTTTTGGGATGGGGGGGGCGCCACAGGAGTAGTCCGCACAGGGCGCCAGAACACTTAAGGCCGGCTCCGATGTGATCGCTTTGAAGCGAATCATGAGCACGGAATTTAGATATTTAAAAAAAATCTGCGGTCTTCAAGGGAACACGCAGTTTGCCAACGTCAGTCCTGAAGGGGGTTAAGTGCTGCGTAAATTGTTGGCACTATATAAATAAAAGATAATAATAATAATATTTAAAGTGATTGTGAGGAGGGGCAAAAGTTCATACATTGTCTAGGGTCCTGTGGGGTGTTAATCCATCGCTGCTGTACTGTTCCTTTAAACTTTTGTATTCTGTGCATCCCTTCAACAGCTGCCACTGTCTATTCAATTTTATAGTTAGCCTGCCCCGGTAAAGAAGCAGTTTCTATGACTGGAGTCATTTTTCATTTCAGATATTCCAAATAAATATCAACATGAAGCAGGCTTAATCTCACTTAAAAATAATCAGTTAAACACATACATAGCAATTGCTCTTGGCGTATGATTGTTTGTTTTTCTGGTAGTGAGATATTGCGAAGTACATGAAACATAATTTTCCAAGTCTGAGGAAATCTAATTTTCAGGCCCATTAGAGAACCATGACATAAAAATCCACACAATTCTCTCTAAGCCCGAATGACTGGGACAAGATTTTTCTCCTTACCCATAAGAGCTCACGTAGTACTAAGTTGCAAGAAACCTCGTATAAGCTCCTGACCCGTTGGTATAGGTCCCCTGATGTTCTCCATGCTGCCTTCCCGGATGTGCCTGACACGTGTTGGAGGTGTGGCTCCGCGGTGGGGACAATTTTTCATTTATGGTGGGAGTGCCCGAGGATTGTTCCATTTTGGCGTCAGATCCATTCGCTTTTGCCCCGGTTCACGGACCGTCAGGTACCGTTTTCGCCAGCCTTTTTCCTTTTGCATCATACTGACCAATCGGTCTCTAGCTATAGGAAGTCGATAGTGCCTCACCTTCTAAACGCAGCGAAAGCCTTAATCCCGCTTCACTGGAAGGATCCTCTGCCACCTTCGTTTCGGGAGTGGGTCCTGAAGGTGGAACATATTAGGTCTCTGGAGGAGTTGGCCATGTCCTCTGATGATCAAAGTGAGAGGTATCGGAAGACGTGGTATTATTGGCTGGCATATGTTGGGAGCTCCGACGTTCGAGCCCTGTTGCAGGAGTGAGGGGTCGTTTCCGGGGTGGGGCGTTGTGCTGGTTTCTGGGAGCACCCGCTCCCCCCCTAACCCCTTTTTTTTTTATTTATTTTTTTTTTGCTTCTTCTTTTTCTCTTTTTCTCTCTTCTCTCTCTCCTTCATGTCTACCTTCTCGTCTCCCTTTTGTGTGCCATCCTTCCCCGTGTCCTTCCCTTGTTTTGTCAGGGATGTTATATCTCTGCGCCCCCTCGCTTTCCTACATATTGTCCTATTTTGATTGGCCCCTGAGGCCCTCTATTCGGCCTATTGGGCGGATGTATGCTGCCACGATTTCTGTTGCCCATGTACGCGTATATTGCCTTACTTTTGGTATGTCAATGTGGTATGCAATGTGTTATATTTCCTGCATTATTTCTGCCGCTGTGAGTGCCCTGTGTTCGGCGATGCTGGCCCACTGCGTTGGGCTTTATTTATGCCTGTGCTCTGTGGACTTGTGGACCCCTCTCCCCCTCCCTTTTTTCTTTTGTCTTCCCTTCCCACTCATCTCCTGTTCTGTTGTTCTGATAAAACAATAAACATATATTTACAAAAAAAAAAAAAAAAAAATCCACACAATTTAGAAAACTGTGGAGAACTGCTTTTTGATAACTTTCAACATAACAAATTGTTGGATGGAATCCCATCGTATTTTATGTCAGTGATGTCGTAAAGACAGGACTTTCGATGTGTGCTAAAACATCTCCGGCAGCAGATAGCAGTTAATTACTATTGTGATACAGCTACATGCCTAATGTACCTACAGGAGAGGGATGGAAGTCATCATGGAGGACAATTGCCCTCTGGACCGCTCTATGGATTTGGGGTTTCTGTCTGCCGCTTGGGGGGCCCCCACTGGACAGGGGCCTCCATTATAAGACTGACAGTGATGTGGACATAAGGATCTCTTTTGTTATGTTTTATTTTGAAGGTCTACTCATTGTGTGATTCCTTACAAAACAAAACAAGCACATGGGTCAGGCCATTGATTAAAAATACCCCTGCTTTCTATACTATGGAAATGCTGTGGTTAATCATTGTCTTTTTTGGCAGATCCAAGTTACGGCAAACAAAAACAATGAGCTGTGAGATTAGTTGCTTGTCATAAAACAGAATATTAATTCATAGAATATTCAACGTCTCCAACCAGGTTATAAAGTGAAGCTATGGCATTTGTTGTTTGAAATGAAACAAGATATTAATTGAAATCATAAACCAAGTTCCGCTGATTTGAATGAGTGCTGCAGTGCCTGTGTCTGTTTGTGCATGAGCCTCTCACCCATTATTTTTTTAAAAAGGTGGGAGGATACCATGAACAGTATAAAAGCAGATCTTATACTGACACACAGGATCTTGAGCATCATCTGCAAACATAACATAGAAAAAGAACACACAAAAATATATATAACGAAGTACCTCACCCAACCCCCCTTGTTAGGCCCAATGACAGTGTCTTTCCCTTATACCCATAGACATGGTTAGATTTGGCTGTGACTCGTGGTGGTTGGGGAATGTGTTTGTGATGAGGAATGAGTTGGGTCATATACTTCGAAGTGTACTTGAAGACAGGATAAATTTGCATTTGCAGTCGAGACCAAATGTGAAAAACTGTTTGTCCCTGGTCTGTAAAGATAGAGAAGCTACACACCAATTCATCTGAAATAGGTAAAATATTTTGTATTTGAATTCCATCATAGTTTGTGTACCTTAATTTATTTCCTGTTGAATGCAGTGATAATGTGTGTTTTCTTTTCTGCAGGTTGACTAAGGCTTAAATGAATTCCAAAGAGAACAGTTTTTTTTCAATTTGTAGAAAGAGATTAATAATTTTAGGTCTCATTCTAAAAGCCACTAACAATTTAAATTAAAATGTGTTCCCATTAATGAATTTCCTAGTAAAAAAGGAATACAATTTCTAAAAACATCATTCCAAAATTTTACTACCCTCACTGTAAATAATTACCTTCTCTGTTACAGCACCTGTAACCGAAAGAGAAATGTCCACGAGCACAGTCATGTGGTAATACTGTATGTTACAAATTATTTAAAAAAATTATCATTAAAAAAATAAAATAAATAAATAAATATATATATATATATTTCGAAATGTCTCAAAAATACCTCTACATTATACATGTAGACTGCATGTAATAATGTGCAGATTATGGCAAAGAAAAGACATAAAGGTAATGTTTTCATAAACATACATAGGAAAAATTTGCCAAACGAAAAATGTTTAAAATCAATTTCTCATGTTACAGGATATGTTCAAACTCCAAGCACAACAACTTACTAGGTATCTAAATAAGATATATTAACACATTTTCTATGTATTACGGTGAATGTGCAGTATATATGTTAACTGTGCATGGATTCCTGACAGTCGTTCAATTTTTATCTTAGGATTTGCAAACACTTAGACATGCATGCTTTGTGTGATACATATTAACAATTAAACCAAATGCAGCATTGTTTGCATTGTTAGGAACATGCATTTCTTAGTCTGTCCTCACAGTGCAAACAGAACATCAAAGTTGTATGGGTCATATCACTCAACTGCTTTTAAAGTTAGCGTGCTATGATCTGCCAGAAAGTTCTTCATGGAACACATGTGCCACATACTTGAGTGGACACATTATTTATGGTATATGTATATCCTTGTTAATGCTACAGTGGTTAAAAATATGGTACTTTGAAGTTGAAGATATTAGAAATACCTGCTAACAGTGAATCTGTTAAAAGCCCTTCGATATTATTCCACAATGCCTGGCATGTTAATCCGTGACTTAACTTCTAAGCAAAAGCACCTGAGTAGGGGAAATCTAAACTTGACATTGAAAGGCTATGGTTTTCCTTTTTAAAGAAATGTCCTAAACAAAATACACACAAACATATATATATATATATATACTGTTCACAGTAACGTTTAAAGATTTTAAAAATAGGATGATTGATTTCAAGTTATGCTAGTGCTTTACTTGTTACTTTCCTATTATACTGCATTCAGGATACATTTATAGTAAAACAAAACAAAAAAAACACTACATGACAAGGGGTGCGCTTACATTTTGGTTATATGTATATATATATGTATATATTATTACTGAGCATACACGAGGTGTTAACATATCACAGGCTCATATTATATTATAAATTAATTGGCTCCAAAATATAAATACATGTGAGTAAACACTAATTTAACAACATGTTCCAAAGCACAGCCATTTCATAGAAAATAGGATACATACTATATATTGGGCAGAGCTTGCAGGTGTATCCATGATTTTGTGTTACGCCACTGCTCTGTTTACCAGACAATAATCTATGTATCGAGTAAGCTACTTGACTCTCGACTAGGATTTTCAGGCATGTTTATATATATGTACACATAAATATAATATATATATATATTACTGTGACAAACTCCAGACACAGGACACCTCTGGGTGGGTAGAAAGCATGGTATTCTAGGATACAGAGACAGTCCGCCAATCTTCAAAAGGATTAACTTTGTGAAAATCCACAGTTCTTGGAAATCCACAACTACGTTTTAAAGAGGCAGGTTTCCAAATGGTTAAATCACCAATGAAAAGCAAAAAACTATAAACAAAAATCTAGCTCTACTATAATGTAAAGTAAATTCCCAAAGCAGCAATCGAGATAGCTTTCACCAACCTGCTAAACACATCTGCTCTCAGCAGTTCAAACTCCATCCTGTGATTCAGCTCTCAGGCCTGTTTATTAATCAGCAGCTGCTAATTAGGAGCAGGAGAAGGGTACAGGCTATGGATTCGTGGTCCTGAATACCTTCCCTTCACAACCCTCCCATAAACTCTGTCACAATATATACACAGTGGCAAGAAAAAGTAACTGAACCCTTCAGAATTACCAGCATTTATGTATGAATTTGTCTTCAATGAAGATAATATCCTATCTTAAGTTACAACAACAACCAAACACAAACTAATAACATACAAATTATTGTATTATCATTGCCCATATTGAATACATCATTAAAACATTCACAGTGTGGGTTAAAAAAATATGTGAACACATTGGCTAATCACTTCAACAAAATCTAACTGGAGTCAGGAGTTAGCAAACCTGAAGTCCAATCAATTAATTGGGATTGGAAGTGTGTTTTAGAGCTACTTTGACATAAAGAAACTGCTTTATTCTCAACAATGCCTCACAAAGAAGAAATCTCAGAACTACAATCAAGAATTGTTGAATTGCATAAAGCTGGAAAGGGTTACAAAGTAATCTCAAAGAGTTTACATATTCATCAATCCACAGTTAGACAAACTGTTTATAAATGGATACAATTTAATACTGTGGCTACTCTCCCTAGAAGGTGGCGTCCAGCCAAGATGACTTTAAGTGCACAACTTAGAATGCTCAATGAGGTAAAAAAGAACCCTAGAGTAAAAGCTAAAGCCTTGTAGGAATCATTGTAAATGGGTAATATCTCTGTTTGTAAGTCTAGCATACGCAAAACATTCAACAGGTATGGAGTTAATGGCAGGACACCACAGAGGTCGCCGCTGCTATCCAAAAAAAACACTCCACAAAAAAAATGTTTTGTTGACTACCGAAACAAAGTTGAATTGTTCTAGAAAACATGCAGCACTACATATGGGGTAAAAAGGGCACCTCATACCAACATGAAAACATCATGCCAACAATGAAGTACGGTGGAGAGAGCATCATGGTTTGGGGCTGCTATGTTGCCTTGGTGGGCTGGACAGCATGCCATCATCGAGGGGACAATGAATTCCTAAGGTAATTAGGAAGTTTCATGAAATTTCTACCCTGAGTACAAAAAGTTTCAATATTCATTAAATAAAGGTGATTAGTATTTTAATAAACATAAATGAAGCAATATGAATCTACCTGAAATGGAGTTCACCTACCGGTCATTTGTGTTTTCTGTATCCCTCATGCTGGCTCTGCATCACGTGATGCTACATGACCACATGCAGAGTAAATCCATCAAGCTCCCAGGAACCACTAACCCGAGGCTCACCCATAACACACACAATAACACCATATGCTGACAGCGACACACATGCTAACACCAAATGCTAACACACACACTCTTTCTAACACCAAATACTAACATACACTTACACACCATAAGTTAACACATGCTTACATCTTTAGTTCATGTCCACACATGCTAACACCACACACTAATACACACTACATATTTGATCTACATATTTAGTACTCATGCCATGCATTCTGGCATTTTATCAAACTGTACAAAGTAGATTCAGTGATATAGAATAATCAAAACCTAATTACAAGGTAAATGTGCAGTTGTATTTTTAAATTTAGGGTTACTCTGCTTTATAAATAATCTTCTGATCACCTTGCGGTTTATACTGACAGGGTTTATTCTTTGTTTGTAAAGGTATGTAAAGTATCCCAATGGAAGGAGTCTCGTACAGGCTCAGAAACAGAGATATAAATCAAAGACAGAAAGAATCAAACAACTGTGATGTAAATAGAGGTAACTGGGAAAACAATTGCACGAGAGCAGTTAGCAGTCCAGTGTTTTGATATAAATCTTCTCTTGACGCTTCACATTTTAAGCCAAGTGTCTCCCATGATAAATAAGCAAATACTTTCCCCAAAAATATTGAACCATTAAAATGTTTTCATGAGCAGGAAAGGTTTAAATTTCTATATTGTTTCGCAATTCTGGGATCAGATTTCAGCAACATGAAATCTGTGTTTGTTTGAATTTCTTTTGTTATTGCTAACATTCATATTTAAAAGAACGTAACACTGTCATAAAATATTTGACGTGTTAACTATTCATACAGAGGATTCTAAATATAAAATCAGAGGACTGCTGGATGGCCACCTTCCCTGGGACAGATAAATAGTCAAATTATGTTTCTAAATAGTGCTGATATTTTTTAAAGAAAAGCTTGCACAGACAATGTATCTGAAAATAGGCAGTGCCAAAGTTTTTCCTCCAGGTCAGCCATTCCTTCTAGAGAAGAACATTTGGCTAAGGACGTTGCTTGTGAATATGACACAGCTAGGGTTTTCCTTTTTAATCCCCCCCTTCCCCTTTCTGGCAACAGGAGTGTCAACTGTTCCCAGCAGCTTAGTAAGATTAGGGTGTGAGTTTGGGATCAGAAAAAGGCTGCATGTTACCAAGGAATATTTCTACCCCACAAGATACAGGTGGCATCCATATATGTATTTGTAATGTGAAACCTGCATAAAAAATGAAAAATGCATAAAGATAATTACGTATGTCAACCAGTCAACTGTATGCAATCAATATGAAAGGCCAATGTAGAAAGCAGTTGTTGGAAAAAGAGAGCTGGCAACAAACCACATGAAGTATAAGTCAGTTATTTTGTCTGTGTTTAGCTGCTGAACTTGGGACCTCTCTGTGTGTTAAGGTCATGGCTAGTACTAGTACCAGCCAGCCCAGACAGATGTCAGGATCACCTGCATCAGAGTCACTGGTCAGGCATTTATTTTTAGGTGGACAGAGCTGTGGTAGCAGTCCTTTCATAGCAGCAGACTATCCTACTGAGACCCAAATCTCTCCCCTCTGCCCCTCTTTCCTCTCCAAGAGGAGCTAGAATGATGGGATGCTGATACCTAAAGAATAAGAGGTGGATTATCAAAAACACAACCTAATGTAAAATGAGAAAGTATTATAAAGAAAAGATATTGAAGCGGATAATGCTGAATAGGCTAGCATATCTCACCTCTAAACTAACACATAGAGCTGCGCCATGTGTGTGATGCAAAGCTATGTAAATGGTTTTTAAATTACTTTTACAGGTCAAGTGCTCTTCTAGGTTTACCTATGCATACCTATGAATTCCACACTTCTACTCTTATTTAACCCATTTATTCACATATATCATAACACTGTTTAATTTTAACTGGTATAATATCCTCTAATATAGTGTGTATGTAATAAGGTTATTTAGAATAGTCTACTATCAGACTTCAGCTCACATATGTTTTGTGTAAATTCAGTGCAACCTTTGCTCTTGAGCAGTGGCGACTCTAGAATCAATATATAGGGGGGGCACACAAGATACCACAGTCAAACTGGGGGGGCATTAATAATTTCCACCATTAAATCATACCACTGAAAAAACACACACACATATATATATATATATATATATATATATATATTGCCAAAAGTAATGTGCTATGGAATGATACTTTTGTTATTGGACAATACAATACTTGATCATTCAACATGGGAAGCCTGAAGCCACAATTTAGTACGACTAATCCTTGAAATCCTTTAAACACAATACCTTAACTTTTCCACTAAATGATTTCAGGGCCTAATATTAGTCCCTGCTGCCGATATATATATAAATATATATATAAATATTAGACCCTGCTGCTGATAGCAGGTATAGATCAACACATTAACACACAAACCTAGCTTTGCATGTATAGATCAATTGAAATTCACTTGTGATCTCAGCACTGAAGGTATATATCAAATAAACAGAATCAGACATACAAATCCTGTATTTGCAGGTATACAATAATAATATATGAAATGTAGCATTGCAGATATAGATCAAATCAATACATGGAAACAGCATTGCAGGTATTAATCAACTGAACAAGACATACAAACCCTGTATTTGCAGCTATACATAAATAATGTATGGAAACATAGCATAGCAGATATGGATCTACAGAAGAACACACAAACCAAGCTTTGCAGGTACAGATCAATTGGAATTCACATAAAAACACGGCATTAAAGGTATATTTAAAACCCCCTAAATTACAGGGATAGATCACAGGTTGCATACCCCAACCACGCTGCCCACATAGAACCTGGCCAGCACCCAGATAACACACATAAGATTTGCCATCTTTGTCCCATATACACCCTGCCTGTGCCATCCTGTTCCCCAAGGCTCAAACATCCTGCTAGTGCCTCTTTGCCCTTCCACAATTATACATCTATGATACACACAATCACATTAACTCATGCTCTCCCTCATTCAGACAAATCATTCACATATTAACTCATGCTCTCCCTCATTCAGACAATTCATCCATTTTAAGAAACTACACCCCTTGGAGCTTCAAATGAGGGGCTACATGTATTTCTAGGACAAAAGTTGAGCGCACAAATAATGATGGAATATGTCGCTTTGGCTTGAAAATATGTTTTTTCTAACCATAACGACATGTTCATTTGTGTCTTGCGCACTCCAGGTTTGTACTAGAAACACATGCAGCCCCTCATTTGATGCGCCAAGGGATGTCGTTTTTTTTTTTTTTTTTTAAAGTTTAACTACTTTATGTTTAAATAAGTTAATTTGGGGGTCTCTAGGCAATTTTGATCTTTTTTTATCTGCCTTTAGAGACCCCCAAATCATTTTTTTTACATTTTTATTTTTTTTAACTTAATATTTTTTATTCTTTTTTTACAATCTATATACCGTTGGAAAGGTGAGGCGATTACCTTTCCAATGGTATATGTTGGGGGTATACAGGCATCTAAGCAGCATGCCCCCATACCTCTTTAACTGACAATTGTCAGTTGTTAATAAAGTTGCGCGGAGACCGGTGATGCCCTTCAGTGTGAGGGCAGATCGCCGGGGTAGGTGGTGATGGAGGTCCACAGACCTCCATCAAGGTAAGATAGTGCTAGTGACGGCATGGTGCCGTCGTTAGCACCTGACTGGGACTGCTAGCGGCGGCACCATGCCGTCGTTAGCAGTCAAGGACTGTCCTGGGTGGTTACAAATTCGGCGGGGGGGCAACAGGGGGGGCAAGGAATAACCCCCCCTTGCCCCCCTGTAGCGACGCCACTGCTCTTGAGAACCAAGTGCAGCGTTGCAAAGAAGAACTAACTAAAGAAACTGAAATTGATACATAGTGAAATCTTATCCTGTTTGGGTACAAAGATGGCGCAGACAAGCTGTTTGGGGGTACTTACATTTGAGAGCAAGGGTTGCAGACAATCTGTTTAAACAGTAACAAAAGGACTATACCCCCCTTTAACAACTGTGCCCCCCCCCAGCATCTTACACACATGAGTTCCATTCTATGTTAAAATGGAAACTCGTAGAGTGATAGGTGAAATATATGGAAATGTGGTAATGCCCACATCCTTGTATTCAGGGGATTTGCTATGTTGGCATGAATTTACACTTCAACCTACCTCTCAGACCAGCTTGTACTTCTTGACTTTAGTGTATTATAACAATCTGTGGAACTCACTATTGCCCCTGGTTGTAGATTGCTGAAGCTAGATTGTACACAAGTGGTAAAGTGCTAGTTCTAGTATTTTCTCACCAGTCTCTTTATATGAAACATAATCAGTTTAACTTCCACTCACTAATAATTTAGATAATTTATTTAAGTTAAATAAGTATTCAATTAGACAGGAAAATTAGAACATAACTATTAAGCCACAGACAAGGCAGCGATGGCATGTTTTGTTTTATCAGATACAAAAATTACCATTAGTCTCCAATTTGTTACTTCTGCGTTGCTGAATAAACCATTTAAGTGCCGTATTTATAGTATGTATAGTGATATGAATGTGCACATACAAAGGTGTATTTATGAAGTAGAATATAAGGTTTTCATCTGAGATGATTGTTTCAACACTCTTATATCAGTATGTATTATGAAGGGACATCTCCAGTAAGCTTCCCCTACAGGAAAGACTTAGAGTACCCCCCATATTGTATGGTTAATGTAGCAATACGTCTTTGATGCCATCTCGCTTTATGATACGTTTAACTCAACTGCTATCTCAAGTAATATATATATATACAAAGAAACAGAAGACCAGAACAAGATGTGTTACATAACGTTTTCTTTTGGAAAGTTTCAGGCTTGTAATTATGTGTCCTACCAAGTTACTGTATGAAATCCCCAAGTCCAATGCCCTCAACTATCAGCAGCATCTCTTAATAAAAGTAGTTATATCATCATTGGAAGAATGTATTTTGCTTCTCCAATTAGATACAACATATGTGGATGAAAGGGTGCCAATCTTTTGAGAACATTGCAAAAAAGCCAACAGGAGCTCATGAAATCATGGTCTTTAAAATGGCTTTAATGGTATTTTAGTATGATGTGACATGATTGAATGAAATATATTTTATAGGAAAATACAATTGCATATGCAAACATACTGGGCTAGCACAAATTGAAAACAGGTCTAGTCCTTAGGCAAAAGTCACCCTGAATGGGAAACCTCTTCTGGCACCAATGGGTCATATCAGTCATATTATCTTTACATCAATTATATGGCATTAGACATGTTTTATCCCCATCTAGACATGGCACGATGAGCTGGTTTTCACAAGCAGGCACCCCCAGTAAATTTTGTGGTTTACCAGCTATGAGTCCTAAATACAAATACATTCTACTGCATTGCTCCATTAATCATTACTTGCCTTCAGGACCTCTCTGGAGCGCAATTCCAGGAATGAACATTAAATTGTTGTAAACACAGAGAGGTTGCAAATACCTGCTCAAATATAATAGAAACCACAAAATTATTTCAGTTTGTGCAGGTCTTAAAAAGTGCATATCGAGACTGTTTTTTTCAAAAAATATAATTGTGGAAATGTTTTTTTTTTATAAACACTCTTAGGCCAGCATTTCAAAACGTCTATATCATGCTATAAATTGTTCTGTATGGTATCTCCATCCGAGGAAAATGTGAAAGTTGAAAATGTTAACATTTTGATGCTGCCTCTTCGACAATTGGAAAAAAAATGCTTATCCAAAATGATGTGTGCTATTTAATGGTTCCTAATTTATAAAACCCTAGGCTAATCCTGCTATCAACACTTATTAGTCTCTCTAAGCAAGCAGACATCAAACACACTGCAATAGGTCACAAGGTTTATTAGGAATAAAGATAATCATATAAATTACACATTTGACTTTGATGGTCAGACAGGTTAGTACTTACAAGAAAAAAAACACTTCCACGTCTAATCACTAAAGTGCGAGTTGGCAGGAGAGTTGTGGTTTTTAACTCGCTTACTTCACTATTCTTTACAAAGAGTCAACACTAGCAAGTTCCTCCAGCAAGAAGGGCTGAGCTGGCCTTGTATAATTCATAGTTCAGTGGGTGAGGAGACTGTAGAGATCCCACTGATTTAACTATGCATAATCCAGAGATAGACACGTTTCTTTTGCTTATTTGAGATGGGCCTTTATAATTGTATAGTAAACTCCTGCAAACCCTCCTGGCAACTATCCATTTAGGACATAAACCCTAATGAGTGTTCAACAGTCACAGATGGAAGTGCAAACATAGATTACAAAAATATTAAGAGAGGGCAGCATCCATAAAGAAAAGCAATAAACAAGGCAGACGAAGCAATAGGAAACCAGGAAAGAACTTAAAAGAACAATGGAAAACTGGAGACCATGGGGGATACTTAGAAGCTATGTGCAACATTAGATGTATTTTAGCCGTTATGTGTTCTAGTCCAATCTACAAGAAACACTGAGTCCTTATCATATTGCCTTGTGCTAAACAATACAGTTGCTTAGCCTAACTCACTCAGACAGTGGCACTTCAACTAATGAAAGTCTCTAGGGGAAAGGGTTTCATTGAACATGCAGGGTTTCATCAGCACCACCATAAACAGTCAGCTCATTGTGGTAAGCAGGCAAACTCACCTGAAATATTGCATGACTATCTACAATGGTAGCCTCCAGGTCTAAAGATAAAGGAAGCTTATTAAAACAGAATTAAACCATGTTTTTTAAGAAAAATGGTGAACTACATTACCGTATATATATATCAATGATCAAAGCCTATCTGCAAATGTTCCATTCCATATGTATGAGAAAAAAGGAAGTCACAATGGGCATACAAAAAAACTAGAGGACTTTAGTGAACAATGGAAACCATGGACGGTGGATACATAACTTGGCAAATCCTTACCATTTTAGCTTCACATATTATAATACAAATCTATTCATACAATCAGTTATTAATCAAGCAGTATCTTGCCTATACCTATGGGTACCTACAAGTTGTAGAATATTTTCTTAAACCCAACTTGTAAAGTTACTCTTTCCGTTGCACAAGAGTAAGCAACGCTTTGTTTTTTCTCCCTTTGGCATTAAATGTGGCTTAATAGAATATTTTTTAAAAAGCACAGTAAGCAGCCACTGCATGCCGGGATATGGAAAGTGCTGAGATCAGTAACATACTTATCTCCGAGGCATGTGTAGGTCTATCAAGATATTTTAAAAACCACTGAACTGATGTAAAAATGTTAATAAAACATGTTACATTTTTATGCTCTATTGATGAATGTAATGTTGGTTTAGCTGACACGTTAACCTTGAGGGGAAAACACACATTCTTAGGAATATTTAACATTGAAGATATTTACGCTCATATTTGTTTTAAGGATCAAAACCATACTACACTCGTGAGTACAATAATTTCATAATTTATTCAGCTGGTGGTGGAATTGTATTACTGACTAGAATGAGTAACTTCCTTTATTCTAAATCCCAGAATCACATACAAGTAAATATATATAGCTCCAACATAAACAATATGCTTCAGTTACTGTGCTTTTGTTGTAAGGAATATATATGTAATTTTTGTTTCACGGGAGTACACCTCCACCAATGATTCTCTGCTATTTATGATGTCATGTTTTCATGCTCTTCTGCTTCAAGTAACAAAGACCTGTTTAGAACATACCCTACCAGCAATATAAATAAGTCCCCAATAGATAATAATAAAAAATGTGTGCCTCTTTAACGGCCTTTCTCTGGATCTGCATGATTACTGCTTCCAATAAGGTATCTCCAGGGGAGGGCTGGCAACCTAAGGCCTGGGGGGCAAGTCTAGTCAAGTGTCCCATTGCACCACCAAATCAGCCCACCATCCATGCCCATCTTTTCCTGATTTTCTAACGCATATTGATGTAATGTAATGGGATTGGGAGTACATCAGTACAATAAAAAAAAGTCATCATACACGGGACGGCTGAAGCCACAATTTAGTGACACTAATCCTTTTTAATAAGATATATCTTAAACAGATTAAATATTTTTCTCCTGTGGTCTAGTGAAAACCTATGTAGGCATTATATAGAGTTATTCTAGACACTCACAATGACGCTGCATTATTATTTTTACAATGCGTCTGAGGTACAGTTGAATAATCAGTAACTTAAAGAGAGACGCTAGTGTCCCATACAGCCCCGCCAAAAAAATAATGCATTCTATGGTTTTACTTATCAGGACATAAGAACAATCGCCTGTTCCTTAGCAGGTCTAAAAATTAGGTAAATACTACCTCAGATGAACAACACGTGAAATATTACAATGTGCCATGATTTATTTAACAAAAAAAAAATCCATGTGTGAAAAACTAAGTATGATTCAATAGTTTGTAGAACCATCTTTAGCAGCACTAACTTAAAGTCAACTCAATGAATGAAAGGTTCTCAGGTCCTGTGGCTGCAAAACAAGCCCAAATAATCACCCCTTCACCACTGTGCTTGACAGTTAGTATGAGGTGTTCATGCTGATATGTTGTATTTGATTTTCGCCAAACGTGGCGCTGTGCATTATGGCCAAATATCTCCACTTTTGAACTGTCATGAACTTTAACATATAGAATGCTAATTGAGACATGTAGAGTCTAAGCATTGCACGGTCTGACCTTATGGTGAATTTGCTGTGACGTCCACTCCTGGAAACATTGGCAACTGTCAACAATATTTTCCACTTTTGAATAATCTTTCTCACTATAGAATGATGTGCTAAATTGTTTGGAAATGGTCTTATAACCCTTTCCAGGTTGATGGGCAGCAGCAATTGCTTCTCTAAGATTATTGCTGATGTCTTTCCTCCATGGCATCGTGTCACTACACACCTGAATTCTCCAGACCAGCAAACTGCTAAAACTTTGGCTTTAATAAAGGTGGTCACACTAGCTAATGATCAATTAATCAAGGGCATTTGATAAGCAGGACCTGTCTGCTACTTGGCATCATCTTATTTCCTAAGGAAGAAGTTAGGGTGTACTTAATTTTTTACACATGGCTTCTCCATTTTGGCTTTATTTTTGTTAAACTGTGTAAGATATTATGTATTGTTGTTCCTCTGAGGTTGTATTCAGGGCCGGCCTTAGGGGTGTGCGACCTGTGCGGCTGCACAGGGCGCCATGGCAACAGGGGCGCCGTCCGGGACATAAATTAAAACATTGTTTGTTGTTTTTGTAACTTTATTTAACATCCTCCATGTTGAATAAAGTTTTTTTTAACTTTATTTAACATGGAGGATGTTAAATAAAGTTAAACAAAAAAAAAAACGGTGTTTTCATTTAAGTCCCGGGCAGGGGCGCCGAGCGGTTGCTCGTGAAGTTTTCAGCAACCGGTCGGCGCCCCTCACTCTCCGTGACGGCGTTTCGTGCTGAGCGCCGGAATTATTCTGGCGCTCAGTTGTGAAGCGTGCACCACAGCAGTGCGGGAAAACGGACGCCTCCCACTCCCACCGCAGGACTCCGGCAACAAGGTAAGTAAGGATAGGGAGAGCTGGTAGATAGTGATAAGGGGCAGGGGGGGTAGATAGTGAGAAGGGGAAGGGGGGCAGTGAGAAGGGGCAGGGGGGAAGGCAGTGAGAAGGGGCAGGGGGAAAGGCAGTGAGAAGGGGAAGGGGGGGCAGTGAGAAGGGGCAGGGGGAAGGCAGTTAGAAGGGGCAGGGGGAAGGCAGTGAGAAGGGGCAGAGGGGGGAGGGCAGTGAGAAGGGGCAGAGGGGGGAGATTTTTTTCCTTTTTTTGGGGGATGGGGGCGCCAGAGGAGTAGTCCGCACAGGGCGCCAGAACACTTAAGGCCGGCTCTGGTTGTATTTGCCTAATTTGTAAGGGACAGATGATTGTTATTATGTCCTGATATGTAAAACCATAGAATTCAAAGAGGGTGTACTTTGTTTTTCACACAACTGTATCTGTACGAACAAGTATGCTTCTCTTGTCTTCATATGGCTATCCTAAATATAAGAGGAGACCAAGAACCGAGTAAGGTTTGAATCTTTAAAGCTGGGGGAAAAACAGCAGACTAGATGAGCCGAGTGGTTCTTATCAATATATATTTTTCTATGTATCTATGGTGTGTGTATATGGCCAATTGCATATTCTACAATGCATACAGTTTGGTTGGACAGCATAGGGGGATTTCATCTACAAAGGAAAAATAAAATAATTTAAAGTAGCAGTCTGCTATTGTATGCATTAAATTGCACAAGAAAGGGGCGAAGAGTTTCTTTAAATTATTTTAGGAAAAAACTAAGCACAGGATGTCATAGCATTTTCTATATTTATCTTTACCAAGCATGGGCAAAATGTAATTCAATATGAAGTATTAAAAATTAAGCTACTAAAACACAAAGATACATATAATTTGGACAAAAAAACCACATTGGATTGTCCCACCTACACTGTTTTTAATGTAGAAATAAGAAAAAATAATGGTAATATAAATGCATAGAATGAAGTGGACAAATAGCCAGACAGGGTGATATTAATACATACCAGTGATATGACTGAAGCCTAAATCCCCTTTAAAAGAATGCCCCAGCTCTGTCAGCTTTGGTTAAGTGCAGTTTAACTGTGCAATGGTGACAACACACTACAATGTGTCCACGTTCTAAACTGTCTGACGAGCTCCATAACATACCTCAAGGAATGCTGACACGTAAAAATTATAATGCTTACATGCAATACCTGGCTCATGAAGAGACTATCTGAAGTTTGCATACAATAATTCACTGTTTTTAGAAATGTCTGATCATTATGTGATATGCATGGCTGTAATTTGGATTAAGATTACACATCTTGATGCATTGACAATTCAGCATGGAGCATATCATGGCACAACATGTTTGTACCATTGTACATACTTTAGAATACAGACATAAGCATTTGCATGAACAATACTGTAAAGTTAATTGTAGCCACCAGCAAAGCAGTAGTTTGTTATTTTGTGAATAATTATCCCATGATTTAGAGAATTATAACCAATTATGATAGATATATCTATATCTCATCATTCCCAATTCTCCTTAGGTGCTAAGGTAAGTGTATGGTCCTATCTGCAGCTCTGCCTGTAGCTTGACCCCTGCACACCCCTCCCCCCAAACTGAATGTATCAAACTTTGGGTTCCTGAAATCTTTGGGGTCTATTGAAAGCATGTAGATTTAAATATGGTGAGATTTATTTCACCAGTTCAGAATTATGGTGTTCCAATTTAACCCATTTTTGTCAAAATCTTATCAGGGTGCATAGGTGACATGGAATGTTTCAACTCTTCTTCAAATTCCTGGTTCAGTGATTGCACCTAATATAATTTAGAGATGGTTACTAACATTGTGTATGTTGAAATGTAGTTTTAAGGGAATTAGAACACTAAATGTCTTATAAAATAATCTGCATGATTAAATGCAGTATTTATAGGACCTCTTTTTTTCCGGTTAATTATTTAGAAACTATAGCTTATATTTTTAGCCATGTCTAAATGTACCATTTGGAGTCAGTTGGGGAATTGTGATGAATCTCTGAAGTGAATTAACAACAAGCATTTGGTACTCTTCATGTCTGCATTGCTAGGAGCTACACACTTCTTACATGAATAGCCCTGAACTTAATCCAGGATTACTGAAATGCATGAGAATTGTTAGAAGGTTAAAATCAACGTCGCTAGTTCTGTCTTTGTATTGTAACCTTCAACACAGTATCAATTTGCACTGAAACTTGAATATCCTAATGGGATTAAACATAAAAGAAAGTTACGAAAAGTTTTAGGATTAGAAATTTAACTAAAGCCCACTGTGAGAAAGGCCACACTGCTGTCACTGACCTTTCCCTCTGTAAGTATGATACCACTTGAGCCTATCTGAGTGTCAGATGGGACCACCTCCTATTTATTTAATCTTTGTTTCTGCAACAGGTGTCAGGTTGTTAAGAGCATAAATAGAAAAGTCTAATTGATTTTCAGTGCTTTACTTGTTCAACAAAGCACAGATTCCTGTATTACTAATATGTTAAGATGATAAATTTGTCTTTAGCTGAACAAAATCGTTCCTAAAGATGTTTTATCTAACTTTTATAGCATTTTATGGGAACATAACACTACTAAAGGAACTTTTTTCCCCTTATTAATAATCATTCTGGATTTTCTTGGTTCATCATGTGGCAGTGACTGTAGTTATAGGTGATAACCCAATTTCAAGTTCTCCTCACATAATGCCCCAACTTCCCAAGTTAGGCTATCCGGAGCTCTATCTCTTCAGGTGGTGTAATCTTGTGAAGGGGCAGGGCTAGCCTTCAGGAGAACATAGGTAGGTGGGAGCAGGCAGAACATGGATGGAGAGTGGGTATGGCCAAACACCACTTTCCTGCCCAGAGAATAGAGAAATCAACCCAGAGAAGCAGGACTTTACCTAGACACTGCTGGTTAAAATCGGAGAGTTCCAAGGTATGTCCATGTTGCATAATGGACGTAGCATAAGAGCAAATTAGTGCACTGGTCAGGATGGCCAGTAGAATAGGTCCACTGCCAGATTTGTCCTAATCAAAACTGCATAACTAGCAACAATGCAGAAAAACCAAATGACAGTTGCCAGTATGAAAACTTTGCAGAAAACATCTGATGAGAGTTGTATTCTCTATAAATGTCTTAAATTTTTTCTTTATATTGCACATTGTATTTATATGCAGCAATCTCATTTGAAAGTGTCCAGAATATAAAATAAAATGTATTAAAAGGTTTACAGTACCTGTACAAATCCACAAATATTATAATGGCCAAAAAGAGGCATACTTGGACGGTCTTCCCGATGCACTGTAATTCTATAGGTTCCCAATATCACAAGGTCTGCTTTGGAATCATCAGAAACATATATGGTGATCTGATTGAAACCCAAGCCCAGGGGAAAATTGGCAATGCTGCAAAATAAAATATTTTTACAGATATATTATGCTACAATAATTTTATATAAATTGATAACTCTGGTATTGCAGATCATTTAAGATATCTTTATGTTGAACCAGGGAGTCGGTAGGAGATCCCCATCCATAGCAGATGGAGTATTCTAATCCCTCATATCAAGGTTCATTCAAATCTCAAATCTGTGAAGATTAACAGACTCAGCTCAGATCTTGCCTGGATCAGCTGAAAAAATATAGGCCTTTGGTGCGTATCAAGTAAGATTTGTAGTATACCAATTGTGCATCAACTGAATGTAGAAGCATTGTTTCAAAAATGCATTTAACCAAAAAGAGGTATAAAGGTATACCTCATAAATGGCATGCTAGTCTCTTAATTAAGGTGGGATATAAAGCTCAATTAAACAGTAGGGGGCTGTATGGCACAATCCGTTCCCTTAATTTACATCTAATGCAAAGCAATATATTTCTGTAATTCTAAGGGATTAAACATCTAGTCCATTGTACTTCTCATGTCCACCTTAAATGTCTATTGTAAGCTCTGCATGGCTTTCAAAATAGACATGAAGACACAAAGCCAAGTGTCAACAGATGCAAAGTTTCCAAAGAATCAAACATACATTAAAATATTGAGAAACACTGCCAGATGGACTTTACTCTATAGTAACAGTTAAGTAAAACCAGCATTAAAACCAGTTTCATGGGCTCAACATGGATAGAAACCACAGTACAGGCTGATACACCAGTTAATCCTTTCTAAAGCAGTGCAGCAGTTGCTAGCATGGAAAATGTTAATAAATTGCAGCAAGCAACAAAGCATGTGCGAAAACTATTTAGGCGTTAAAATGAAAGCATCTCATGATTTTTCATGGAATAGATACA
Organism: Sceloporus occidentalis; assembly: GCA_023333645.1. Taxonomy (NCBI): domain Eukaryota; kingdom Metazoa; phylum Chordata; class Lepidosauria; order Squamata; family Phrynosomatidae; genus Sceloporus; species Sceloporus occidentalis. Next base: position 9,056,511 of record JALMGF010000017.1, on the reverse strand, counting down.
CAATCCAGGCCTCAGAAAAAAAAACACAGATCAATCTGATTTCATTGTTTTATTCTTTGAAGACAATTAAAATTATTGTTATAGAGGTAAATATTCATATTTCGGTTAATAATAGCTATAAACAAAATGTACATTAAATATAATTTTATTCCTTCAACAGCTCAAGACAGCCCGATATACATTAATTAAAATATTATTTTAATAAAATTGGGACGTACATTTTTTCTTTGTGTTTCTGGGGAAAGCAATCTCTTATTCTTCTGTAGTTCAGCTATTTATGAACCTTTTTCAATAGAGCTGTAATACAGGCTCACATTTTCATAAATATGTACTATTTTAAAAAGAAATATAAATGTTTAACCCCTTGAGTGTCAGATGCAAAAATATCTCAGAAACAACATGGCATTCAGATATGTTACCTACGTTGGAGGAACCACTGCTTTATATCATACATTTTTACAATAATGATACAATTAGCTTTGTGAAGCTGGCCCAGTTCAATCTACCTTGGTCCATTCTTCTCCTCCAGGTGCACTTGAGCTTTGCAGTTTACAGGCTCCACTCCAATTTCCACTGTCACTAAATCAAATAGCACTTCCACATGGTAGGCTTTGATGTGCGGGTTAAATTCTGGAGTCAGGTCGAGCTGAGGAATGGTGAAGATACGTCTGATGTGAGATAGAGTATCATCGTCTGTTCCAAGAATGAATGAAAAATATGATGAGTTGTTTCGGTATTTTGCAAAAGACGCAGACAGCTATGGCAGGATTTTCTCTGCTAATTATTCCTCCTGCATATGATAAAAATTTAACAAAGAAACATTTTCTTTCTTGAGACCCAAGGTGTTATAGTTATCAGTGATGTATTCTGGCCTAGGCCAAGGGCTGCAGCCCCTCTGCTGCCAAACAGAGTGGCAAATCAACCTCTTGGGCATGGCGCAACCATTTAAGGCAGTGCAGACCCCTACGTGGAGAGGTCACCACAAAAGGTAAGTACGTTGCTGGTCATGGGATAAGCCCACCGCCTTCCGTGCTCACTGCACCGGAAGGAGACAGAAGAAGAAGAGCCAAGAGGAAGAACGAAGAGGAGGTGGGGGAAAAGTGACAGAGAAAATGTATACTATGCCAGACATGAATATGAGTATATGAATGAATGAATGTTTGTGAATATGTGTGTGTGTGTGATACCATGCTTGTAAGTTTTGGGGGGGGTTATCATGGCATAGGGAGGCTGTAATTTCACTTCTATCATGCCCAGGTTCCAGCATGTTCTGGCTGTCTGGGCATGATAGGCATGTGATTGCTGTTAGCAATTATATACATATAATATTGTTACTGATTTTTTTTGGTCCAACTTTTAATAAAAGTAAGTAAAACACACCAGAATTGGACAGAAAAATTCAATAACAATATTATTGTATATATATATATATATACATATAAATATATATATATATATATATATTATAGCTAATAGCAATCACACTCCTATCATGCTAAGTCAGCCAGTACATGCTGGAATCTGAGTATGCCTGGGCATGATAGGATTTTGCTTGCTGTTTTATATATATATATATATATATATATATATATATATATATAAAAAAAATGTATATTAATATTGTTATTGAATTTTTTTGTCCAATTTTGGTGTGTTACTTTCAATAAAAGTGTGGGCTTTTGTTTGTTTGTTTTTGTGTGCGTGGGGGTCATTTTCAGTTTCAAATCCTTGCCTGTGGTAAATTTTGAAATATATTGGCACAGTAACCACTATATTACTAAACTCTAATTACGTGACTAAGCATAAAATGTGTCTGTTTTATTTTTAAAAATCAGGCCATGCTTTAAACTACCACCCTTATACAAGTTTTTTGTGGAGCAAAAAAGCCAATGTTGTTAATATTTAAAAAGGCGGCATATAAAATTATTAAAAAACGTAATGCGTTCCAATGTAGCTTTTGAGAAAGGTGTTACATCATCTTAAATGTATAAAATATAAATAATTAAAAAGGAAACAAAACATGACTCATAAAACCTGTTTGTTCATGTTTTGCAATACTGAATTAGCAGTCCATATTTTAATATCAAAATATTCTTGTTTGCCATATAGAGTTCCACACCTTGACTACAGTTTTTCTGTTTTCGGTGTCCTGAAAGATATGGAAAAGATACAAAAGATGGTATTAGGAATGTGGTGATTACAGATTTTAAGATTACAGGCTTAACAAGGTATAAAGACTTCCTTATTTTGTGATGTAGAAATTTTTTTAACTACCTTTAACACACAAAGCATATTATTTGGCCCAATACCTTAGTGTCACAACACAAAGTTCACACAGGTTAAGCCTACTTACAAATGCTACATCACATTAAAATGAAAGATACCTGAAGGGGTTTTCAAGTCAGTGTGTTGATAACTTGTCTGGTCATAGGGAGTGTTTTCTCAAACAAAAGTCTGAGAATTTAAAATTAATCACAGTTTACTAGCTGTTGCAGAACTACAACTATATGAATCTCCAATTGTGGTCAGCTAACCAAATGCTGATGGGAGTTGTAATTCCAAAACTGTTGGCTATCTGATTTTCATTTTTTTTTCTTATATATCTAATTTACTCCTAATATCTTAAAACTGTGAGCCAGTAGTGGGAGCAATTTCGTTCATTAAGTACTTTTAACAGGCCCCAGATTGGTAGCTTTCAGATCTGAGATTAGAAACAAATGAGCTATTGCTTCAAACAGCTTGTGTATGCTTTGATGGTATACTGTAGTCTTCTGTTATACTAATGATCAATTCATTTATTAAATGGCACAACTTCAAGTGACCATACTTTTATAGTCACGTCTTGCGTTTAGCATTCAGACCCTTTGATATTCATGCAACAGGTTTGAACTATTAGATGTGCTCAGTCTATATTAAATCATATCCTTATAGAATTGATGGGGCTTCGTGATAATGTCATAAACAGGCAACCAGGAAAGCACAACAAATTCTCTTGAGCTGCATATTTACTTAATAGATCCCCTTGGAACCTATTCAAACACTAGTACTATTCAATTGACAAATTGAATCCCAAAATAATAATAAAATATTTAAAAAACAATGCTAGACTTATGCTATGGCATTATGAACACACATATTTTAAGATAGGCAAAATACAAACCTGATGGAACATTCACACCTCCAAATGATGCAGACGAGTCTCGCCATTTTTCACCGAATGTGGTTCTACAAAAAAATTCACACAAAGTTAAGGTATACAAAATAAAATAAATTTATTGATTTGAGTGCATAGTCTCTGAACATTTTTATTTCATGTAGTTTTCCAACTGACAGACTCATATACTATGTGTTCATGGACTGGAACAAGGAGAATCATTAACAAAACATTTCCTGACAATTACTGAACTCCATATGTGAACCTTTTATATGACATCATTAAATCAAGTTTTGAATAAGGCTGAACCACATGTAACCCCAACTCCACCTACAATACTTGTCAGCACCCAGTACTCTCATCCAACCAGCAACAGCCCTTAATAACATTATTTAAGGATGATGCCAATTTCTTGAAAACTAAACACAGCCTTATATTTAAGTAAATTGCATCTATGAGGAGCAAGAAAAGGTTGAATCGTTATCAAATTCACAGACAGGAAATATTTTTACGATGCACAGTTGAGATGTTCATTTTGGTAATAAATGTTATATTTCACAACCAAAAGATCTGCCCTTGGCTTTTTCTCTGTATTCAATTTCAGGATACATATCATGTTTAGGAATGTTGATGTGTAGTCTATTTCTTCAGTAAGTAACAATAAAGTAGTCATGCAGTAGATAGGCACAACGTGATGTGAGATAATGTTTAGATACACATTTATTAGCATTTCAGTATATCGATTGCAAATTTAGAGCACCCATTTATGATTCCACGTGATGTCGTTTGATTTGATGAATCGATGAAGCAATAAAGGAATTCAACTTGTCACAAAAAAACTATTTGAGGATAATCTATATCTGCATCTAAATTAGTCAGCGCTACTAACTATAGTCAAGAAAATCAAGATAACTTAAAAAAAAAGATTATTTATGGATTCTGTAACTTTCCAAACCATGCACCCGCACTCCGTTTCTGAACTGTCCAGGTTGACAACATGGCACATTCTCAGTGTTCTAGAGGAAACATGCAAAAATAGGAAGTCTACATGCACTTGATGGTAGTCTCTCTTGCTTCTGTTCTGAGAGTTGATGAAGCTATACTTGAATTCCTTATGAAGCCAAATAGGATATTTTCGCAATTAATTATACTTTATAATTCTTTTAAGGCTATTTACAAATGCCAGTTTTGAATTCAATAATGCTGAAAAAGTAAGCTGTTTTTATAAACAAGGAAATTTCTAATTGCAAACAGGTTTTCTATTGATCTTTTAAACTTAAACCTCGATTAGCTAACACGATGTGCTAATTCAATATGCCATTGGAACATGCCAAGGAGTAATGGTTGCTGATAAAGTGACCCCAAGCATTTAAACAGTAATGTATGTGTATATGTATATTGCACTAGATTATTTTAGCTATTTTTCAAACCAGTATTTTCTGAAATTAAGGAAACGGCTGGTTTGCTAAAAAAAGTGTGATGAATTAAGTGAATTTTTCTTAATGCCTGCCCAATAGAAAACAATGACGCGTGTGACCTCTTGCATTTGAAGATCAATTTTGTTATTATGTGATAACATTTTGATTACATTCAGATGTAGCCTGTGTAATCCAGCAAATGGCTTGCACAACTGCACTTTCTTTATTAAAACATATGTCCCCCAATATGTCTTATCTCATTCAAGACAAGAGTTGTAAAAATTAAGTGCATTTGACACATTTTAATCTGTAACAAAATACTAATATCAGGGCATATTATAACATGTAACCTGCCTATGATCTATATATTAATATAATATTCTTCATTCACAATGTAGAGGTTATAGGGAACAGAAAGCCAATAGAAAATATCTTAAAAATAATATCTGTTATCTGGTTCTCTGGTGTTACCAAAACAAGCTTTAAATTCCAAAGTACAATGCCAAATGTTGCTTGTCTCCATAAATGTTGCCCAAAACTCTTCTGTAAACAGGCATTTCAAATGAATGCACTAATAAACTGAAAAGGCTATAAACAAACTAAAGCTTGAATCTTGTTCAGATATCGACCCACTTCTTTAAGGACACTGACAGCCTTACACGTTGGCACCTTTCCTCCCATATTCCTTAGCTTTCCTAGCCCCCCCTCCTGCAGTACTTGTTTTAGTGTGGTTGGTCCATTCCTAACAACGGCACTTTTACCTCTTGTGTAATCCACCCTATTTCATTCTAGATTATAAATTCGTTTGAGCAGGGCCCTCCTCACCTGTTGTTTCTGTTAGTCTAATTGTTATATTATATACTACTTGTTATGTCCTGTCTACCTATTGTACAGCATTACGGAATATCATGCTGCTATATAAAAAATAATAGCAGGTGCCCTGTCATTCCTGAATTATATATGGTGCAAGCAAAAAAGGAGTGCTGAGTTCTAATGTGGGGGTCCCATATAACAAAGAGTTTTGGGGTAAACTGCCCCTATGACTATCAATCTACCATTATATATATATATTATGTTTGGCCCCTATTGCCTAGGGAAATTGCTGCTATAAAGGGGTTCAAGTGATTTCTAATTATTCATGAAGATTGATTAGGTGGTAGAGGGTGTCACCTATTTTTTGGTTAACCAGTCTCAGCGTGCCACATGTAGCATTATGGTCCGCCTTTGTCCCATCACACAGCCAGTCTCATACAAACTGCACCCAAGCATCCAATTCCAAGCAACATTTACTTTTTTTAAGTTTTCATGAAAATGAATATGGTGCCATGCCAGTAACTGGAAATAGAATGACCATTTTTCGTTGAACCCTAATTCAAACATCCTGTTTACTGGGAATATAACGGAGTAAATAAATTGTACAATGGTCCCACTAAAAAGGAATCATGTGTGATAGGGTTGACTTATTAAGCAATGCTGTGCTTTTGGATACAAATCAGACGAATACAATGAATATATTAACTAAAATATTCCAACATTATGACATTTGGCAATGTAAATATGAGAAACCAATTTATCGTCATTTGCATGGCAACCTACTTTGAAGGAGAACTGAATTGGGTAATATTTTTCAGTAAGTTAAAATGCAGATGTAGATCAGAAAGGAGCGCATGCATAGATGAAATAGGTTCTAGCTTCCCTATTGGATCCACTCTGTTGTAGAGTTCTTTTTTCAGGGCCACAAGGGAAGAATAAGTTGAAGGATAAATCTGAAAGATAAAAAAGAGATGTTTCAAATTGATCATTTAAAAAACCTAATCTGTAAAAGGCTTCTTAAAGTGGTTCAATCGCCTATAATAAACAACTTAAATATGTTCTGTTAACATTTCTGATGTACCATATAGCAATTGTAAAGACATTTTACATAGAGATCAGAAATTATATTTCAAGTTTCGTTTCTTGCAATATATAAAACAGTAATTGGTACATTAACTGGTAAAAGGAGAAGGTATTTGGATTATTGAGCAAAGACTGCATTTGTAGATTGCAACTGTGTGATGGTGTGTTTGAATTTGTTAAAATAAAAAATTATTATGTTCTGTTGAATTACCTAAGATTTTTAGCTGCTTGAATTAAAAAAAAAATAATTCTGATATCACAAAGGGAAGCCATTAGGGTAAGTTAAGTGTTCCCTATAAAGTTGTGGTTAGATGGGTAACCTGAAAAGACTTACTATAATAAGGTTGAATCAATCAGTAAACAATGTCACGCAGTTGTTTTTTTATTTATATACCAATAGAAAAAGAGAAAGTAGAAAAAACTTGTTAAACAAAAAAATAGTTTTCATCGTTAAATATTTCCTTGAATGATTTATTTGTAAATCGGACAAAGAACCATGCTGAAAACGATTCTTGTGCTAAATCATTCATTTTACAAACTATTAATCAAGCCCACATGGCTATTGATATGAATCTTCACCATCCGAGCACTTACAGGAAAAATAATAGGAATTCTGCAAAGTTTTCATTTATATAATAAGTAGAAACATGTGTGAGATATGACCACATTCAATAGCTGTAGCCCATTTAGTTGATCTGTGGTCATACGTGAACTTTAAAATATGTTAGTGTAATGCATCCTACAGACAACAGGTCTTATTTACAGTACTGATTTACGTATATTGAAACCTTTCTAAGGCTATTTTATTATTGGGCAAAAATATGATGGAAAACACTGTTGATAACTGACCTCTTGTGTTAAAAAACAGTACTAAGAAAGGAAACGCTATCACTGCCTGTTGGGGCCGGTGTCTTAAATCTGTGGGTTGTCAGATGGAGAAAACAGGCACGGCATATTAATACTGTACACCACACTGGTGAAGATGTAGGTTTCATGGCAGATCCTTTACAAAAATTGTTTTAGCATATGATCATTCAACAGCAGTGAATACTAGTCCTCTCTAGAGCGAATGAAACCCACATCTCTCTAACTAAACCAATGTACGTGGTTACATTTAGATCATGCCAATAGCTGGTAATAGCATCACTCCACCATAATACATGGAATACAATATATTAAATGACTACCTAATCAATTAAACAATATCACTAAAAAAAATAGGTATATTGAATCCTTTCAAACCAGAGCTCAGCTGACTAGTGTATTGCTTTTCATTCTTTCACTGATTTTCAACCCATTTGGTTAAAGGGAAGTTACCATTACCAGAGTTTGGCAGTAATTAATTTGAGTTCGCAATAGCTAAATTACCATTTCAAACTCCCCAGGATTTGTAAGTTCCTGAGCGAAACTGAACAACATGTTCAACTGTTCCAACGTTAAGTTTCGACCATCATCCATCCAGCAGACTCCTTTCTAAAAGTGAGTAACAATAAGATACGTTTAAGAATGAAGAGGTGTGCAGGAGAAAATAATCATTAAATAACACACATCATTACTCTGTTATCAATTACTTTGCCATATGTTTTTGTGACATCTATGAGATTAAAGAGGGCTTTTTATCGCATAACTTTAACAAAATGAATTCACTTGTTACATTTATCACATGACTTTTGAGCCTGGAATGCACCTGAGACAGCAAATTGAGATGAGGGGCTTGTTTTGAGCCATCACAGAGTAGCATCAAAAGGTCAACTTGTAAAGACTCTTTTGTAACACGGTTGATAAATAGTGTTAAAGGCAGGAAATGATTGTAAAGATTATATATAATACACTTTAATAATAATCAGTACAGCTGAGATTAATGAAATAATACAGGTAGGGTTCTAATTAAACTAATACGGTATTTGGTTTCTTTGGTATAACAAAGTACACTTAAATGGGAATGAGATGAATACCCCTTTGATATATAAAGTTGCAGACATGAAAATGAAGGCAGCGTGTGGTCTAAACATATATGGCATTAACATATGGCTAAACTGAATCTAACACAAGACCAAGGGATGATTAATGGCTGATTCTTTAAATCAGGAAGATCTGCTGTCAAATGGTATGTTTCTATGTTAAGACATGAAGCCATGAAGAGTTCAAACAGGTCTGCCACATTCCCAATTTCTACGTTTTACAGTGCAGTATAATCAATTCTAATAGTGTTTAGAGATAATGCACATTAAATGTGTACTAAAAACCTACCCTTCTTACAGAATATTCCATACATTAATTCACAAACATGCACTTCTAGGTAATAAACTGAGAGCATGACTTACATCCACAAACACTGGCTCATGTATATTTTCAAATGCCTTCAAAAAGCGGAATGATGTATTTCGTAAAATAAAAGAAAATGCATTTCCAATAATGAGTTCTTTGTATTTTTGATTGTCTTTCTTTAGTCCATCAAACTGAAAGTTAGATTTGACCTGTAAAACAAATATTTACAAAAACAGAATCTATTGTTAATGAGATCAGTATTTTAAGAAATAAGGTACAGCAAGCAAGATAAAAACTTGAAAACGTATGTCAATATGGACATGTCTAACAGGTAAGTAGGCCTTGAAGTAATCTCACTTATTCAATATTACATTACAAAGGGCTAGTCAAGCTCTTCCGACAGCAGAAGCTTACTGAGGTTTACTCATAATGTACAGTGAATTCCATGACTTAAACTACAAATCTACTGCAACATGTCCTGCCAACGCCTCTTACTCAATAAGCCTCTTTTTGTGCTTTAGTCCTAGACATGTCCATACTGACATGTGTACTTTATTTTTTTACATACAAAAATGTTGGTGAGAAATGTATTTTCTAGAGTACTACATTCAATATGGAGGACTTCATGCATCCCTCTGGTGGTTTCCTATTTCTGATGAAGTATTACATGCGAAAAACATTTGGCTTTCAAATATGGCTGATTATTACAAATTATAAATAAGAAATGATGCATCTTGCTGAGGCTTATCTGGATTTATTTAATCATTTGTAGTTTTGATTGAATAAGACATGTCCTCTGCAACCTTGACAGCCCATGTTCAATATACCATCAGAAGGAAATTAACAACTGCTTCATGCATTTATTGTTTTTCTTTGTTGGTATTGCTATTTTTATTAAATGTTTCACATTTAATATTTCTTCATGAAACAATTCAAAGGAGACAACAGATTTGTTTTCCATCTAATATAACTTGAAAACCAAAATCAAGGGAACTAGCAAACCACAATATACAGATTCTCTAACCAAGCATGGAGTATACTTAATGTATACTTAATTGCAGACTCTAATATCTATACAGCGTAGCCACAAAAAAAATCAATATTTTTGTTTACCTCAGAAAAAAGGAGTAACATTGCTACAATGTGTGTGTGTGTGTGATGCAATCAGAATCTAGAGAAGCCCAGAAAACACTATAGGGAAGGAATAAAGGATAACACTGGTATAAGGTTACAGGAACAGGAATATCCCATGGGTCGCTAAGGTGACTTCATCATATTTAGAAATGTGTACCTTAACTGGCAGGGATGGGTACTCTGGATTGGCCTTTGAGGCTCTTGTATCACAGATAATTATCTGAAAATTCAATCTGGACCAGGGAAGGTACTTTGCTCTCTGGGATGATTTCAATGCCAGCTCAACTAACTCTGTGTCCTTTTCAGCACACTCGAGGTTACTTCTGCTTTTCTTCCTGGCTAGCCCCACCACCATGGAGCATGAGTGGAAGAGTTTGGCCATCCTATCTGGCAAGACCACGATAGATAAACTGTTCTTTATCTATAACTGTGGAGGCCATGTAAGTCAGGGGTATATAGAACAAAACTACAGTTAAAACCACAGAGCTGAAAATCCAGTCCACACTGGCGTATAAGGAACACCTTTCCCAAAATCTTGTCGCTGAAGGGGATCTACTGTTGTACTATGTATCCCCTGGTATTTAAACAACCTGAAGGGCATATAGCATAGAGAAAACAGGTGTGGTATAGTTAAGTGCAGTGTCCAAACATGATCTTGAAAGAGAGGCATGAGAAATGTCAACAATTATTCTCTCTCTCTCTTAAAACAATATTACATTTTATGCTGTGTTTTCAGTAACACATTAAATAACCATATAGGTATATAGTATTTTCAGAGTTTAAAATAAAATCTATTGCACTGGTGTTATACAGGACAATTATAGCATATGCCTTCCATTGGATACTGTAAGAAGACCTTGTCTGTATGACTCATGTAGAAGTAGCTTGTATTCAAAACTTCGAAACAATTGATGTGCAGAAAGCACAAGCCAGATGAATAAATGTACGCTTTACACACAAGATTTTGACAAAGATAGGAATGCAAAAACCCTGATAGCTTCAAAAGACGACACAGCAACTTAATAAAAAGAGATTCTGGCTGGGTAATGTTGTTAACGGTGCATGAAATCACATTACTTTTGTATGCGTGTAACAGCCATCATCATCACAGTCATTTATAAACTGACAAAAGAGCAACCCTTTTGTAACAGACTAAAACCAAAATGATCAAAAGAAAGTCTATAGGTTGGTGGAAAAGTTCATATTTAATGCTTTAGAACAGGTTAAAGGAAATTGTGTTAAAAGATCTCTCTTTTAGCCCAATAAACCAAAAGTGTGAATGACAGGTTACAGATTAATTTAACCACACTAACCTGGAGCACTGTGGGCTGTAACATATCGTTGAGTTCAACTTCAACAGTTAATAGCTGAAAACATTCCTGGCATCTGGAATAAAATAAAAGACTATGATAGACTGGAGTATTTAATCACAGCTACAAAGATATCTAGAAAGTTTTACTTTACTAAGAGGGAGGCAGATAAGTGGAACAACCTTCAAGCAGAAGTGGTAAATCTTAAAACAGTGAGGATTTTTAAACATGCACATGATAGGTATATACTGTAACTATCCTGAATCTAAGACAGGAACAAGGAATGATTAAGAATTAAGTCTCTACTAGAATTGTGCATTTGGATCCGTACAAATTGCAAATTTACTGATTTGTACGCAGCCATGAAAATGAGGCTAGATCCCAACACAAAAAACTAAGCAAAAAGCTCTGAATTCTCATCCAAAATTCACAGGCCCTTTCACTTACACTCACTTACATTCTCTCTCTCGAACACTCCAATGGTTCACTCTCTCATGCTCTCATAATGTTTCCCTACCTTCTCTGCCAACCACTTCCACATCTTCTTGTTCTTCATCTTCTCTCTTTTATGGCAGCGATTCAGGTGACGTTCTCTCCCCCATCATCCAATCAAGGGAGAGGATGTCACCAAAAGCACTGCAATTATGCTGTAAGGTGAACCACTATAATATTGGTACTTTCAGTGACGTACTCTACCCAGTGGGAATCGGGAGAGAGGACATCACTGGAAGCTCCACCATAAAAGAGATAAGATATTAGAGTGAAGATAAAGAACAAGAAGAAGTGAAAATGGAGGCAGAAGTGGAAGTAGTCGGCAGAGAAGGTAGGGAAACGTTTACAGAGCATGAGTGTCATGGTTTCACAGCCACACTTGAGATTTCTCTAGTGTTGTGAGCTTTTTTCACTGTTAGCTGTGGGTGGTTCTTTGAAACTCCACCTTGCGCTGGCCTATATAAGCCTGCAGGATTGTGCGTTTCTGATTTCCTGTGCATGACCTGGCTTTGTGCGACTACCCTTCCGGCTCCTGATTCCTGGCTATTGTACCCTGACACAGTTGTATTCCTAACCCTGGCTTGTCTTTTGGTATACTCTGCTAGATCATGATTTGGCTTTGTCAGGAGTTAAAGGGACGTGCGAGTGAATGTATTGGTCGCCTGCAGGGGCCTCCTCTGGCATCAACCAATTGGCATCAACGCACGGCCCTTTAACTCCTGATGGCGCAACTTAAAGGTCCGTATAAGCAACTCTATTGGTCGTTCGTACGGACCTTTAACTCTTGGAGCGGGGAGACCAGTGGTCTCTCCCGGCCAAGTTTCGGTTTCGGTGCCAGGATTTTAAATGTCTGTACGAGCAACTCTATTGGTCGCCAGCAGGGGGCTCGTCCGTAAACCAATGAAGTACATGTGCGCTTCATTGCTTGATGGCAGAGGAGGCCCCTGCCGGCGACCAATAGAGTTGCTCATATGGACATTTAAAATCCTGGCACCAAAGCTGCTGCGTAGTGTGTACCGCATTAACCCCCATTTTAACCGGAATGGGCGAATATTTTCCCCCCACGAAGATGAACATGAAGACAAACACGAAGAGTTGGCTGGCGCCTGGAATTGGGTTAGTGTGTTTGGCATTTGCCCGGTGTGCCAGATGGCCAGTCCAGGCCTGAATATGGGTCTACAGAGAGAATTATAAAATAAGGGGAATGGGCTGAAATATAAGATGAGAAAATACTACATACCTATTTGCCTTCAGTTCTCTTTAGTACTAACAAAGTGTATGATATGTGCTTTATCTAATTCTTTATACCTTTTAATCAGATTGGTTTCCAGATCTGATGCTTCACTCAGCACTTCCAAGGTGAGCAGAAACTTGGCTATTGTCTCCTTCAGGGCACTAAAGGCTTTTGAAGCTGAATATGATTTCAATAGCTTCCCGTAAAAGCTCCGGAGCTGTGATTGGAATAACAGAATGCAAATACACATTAACACAAATAAAAAGAATCATTCATCATTGTGTTACTAATGATTAATTCAGGTCTGTCCCTGCCATTAACCTATAGCACAAGTAAAAACAGAAGTTCTGAAATGCTATATGTGCCACTTTCACACACTATAAACTATTGGCATACATACCTCAAAAAAAGAGCCAGTAAACGGATATCTATAGAACAGTAATCAGCCTAGTTGCTTCACAAAGAAGAAAAATTAGCCCGAAAACACTTGTTGAAGAAATCAAACTAAATTGTCAGAAATGTTATACTCTTATTCAACCTGTAGATTACAATGAAATATAGAACACACATTACCTGATGATGATTGATGAATGCGGATTAACATAGTAACAAGATCAAAATCATAATCAAAGGATAGACACAAGTAACTCTATGACACCATCCTGAGAAGTAGACTTCCTTTGAAATTGTGCTTACACATATTCCTTCTTCCAAAGAACGATCATAAACATTCTTCACATTTGCTTTGGATCACTGATAATTGTTTTGCTCCTGGGCAAAAGCACTCCAAGTTTAATTAATTGGTCACCCGAACACTAAGTGATACAAGTCACATTTGCATGCATCTTTCTGGCATCAGATCACACAAAATACTGCTTACTGGCTCCAATAATTCAAAAAATTAATTAAGAAAGTAAACAGAAATACAGGATATAACTATTTGTATCCAGAAGTACAGGAACAAAAAAGTTCCTTGATATAAATTCTATTAAAACATATATAATCACTTTTGTGATGTTGTTGTTAGAATGCCCAATCTTAGTCATGAAGCCAGGTTGCAGACATCAAAGTGCCAGCGCTGCATGTTGGTGCCTACCCTTGGTGTGGTACAGTGTTGCTTTTACCTTTTATAAAAAAATAACACATAACACACACACAAGAATATACTCACACATAGATATGCACATATATACATACACAGATACATTCATCACACAGCTTGGCAGATACAGTTTGTTTTGGCAAGACATACATTTACACTGTACGATTCTGTTGGGGATGAATGCAGCAATTTGAAGCCTAATCTGTGTTATGTTTAACCATTTTTTCTCATATCTTAAGGAAGAAAAGGGCAGTAGCAGCAGCACCACCCGAGAAGCCATCAAACACCTTGCACCCATCCTGTGAATATATATATATATATATATATATATATATATATATATATATATACACACATATTACCAGGGCCGGCCTGACAATGGAGCCAAGTGGGGCAACCGCTCCAGGCGGCACTTTTGAAGGGGCGGCACTTCGCCGCCCCAAGCCCTTTTTTTTTTTAAAGCAAAAGAGAGAGAAAGGGGCGCTGAGTGGTTTTCGCTTACCAAGCTGTCAGTACCCGCTTGGCGACCCTCTCTCTCTCTCCTCTGCGGCGAGTCTTCCTGTTCGGTCTCGGTGCCGGCTTGTAATGCTGAGTGCCGGAAGATTTCCGGCACTCAGCATTACAAGCCGGCACCGAGACCGAACAGGGAGACTCTCCGCAGGACTGCTGAAAGGTAAGTACAAGGGGGGGGGCGGCAGGGACGGAGGGAGAGGAAGGGTAGATAAGGGGGGGGCGGCAGGGACGGAGGGAGAGGAAGGGTAGATAATGGGGGGGGCGGCAGGGACGGAGGGAGAGGAAGGGTAGATAAGGGGGGGCGGCATTTTAAAATTCGCCCCAGGCGGCATTTTGCCTTGGGCCGGCCCTGCATATTACATATCAGCATCAATAGATGGCACACTTTGTAAGGGAGTAATTAAACAGAGATCTGTATGAACAGACCTTGGGCTCAATTTATTTTGGGCCACTTTGAAAAACGTACTGTTCATTCGGCAACCTGGCCGTATGTTACAACAGACAAATTTGGAAACACCTAATTTGCCAAAGGGCCCACAATGTCCACTATGGCCTCACAAAAATTTATATTTTTAGCAAGCAGACAACCTAGACTATTTAATAAAAATAATTCTACCACTTTTCATGCAGCCCCTTCCCAATCATCCTCTTATAACTAATATGGCAAAAATAAAACTATTTTTATGCTCTTTGAATTTTTTGTTACAATTTATCTACTACAGTAGGCACCACTGCTGAAAAGAGCCCTAATTTATATTCCGTAATATCCAATGTGCAAAATTTATTTTGTAATGTTTTCAAAGAGGCTTAGTGAGTAGTGATGCTTTAATTTATATATTTCTTATATATATATTATCACATATTAAATATAGTAAACACAGACCTTGTTGTGCTGGGCAATGTGGGGGTCCTTCTCCCTTTGCAGAGACAGTCAGACTCCATTTCTGGTATATCACCAATAATGGTCACGTTTGTTTCCTATTTCCTGTCATGTAACAGGATCAGTCAGCAAGAAGCTCATTTTGAAGTCAATTGTTGCAGAGTGGAAGCTGTTGGCTGTCTGTGCCGGCAAAGAGATACTCGGTAGATAATAGCTTGGGTCTGTGCTTATGGACGTCAGTGGGATTTATTCACTAAGAGGAGAGGCGAAAGGAGAATTTGCAAGACAGGTGGGGTGCCCTATATAATTCATATTTAAATAAAGAGATTTCTTCCAAATGTCCTCACCTCTTAAGTTATACAGGGCCAGCTGTGCCCTTGCTGGAAAAACTTACTTGTGTTGGACCTTCATAATGAACAGCAATACAGGGATGCTGAAACCACAGCTCTCCTACCAACTCTCCCTCTAGTGGACATAATTATGCGTGCATGTGTGTGTATTATTGTACAGGTATGCATGCATGTATGTATGTATGTGATATTATTGTATGAATGCATGTAGTTGTGCCTTTTAATCCCTTAAGGACAGCTGGTTTTTTTTTGTCCCCTTAATGACAATGGTTGATTTAATATTTGTATGGTCTTTTCAGGACAAGAAGGACTTTCTTTAGATACCATTGTTTTGATCATATCATGTAATTTACTTTTTTTCTGACTTTCATTTAAAAAAATATTTTACTCATCTACAAACGCTAATAAAAAAATGCCTTGCTTTTTTTGAAAATTATAGAATAATAACTACAAGTGGCATTTTGCTATTTCAAAACCATACGGCACCCATGTCCTATTTGGAACATCTTTAAAGTCGGTCAGCTCAATATATCCCCATCAAACCATATGTGTTTCAAAACTAGACACCCCAGGCTAGAATTTTAAGTCTTCCCAAGCCCTAATTCTGCTACCAGCCATTGTCAAACTTTGTGGTAGTATTTTTTTGTTTTTTCAACACATGAATTTTAGGTATAAATTTACAGCACCTAGTGTGTCACTGCCAAACAAGGCTCCAATATGTGTTCAGCAAAATCTCCGGAGTACAATGATACCACCCATAGGTTTGTTGGGTTGTTTGGGGGCAAAAAGGCCACATTTGGGACATGCACATCTCAGTTTTTCATATTGGAGTTTTGACATCTGGTCATCATGCCCCATTTCCTATTTGGGGTATGTTTGAACCCAAACAATTAAATTTATCCTATAAAACCATATATTTTTGAAACCTAGAAACTCCAAAGTATTTGAAATGCTAGTAGTTAAAACACTTTTCATGCACTAATTCTACAACCAGCCTTTGTCAAAGTTTATGGTACAATTTTTTTGTCTGTGTTTAAATTTACAAATTTTGGTATATGTGACTTCCAAACAACACCCCAATATGTGTTCAGCAACATCTCCTGGGTACAGGCATACCATCCATTCATAGGTTTGTTTAGTTATTTAAGGGGCTAAAGGGCCACATTTGGGTTGTGTACATCTTTCAATTTTGACAATTTTGTTAATCCTGCCCCCACTACAAGATAATACAAATGCTGGTATTTTAACATTTTAACATCTTTACATGCACTCACTTTACCACCAGCTTTTGCAGTAGTATTTTTTGTGGGTTTTTTCCTGCACATTGTATTTTGGGTATAAATTTATAGTTCTTGGTATGTGTCAGTGCCAAACAACACCCTAATATAAGTTCAGGAACATCTCCTGTGTACAGTGAAATCACCCATGGGCTCCAATAAGTTGCATGGTTAAATGTAGTACCTATATTTAACCTGCAGTGAGAGCTCAGAGTTCTCAGAAGGGTCTGGACAGACCCTCTTGGGAACTAATTCATTTTTTAGCGGGTGCCGCCATCTTGCAAGAGTTAGCATGTCTCTCACTGTTAGGAACTCAAGAGGAGCTCCTAAAAACAAATACAGGTGGAGACCGGAAAGCAGGAAGCAGGCTGAGGAACAGGAGCCGGGTCTGGTATACGAGGGGTTAATCACCTACAAGCCGGGTCTGGTACACAGAGGGTCAATCTCATACGAAGCCGGGTCTGGTACACAAAGGGTCAATCTCATACGAAGCCGGGTCTGGTACACAAAGGGTCAATCTCATACAAGCCGGGTCTGGTACACAAAGGGTCAATCTCCTACAAGCCGAGTCTGGTGCACAGAGGGTCAATACAGGAACGAAGGGCGAGAACACACGAACTGCACAGCACAATAACTGAGCACTGAATGAGTCTCAGTGCTCAGTTTTTGAATTACCCGCTCGTGAACGCCACGCCTACGTGCGTGACGTCACTCAGGCGCGTTCCCCGCCGTCCGCGGCAGGGAACGCATAAAGTTTTGTTGTGACGCGCGCGCGCGCGTCTAGTAGCTGGCGTGGAGGAGGCGCCGCGAACGGCGCGGGACCCGCCGGATTGGACGGGCGGGCGTCCCGGTAGGTGCCGAACCCCGGGACCCTTGCAGTGCCGAACCCCGGGACCCTTACAGTTCCCCCCCTTAAAGGGAGGCCTCTGGACTCTTGAAGGACCTGGACGACCAGGGTGGTGTAAATGAAAGGCAGAAATTAAAGTGGAAGCATGAACCTTGGCAGCGGGTTCCCAGGAGTCTTCGTCAGAGTCATATCCCTTCCACCGTATGAGATATTGTAATCGTTTACGATAATATCGAGAGTCTAAAATATCCTCAACTTCATATTCGGGGTTATCATTAATAATGATGGGGGGAGGAGGAACAGGGTGACGGCCCGGGAACGGGTTGTTCCTCCATGGTTTCACCAGTGATACATGAAAAACCGGATGGACGGTTAAGGTGCTTGGTAATTTCAATTCTACCGCCAATGGGGAAACCACACGAGTAATAGGGAAAGGACCTATGAACCTAGGACCTAACTTCCTAGAGGGACAAGATAACCTCAGGTGTTTGGTAGAGAGCCATACTTTGTCGCCCATCTTATAGGAAGGCGCAGAACGTCGATGACGGTCTGCGAAGAACTTATAATGACGTTTCGCAGTACTCAGGGTATTATGAAGTAATTTGTATGTTTGAGTAAGGTTGGTGACATGTTCTGAAACTGAAGGTACTGTACTTAGAATTGGAGATCCAGGCAGTATGGATGGATGGTACCCGTAATTGGCGAAAAAAGGTGACATACGGATGGATCGGTGAACGTGGTTATTATAAGCAAATTCGGCCAACGGTAGATAGGAACTCCAGTCATCTTGAAGATATGTCGTAAAGCAACGGAGATACTGCTCCAAAGTTTGATTAGTTCGTTCGGTTTGGCCATTGCTTTGCGGGTGGAAAGCTGTAGATAAGGAGCGGTGGACGTGGATTTGGTCGCAAAAAGCATTCCAGAAGCGAGAGGTGAATTGAGATCCTCGGTCGGAGATGATATTGTCAGGTAGGCCATGGAGACGGAAGATGTGTGTGATGAACAGACATGCTGTCTCCACCGCGGATGGAAGATGCTCGAAAGGGATAAAATGGGCCATCTTAGTAAATCGATCCACTACCACCAGTAAGGTGGTCAGGTGTGAAGATGGAGGTAGGTCGGTAACGAAGTCCATGGATATGCTTGCCCATGGTCTAGATGGAGTTGAAAGGGGTTGGAGGAGACCAGCGGGTTTATGGTGGGAGTCTTTGGAACGAGCACAGACAGAGCAGGAGGACACAAATGTTTTTACTTCTTCTTTTAGTTTAGGCCACCAAAAGGAGCGTTGGATTAAATCTTGGGTTTGTTTCACGCCACCATGTCCTGCTAGAGGTGTATCATGGAAGGTCTGTAACACTTGGAGACGGATCTCCTGAGGCACATAGATATGATCTTTATGGTAAAAAAGTCCTTGACGAAATTGTAATCCTGGTATGTTTGGGGGGTTAGACTGGTGAGAGTGTCTTCGAATAGAGTCCCATAAGGAATGAGTAGCTGCCAAAAAATGACTGGGTGACAGAACTGTGTCCTGATTCGAAGATGTATCAGAAGGTAAGTCATACATACGCGATAGGGAATCCGCTTTGACGTTGCGGGAGCCTGGACGGTACGTTATGTGTAACTGGAATCGTGTAAAGAACAGAGACCATCTTGCCAGACGAGGTTGTAATCTTTTAGCGGTTCGTAGATACTCCAGATTTTTATGGTCAGTAAATACAACGATGGGATATAAAGCACCTTCGAGTAAATGTCGCCACTCTTCTAATGCTAGTTTAATCGCTAATAATTCACGCTCCCCGATGCAATAGTTCTTTTCTGCTGGGGCGAGGGTCCGAGAGAAATAGGCGACCGGGTGGAGTTGACCGTCAACCTCCTGCCTTTGGGAAAGGATAGCACCAACCGCTGTGTCGGAGGCATCTACCTCCAAGGTATATGGTTGATGGGAAATCGGAAGCTTGAGGATAGGTGCAGTGATGAATCTGTTCTTTAAAAAGTCAAATGCTCGTTGTGCCGCTTCATTCCAGAGAAATGGGCTCTTCTTCGAAGTAAGGGCCGTGAGAGGTTGTATATGTTTGGAAAAGTCACGGATAAACTTACGATAATAGTTCGCAAATCCCACGAATCTTTGTACACCTTTGCGGTCCGTGGGAGCAGGCCAATGGAGTATGGAGGTGACCTTCCTGGGGTCCATCTGGATGCTGTTGGGAGAGAGTATGTACCCCAGAAATTCGATAGTTTGGACCTCGAATACACATTTTTCGAATTTGGCATAGAGTCCGTTTTGCCTGAGTCGACTGAGAACTTGACACACGTGGTCACGGTGTGTATCCAAGGAAGGTGAAAAGATCAATATGTCATCAAGGTATACTATAACAAAGCGGTCTAAAACGTCATGAAAAACATCATTGATGAAGTGTTGGAAGGTAGCGGGGGCGTTAGAGAGACCGAAAGGCATCACTCGATATTCAAAATGTCCATACCGGCACCTAAACGCTGTTTTCCATTCGTCCCCCTTCCTTATTCTTACCAAATTGTAAGCTCCACGTAGGTCTATCTTTGTGAAGATCGTAGCTGACCGTACATGTTCCAGTAATTCTGAAATAAGCGGCAATGGGTACCGATTTTTGATGGTTATGTTATTCAGTTCCCGGTAGTCAATACAGGGGCGAAGACCTCCGTCCTTTTTATGGACAAAAAATATTCCTGCCCCTGCCGGGGATGTAGATGGTCGGATAAAGCCCTTTACGAGATTCTCATCAATATAATCTTTTAGTACAGTCAGCTCGGGCTCCGATAGGGGATAAATTCTGCCAAAAGGTATAGCAGCTCCAGGGAGAAGTTCGATGGGACAATCGTAGGGACGATGAGGGGGTAGTTTATCCGCGCTCTTCTTTTCGAAGACATCTTGAAACTGTTGGTAAGATATAGGAAGTTCCTGAGGTGAAGTGATATCTTGAGTCAGACATACTGAGACAGTCTTTAAGCAGGTCTGTATGCAATGTGGAGATTTAAATTGAAAAACGCAGGTCTCCCAGTTAATGGAAGGGTTATGAGTTCTTAGCCAGGGAAGGCCAAGGATGACGGAAGAAAT
The DNA here is from genome assembly GCA_023333645.1 of Sceloporus occidentalis. Lineage (NCBI taxonomy): Eukaryota > Metazoa > Chordata > Lepidosauria > Squamata > Phrynosomatidae > Sceloporus > Sceloporus occidentalis. The sequence continues at coordinate 9,035,545 of JALMGF010000017.1, read as the reverse complement.
TGGTGAGGGAACCATGTCGAACTGGAGAGTCTCAATGTGGCTGGCTCCAATCTTAACCTTTAACGGGATAGTCTCAGTGATGATGGGCCCGGTCTTGAGCGGACTTCCATCCACCAGTTGGATGGAAAGAGGATGTTTCTTGGGACAAGTGGGAATAGAGAGTTTCCGGACCAGTTCTGTGTCAATAAAGTTGCCGCTGGCCCCGGAGTCCACCATAGCTGATAGGGATACAGATTCTTTATTCCACTGTAGAGACACAGAAAGTGACAAGTGAGACTTAGAACAAGGAGCCTTTTCAGTATAGTTGTACAGGTGACCGGCAGAGTTCTTACCCTTGGGGAAGCGGTTGCGAGATCGGCAGTCTTTAAACAGGTGACCTGACCTGCCACAATACAAACACAGTCCCATGGTTCTGCGTCGTTCCTTCTCTGAAGGTGATAGAGGACCTCTGGCGATGCCTATTTGCATAGGTTCCTCCGGTGGGAGTGATGTTGGGGTTACAGGTATGGTACGACTAGGAGTCCAAAAAGACGTAGCTGCTTGACGTTCTTGGCGTCGTTCTCTAAAACGGCGGTCAATTTGTGTAACCATTTTGATGAAGTCTTCAAGCACAGGAGGAATAGACGTACGTGCCAACTCATCTTTAATGGTATCAGAAAGTCCCCAGCGGAATTGATCATGAAGTGCGGGTTCATTCCATGAGGTTTCTAGAGCTATACGCCGGAATTCTGCAATATAATCTTCTACGGGTCTTCTCCCTTGTCTGAGGGAACGTAGAGAGGCAGTAGCAGAAGAAACTCGGTACGGGTCGTCATAGAGAGTGTCCATAGCTTGACGAAAAGTTGACCAGGACTCAAGGAGAGGGCTTTGACTGTGAAGTAAGTGGTGAGCCCATAACTGCGGTTCATCTGACAGAAGAGAGATGACAGTATGGACCTTGACATAATCAGAGGAGTAGGTACGAGGCTTGAGATTGAATAAGATCTGACACGAGGTGATGAAGGTACGATATTTCTTGCGGTCCCCCGAATATCTCTCTGGTAAGGGAACCTGTGGTTCCTGAGCCGTAGCTCCCTCGAGGATTGGTGCCGGGGGAACTGGTGCTGGTTCCGGAGAAGTATTCTGCTGCATCTGCAGTTGATGAACTTGTTGACGCAACTGGTTGTGATCAGAATGCATCTCCTGGAGAGACTGATTCATGGAAGCCAGTTGTTGAGGAAGGGCAGAAATGGCGTCTGCTACTCCTGCGGACTCCATGGTGGCTCAGTTATTATGTTAGGAACTCAAGAGGAGCTCCTAAAAACAAATACAGGTGGAGACCGGAAAGCAGGAAGCAGGCTGAGGAACAGGAGCCGGGTCTGGTATACGAGGGGTTAATCACCTACAAGCCGGGTCTGGTACACAGAGGGTCAATCTCATACGAAGCCGGGTCTGGTACACAAAGGGTCAATCTCATACGAAGCCGGGTCTGGTACACAAAGGGTCAATCTCATACAAGCCGGGTCTGGTACACAAAGGGTCAATCTCCTACAAGCCGAGTCTGGTGCACAGAGGGTCAATACAGGAACGAAGGGCGAGAACACACGAACTGCACAGCACAATAACTGAGCACTGAATGAGTCTCAGTGCTCAGTTTTTGAATTACCCGCTCGTGAACGCCACGCCTACGTGCGTGACGTCACTCAGGCGCGTTCCCCGCCGTCCGCGGCAGGGAACGCATAAAGTTTTGTTGTGACGCGCGCGCGCGCGTCTAGTAGCTGGCGTGGAGGAGGCGCCGCGAACGGCGCGGGACCCGCCGGATTGGACGGGCGGGCGTCCCGGTAGGTGCCGAACCCCGGGACCCTTGCAGTGCCGAACCCCGGGACCCTTACACTCACTGTGGTCGGTCTCTGAAGCTATCACAGTTTGCCATCTGGTGAGTTTTCAGTGTCACTGAATGCCTCAGTATTGATGCATTTCAGCAACACCATTTCAGTTTTGAAGGAGCTAAGCAGGCAGCTGCTGCCACGTTGTCACTCTTGGGAGCGATCATACCGGACCCCTGCAGCAGTTTTAGGTGCTGCTAAATGCCTCACCATTGAGGAATTGCAGCAACTGTGTTTGAGAGAAGGTGGCAATCTTTCATTGCTTTCTTAATTAGTTTAACCCCATGACATGCCAGGAATGATTTTTATTAATAAGGTTTTAAGCATATCTGTGTTTGTGTATGTGTGTATTATTATTATTGTGTGCCTATACACTATGCCAGTGTTGCAACACAAGGAGAGAAGTGGTATCTCCCCTTTCACAGTGTTGCCCCAGGGCTCCACATCTTGATTCATCCCTGGCGATGCCATAAAGATATCACTGGAGTACCATTCATTTTTAGTATGCAGCTCTCTCCAAATCATGAAGGAGAGAGGCAAGAGTTAATGACTGATGGTAAGCACTGACAAGATATGCTCTAGGAGCCAAAACTTGTGAAAGTAACAGTAATTGGTTGTTGCTGGCCTTCCTTGGTCTACTGTGATCTAAGCCTGTGTAAAAGGCAGAGTTTTCTTCATGTAAAGACCCAAACCTTAAATCAGTCATTGGTCTCATTTTAGATGCAGGATAGCTTTTTGTCTATTCCATGCATGTTCAACTTCTCTTACAGTATCAGACTCTCCCATTTCTGATGGGAGGCTGTTCCATTTGTCTACCACCAACACTTAGAAATACCAACAATTATGGACCCTATTTTCTTTTCTTCCTGTATAATATGCACCAATACTTCAAATGCCCGGACAAATGCTAAATCAGTAAAGTGATAATCAGAAATTACATTTTCCATTAACCATTCTTGCACTACAAAACACAACAAAATCCAAAACCATGGAGGTTCTGTGTTAACAACATCCCCTTACATAAAATGATTACAAGCTCTATGAACTGAATGTGAACTAGATTATTGGCATTCCGCATAACATTACTGAAGCAATATTCTCTATCATTATGTACAGGCTAAACCACGAGATAACAGAGACATCTAGTGGCTACAAAAGTAGGTTTTCTCCCATGTCTTCATTTCCATTTGGAGAATGGAGCTACAAAATATATGCTGCATTTTCAGCGAATGTCAAATTACTTCTAAATACTACAATTATTTAAAAGTAACTGTCGGTTTTGCCTTTTGTAATCATTGCAAGATTTCCTGTAGCTACCTACGTCCAAGATTACAACAATATTTTGGATGGCATTGCAAACACGTCATAAAGGTATAATTATGTCTAGTAGCTGTAAAAAAATAATTTAAAAACATGGATTACTGCATTTTTTGAATATCATCAGAAGAAACTGCATACATTTGAAATGTAGGCAATAAGTATTTATAATGCGTAAAATTCCATGCTTCTCTTTACTTGCAATAATAGGCACAGTATGAGATTGTATAGAACCACTGGATATTTGCATATAGATTATATTGTTCTTCATAGGCTAGGATTAACTGGGCACCTCAAGTAATACACATTTTATATCTGCATTCCAGCTAAGGACATGGGTATATGTAGAATATGTATCAGTACGGAGCTGGTGAACTGATATATTCTTTGTCAAGCGTTACTAAGAAAAAAAGACATTTTTACTATACATTATTTGCACGAAGCATGGAAATTAAATGACATTGATGCCAAAGGTGTGCACTATGTTTGTACATGACTATCAAAGGAAAACATCTCCCTTTGGTACCAATTTGTAGCATGACACTGAAAGAAATCATGACATATATCACCGGAGACAAATGACATATATAGAACAAATAGTTTATCATGATCAGGATGCCCACTGAAGATGTCCCATGAGCCTTTGTTGAAAAATAATGTTTATTGGCTATGTAGAAGTTAAAAAAGTAAACTATGAGCTTGAGGGAGCTCAAAATTAACTTATAGATTTATACCAGCAGCTGTGGATCATTAAACGTATCCAGCAATAGAGTTATTTACCTTCACTGGAAGGAATGGTTCATTAGGTTGGCTCTGAACAATCCCAACAGAATGGATAAAGGCACGTAGTGGTGACATAGACGCTGTAAGCACATATATTCTCATGAGTGGTGATTTCTGAGATGGATGTTCATGTTCAGTCTGTAAATTACTACAATACATAATATGTACATGTAACAAACTGAAGCACAATGACATTTAAGAAAAGCAAAATATACACTCAATTTGCTATACTAATAAGGAGAGGACACTTCAATTTGTTGTATTATACTATATTATTCAGAGTATAATCTATTTTGATAATCACAATTTATTTTGCTGATGCATCTACCAGCATATGCATGCAAAATGCCATTAGATACTTGAAACATCTTAATAGTGAGTATTAAATATGGTTTTAGAGAAAGCCTTAGGTGCACATTTTGGAGAACATGTCCATATTTTAAGATATTCATATCTGGTAAGAAAATTGTAATTACCTATGTAGATGTATGCACAATTGTTAAAAAGTACCTTTTTATGGATCCTCATGTTCACTGGATATTCATTGTAATTTATAACCTATCCCAACAACCCCAGAGAACTTATACTTACATATGTTCTTTGACCAGTTGACTGGTTCTACACATCTTTTTATATTTGTTCTTGACTTTGCTGCTGGATGGTCTTCTAGAACTCAGTTTTCCGGAATTGGTTGGACATATTAATAAATTCTGTAATTCTGCAAGAGGCAACACAAACTAAAAAACAAACTGTTTTTTTTCTGAAATCTTCAAGAATTATTTTCAAACTGGTTTCATAAAGTACCAAAATATCAAAAATGTAAACCTACATTTTTAAGCTTTTAAAAATTATCATTATAAAATTATAATTATTATTTCATGTAATATAAGGGATAGTGTATATTAGTATTCTCTGTAACAATTTGCTTGCTCAGTCCTTTAGATATAGATAAGTAGGATATCAAGCCTTAGTATAGAATGGGAGAACTGACTTCCTAAGCAATCTGGTACCATTCTCTAGACATGGGTGTTTTTCACAAATGCAACTGAATAAAATCATATACATAGCAACAATCTGGCTATAAATATCTTAAAAGAGAAAGCACAACAGAACAGATATAAGAAATTACAGTTTAAATGCTACACAAATTGTATGTGAATACAAGTTACATAAATTAATCTGGTTTTATCAAGGTAAGGATGGAACAAGTGCTAAATTTAGTTAAATAAACCACTTTATACAATGTCGTCTTACTGCATGGGCACACTGGGTAGTTGCCCAGGAGCCCCACGTTTTTGGGATCCTGTGGTGAAACAGTGTAATATGTCATTTGTTGTTGTTCATTTGAGGTTGTATCTACCTAATTTTTAGACCTGCTAAGAAACTGATGATTGTTATTATGTCCTGATATGTAAAACCATAGAATTCAAAGAGGGTGTATTTTCTTTTTCACGCCACTGTACATACATACACAAACACTCTCTAACACCTTACATACACACACATACATACATACATACACAGCCACTCCAACACCATACACTTACAAATCCACATACCCTCTAAACATACATTTTTTTGTTAGGATATTTATTTAAAAAATGCTTCTCATTTGATCTTCACCATCAATGTAGGGTTTGCGTATGATATTCAGTTGTTCTCTGTTTCCACATGGTTCTCATTTGATCTATACCAGTAATTAAGGGTTTGCACATGTCATTCAGTAGATCTCTATGTTTTTATGCAGTTCTCATTTGGTCAGCAGCGTGCAAGCTTTAGAACTGCGCTGGTACTACGGAAGGAACCTGCCTTAGCGCCTCCCTGCCATTGGCACCTCAACTAAGTGCTGCTTGAGATGGCCTTCCACACTATTTGCCTGTGCCTGCCAGGCCCAGCTCTCCCTTACATATACACATATATATGCATATTGTACACTTCTGATGTATTCTGGAGCAGTGTCCCCCAAGCTGGAAAACAAGACAAAAATATTTTGATGTATATTTTTTATTGGGCTAGATGTTTCCTCTTATGATGTCTTGACATCACTGAAGTCTTTATTATTTTTTTATTTTATTGCATATTTATTTATGCTTTAACTATTAAAAAAATGTATACATGTTTTTTTATGTTTATATTTTACATTTACAGGGCTCCAATGCCCTGCATTGCTGACTGCAGTACCGGTGAACAGACCCTTTACTTTAATTATAAGGGTTGCAGCCCTAAGCCTGATCAGGGCACTAACCTCAGCTTTCCCCTCGAACTTCTATGATATAGGATTCTTCATGTCTTCTGTCAGATAGGTTAGCGCAGATGGCAGGTTATGATGTCATATGCTGTTGCTGCATTTTAAACTGCATAAAGAAAAATTCTTCACAGTCCTATAAAGCACAAATAGGCTGGACACAATAAAGATCTTTGTCACCCCCAACTGACCCATTGAGAGCTGGGGAACGCTAAGTGTGTCCAACATCTACTAGAGCAATCAGCCCCTAGTAAAGCTGCTCAAATGTTACCCCATTAACTATAATCTCAAGTAGTATTAAATAAATAACAGTGATGTTATGGTTTTCTGTAGGGTTATTATTCAGCCCAGGAAAATCTTTACATGCATGTTAGTAAAATAGACAGGTTGCAACACTAACTGCACAGTTAATAAAAGCAATGTTCCAAAATGACAACTTAACAGCTATACAAAGGTACAGCGAAGTGTATAATTTATATAGCTGCATGATTTATACTGTGTTTTACTACTTTGTTGGATTTTTGCACCATATAAGTAGTATAAATCCTAAAAGTATTAACTATTCAAACCACAAAATAAAAAAGGCTTATTTCAAAGCTAAGGGTTTTCCACATTCAGTTAGTGCTTGGAACTGCACTGTGTATTATGAACAGCAGATGGCGCAGTTGAACTTACACAAAAACACGAGAACTTTAGTAAACCCCCCACATTTTTTACTTTTTTTTGTACATGTCATATTAATTTTGTAAGTAGGACACCTAGTAAAATGTGCAAATTGGGTTTTTGTTACTTAAAGCAAAAGAGCAGAAAACTTATATAAAGTTTTTTGTGGCTGTCCCTTAGGTCCTGTTTTTTGTATGTCATACAGGAAATATATCCAGTGTACAATACAGTTGTGGGTCACCCTTCTAAGCCACACATCAAACTCTATAGGGTGGTACCAACGTGAGTTAATGTCAGAAGCACTATATCTTGTATGAAGCCAGAGTATTGTTGCAAATACACACTTTGCTTTCTTATTTTGCACCAGTATGTGACTGGACATTTTATGTATTTTGCAGCTTATTATTTATATAGATGTGTACATTGTGATGCAATCCAGTGATGTTTTCCTATCTCCAAGAAGCTTACAGGTTGAGATAATGTTAAAGAATGATGCCTCATGTTTAATTCTAAACATCCAGGTTATGTCTTTGGACAGGAGAAGCTTGCCTATTGCTTTGAGACGAATCACAGCTTTCTGTAAATGTAAAAACCTAAGTCTGTGGAGTCCATTGTAGGATTTCAAAACATGCGGGGCCACTGGTGCACAGTAGTATATAAACATGCTCCAGCTTGCCCCCTTTCCTTGGGCAGAGAGTTGAGGGCCAAGGGGTTCATCGACCATCACCAACCTCATGGCACCCTAATGGTGTTTGGGTGGATCACATCCTCCTCTACCAGGGTGACTTAGGAGTGTGTGTGTGTGGGGGGTTGATTTTAAAAAAAAACAAGACAGGGATGGAAGGGGGTATTTAATTTTAATGTCCCTCCCTCACTTCCCTCACCTTAAAGGGCCATTTTGTTGTTGTAAACTCCTACCTATACCACCTGGAATGGGTTGGTATGTATGTAGTTGCAAACTTGCATTAAACTCGGCTACAAACTTGCATCAAAGCCGAATTAAATCTCTAAGCTAATTGATTAGAATAATGACTACAATGTTTTTTTTTTTCTTTTTAGTTTTGCATTGCCTTTTATGAGGTGAGATGCAACATTTTTTTCTTCACTAACAAAAGATTTTATTCAGTACATTTCAGGAAATCTTTTCTTTTTTTAAAGCTCCAGAAAATGTATGTGTATATATATATATATATATGAGATACTGTAACATTTCTTTATTTGAATTAAAATAATCAGATTATACATAATATCTGCTCCACTGAAAAAAATATTATATATTATATTAATCACACTTCATTTATGTTTTTTTTTAATCATTGGTAAAAAAAAAAAAAAGCCTAAAACCTGTAAATTAATTTTCCAAGGTGTGTCATTATGTTTTCAAACCAACAGTGTTTCAAAATGAATTTGTAAAAAAGTGCAAAAACGTAATTTTCCAGTAAAAAAATCACATATAAATCTCAAATCAGACAATAATTTTCTTCCATACTTGCAAATACTAATTTCCTAATGAAAAAAAATAGCTTAAGTAAGAGAGTCTTTTAAACAAACAATCCGGTTAAGACATTCTTTGTGGGCAATTGACAGAAAGTCAAAGTTTGAAATCAAAGTTTTTGAACCGTACAAGCTCTGCAACGTTGCATGTGGATATATAGCACTGACTGCAGACTGGGATTTGAGCTGAGAACATTTATTCACAAATCCGAGCAGCCCCAAGCACAAGTTCTATATCATTTCATTGGTAAAACAGACAAATTACCATCCACTGGGAAGTCACTTTGCAAAACTTAGTAATAAAATAGGTTTCTCTGTCAGATGCCTCATCAGTCACAGACTGCTTCTTCAAGAAACATATCTGAACATTCACCAGCCTATAGCAATGTTCTAATGGGGAAAAATGTGCTATGAGAGGCAAGTCGTCATTCCTGAAAATCACGGATCTGCAACTAGATGATGGATGTTTTACTAAATACTACTTGCCACATGGAAAAAAAGCATTGTATATTGGTCAACAGCGATGAAACAAAACACTCATGTCGTGTTAACACTTTTAGAAATATAGGACATTGTTTTTTTAGGGGCACATATGTATTTCAGATGTTTATGCCAACCAGCACATATTTACTGCTATCCTATAGTATGTGGATGTATAAACTCACAAGAGGGAATAAGTTATGAAGTATGTGTTGGCGCACCTTCCAGTTGTGTCTAATGTACAGTCACTAAGAGGCATCAAATGGTCTAGACCAGGGGTAGGCAATCTTCGTCTCTCCTGATGTTGTGGACTACATCTCCCATAAGGCTCTTACAGTCATACTGCTGGCAAAGCATCAAGGCAAATGTAGTTCACAACATCTGGAGAGCCGAAGGTTGCCTACCCCTGGTCTAGACATCCTGTAAATGCTGCCTAAAGTCTTAATAAAATATATTGGTCTGTATATGTGGCATTATAAGTAAAACCCTTTAACCAAGTATACCTATCATTAGATGAAGTGTGGCATGTCCTGACCAAACGTCCCATGTGGTCTAATCAGAATGAGAATTTGGTAGCATTTTAGACAATTCTGCTTTAAGCTATTCATTATAGCACATGTTTATACAAGGTTGCCAAGGTTTCGGGGAAGAATGCTTATGTTAAGCAGGTGTCAATTTTTGTCCTTCTGAGCTAAAGATTTTTCAAGTTAACATACTATAAAAGAATTAGCAGCACATCACTGAACGTTGTGCAAAATATAAATTGGAAATCCCATGAGGTTTAAGCCTATGATGCTTTTAAAAAAGCCATTTTCATTTTCTTTTCACATTTTATTATCATTTATTAGCCTTTATTTGATATGAAACCCAGCTTCTGTTTTCACGGATAATTACCAATATCACTTTGTTTTCTTATGCATTATTAAAACCCCCACACAGTCTCCTATAGTTCAAATCTACCTCTCGCTAGCTTCGAGACTTTCAAAAGTATATTTTATTCCTTACGGATTAACCATGTACATAAAGTAATGGCACTGCAGCATCCAATTCACTAAATAACTTTAGCAGATCTTAAAAAAAAAGAGCTTTATTGGGAAGATTTAAATAAGGAAATTTTTATTGCCAAGTGCCTCTGGGCTAGATTCTATTGCCTGTGAAACGTTAATGTCTGTTTTTTATTTCAGATCACAGGTAATAGCGCAGGGCGATCAGGCTATACGAACATTAAAAGGCAAGTTTAGGAAACATGAATAAACATGCTTTCTAAATGTGTTTTAGGAGAATTGTGCTACACATTTTTTTTTTAAAGGGGACTTCAGCTTTGTGAGTAGCATTGTATTTAATAGATATCATATTTAGCACCGTAAAAATCAATATTTATGGCAGTTTGGTTTAATTCTGTTATGCACTCTGGTATTTTTTTCAGAGGCAGAGACTCAGGAGATTAGTGATAATTAGGAAATTGATTTGCTTGAGTGGCAGCTCAATAAAGAGCATCATTAGCTCAATAGGACATTCAGATGACCAAAGACTGTCATTTCACAGGCATGCTTGTATCTGCTTCAGAGAATAATAAAATAATGGCAGAATGGAAATGGTTAGGCATTAGTGGGACTTGTTAATCACACAGATAATTTTGGTCACCTTCCATTTATTCCAAGTATAGAATTCGATGGCCTTTGTAATCTGCCTACTTTTAACTGCTGTAAAACCTCAACTCGTATTTGTATATCCTTTGTATGCTTAAATTCCCTTATTGTAGTAACCTCTACCATGTCTACTTTGAGGCTATTCCACTTATCTACCCGTAAAGTAAAACCTCCATATATTACGTATAATTATTTCCCAAAGAATAAAACATTACATATCTCATTCAATTCTGTAAAATAATTTGCACTAGTTTTATGCAATTTCAATATAGTGAGTGAAGGGAGAATCCAGTGCCCCATGCAGAAGCACTAATGAAGAATACGTATTGGATATAGTATTTTTTTTTTATAGTTTTTTAATAGCACTCCTATCCCAATCAACAGGAACACATTTTGTGCATGTGCATGGGGGTCTTCATTAGATCCTTTGCAAATCCTGTGCAAGCCACTGACAAGCAGGTGTAGTGTTTTTTGAAAGCATCTCCCACAAGCTAAAAAGCTGTGAGCCAGGGAAAGAAAGCACATGCATTGGGAGATTCTATCAAAACACTAGAGTCCAAACCGCTCTATCCTGAACCCATCCTATAATTCATTTATAATTTGCATTTAATTTATAATATATAATTTGCATGTAGTTAATACTAGATTATCAGTCTCTTCATTAGACGAACCCAGCCTGAACCCTTCACTATGCATACAATGTATGTTAACATGCTCTTTTTCAGACCTATAAGCGATAACCAGTTCTATATATTTAATTAGTATTCCACACACCATTGTTCAGCCCTTACATCAATGCTTAATTCCACGGCTCTTCTGCTTTGAATACCCACAGCATTTGGAGAGTCACTTTGTGGCTACCAATTCTCTATGAGCTACTATGTATCTGGTTGAAATCACTTGTCAGTTCTGTATAAAACAGGTGCATACGTGTGCTGAAGCTTGCCTTCTGTTATTCTATAGAGGTATAGGTATACTATACAAGAAAGATAACACAAGTGAAGATGATTATGTGGATTAGACAGAACAGGATCTGGTGGATGAGAAACCGTGTATCATTTCATAACATACTGCCATGGGAGATAGTGAAGATTTTCCTGTTTTTGTTTTTAAATACTTGTCACTGCCTCTGTTCTTGTTCCAGAGACTGGATGTGTTATTTGCTGAAACTACTCAGCAGCCCTGTCTTTTCCTGCAAATAATAGTATTTTAAAAGCCTGGGAGAATACATATGGAAATGCCTATGGTATAAAAAGTTAAGATTTTGGTACCTTTGAATTAAAAAGAAACAAGTTGAAATTATTTTACATTGTCGCATTGTGCCATTGTAAAAATAAATTTATATAAAGACTATACAATCTGCACCAATTAAATATCTCTGATGCTTTTATGTCTACCGTGACCAATTAATGGCATAAAGTTGCACCGTGTTAACTATAGAAAGAAGAAGAGCAAATTTGGTAAAAATAATACCTTTATTGGTTGAAGTATAATAGAATGGAAGCTTTCAAGACTAATGATGTCTTTTCACAGTTGAGCAGAAATTATTAACACTTGAAAGATGGCATATACTTGCATTTCCCTTTAATATTACTATCCTAACATAATCTCTGTTCACAATAGAAACATAGCATTTCATGGCAGATAAGAACCATTTGGCCCATCTAGTCTACCCATTTTCCCTGATATAAAGGGCTCAAACCTCCTTACATACATCTAAGCCTCTGACCATTTAGTTTTAGACTATGGCCTCTGTTCTACGATTTTTCCTCCTTTCAAATAAGATTGCCTCCTGTACGTTGTTAAATCCATTTAAGTATTTTAATGTTTATATTACATCTCACCCCTCTTCTTTCCTCCAAGCTATACATATTAAGATCCCTTAGTTATTCATGAGACATTTTATGCTGCAAACCACTTACCATTTTTGTAGCCCTCCTCTGAACTCTTTCCAATTAGTCAATTTCATTCTGGAGATTTGAGTTGTTCCACTAAGAAGATCTACCCTGTTGCAGACCTTACCAACTGAAATACCTTACCATTAAGGCTTTCTGTAATATCAGAGGTTCCTCATTAGTAACAAGTCCTTCCTCTGCATATATACCAATAACTACAACCTTCTGCATCTTTTAACTGACCACTGCAGACAAGAGCTGCAGTTTTGGAGAAGCTCTGACCCAGTCATCTACATCAACAGCCATCACAATTTGGCCCTTGTCAAAGTCGCTCAGATCCTTACGCTTGCCCATTTTTTCTGCTTTTAACACATCAACTTTGAAGATGAAATGTTCACTTGCTGTCTAATATATCCCACATATTGTCAGGTACCATGATAGTATGTGTTAGTCATTCACCTCCCAGTGGTCATTAAAAATGGTTTAAAATCTAAATTATGCCTGAAGAAGAGACCTAGGTAGTCTTAAAAGCATACATTTGTTATATTTGAGTAAGCCAATGACAGTATAATGTTTACCAACTTTTCTTGTAAGCAAATAATGTCAGCTTATGTGGAATTACTCCACTGGCGTCGACAGGGCGGCCCTGGCATTTTAAGGCCATTGGCCATCTGAGGACTTATGTGTGGCTGATGCCAGGACATAGGCATGCTACATTTTTATGCTCGATGAAGATCAGGTGAGTGTGTGGTACTATTGGCCTGTGAGATGGCCAGTCTGGGCCTGCCTGTGCATGTGCAAATGTATAATATTATATCAAAATAATGCAGTTGTCATGCAAACCTAAATGCTGGCAATGTATAGTTTGTTTGTAAGTAAAATGAATTCTTTATTTGCCATACCCCAAATGTTTTTGCTTAGAGCTCATAAAACTCTGGCATTACTCCTAATATTAACAAGCAGAACAATTTGAACATTCTATTAAAATAATGTGTTAAATCTTCTAATGCAGTATGTTTTTCGTAAAAAATACATTAAAGCATTCCAAGATATCATAATGCGACTTGTAATAAGCACTAATCTCACTTGTACAGTTATCATTTTCTTTGCAAACAATACTTCATCTTGTGTAGTTAGTATTCTCCAAGATATATTAATGTCATATAATACCTGACATCTACAAATTACATTTTGCAGACAGTTTTGCATAAAGCTTGAAAATGCATTCACAAGACTGATATTAATTACCTTTCATGGAAAGGTTCTATGTGCAGTCAGTCTCACACAGCCACACATTCAACTAAAGTACTTGGATTCATGTCATATTATTAGCAGTGTTAATGCAAATCATAAAAAACAGAAAGCGGTGTTGAAACCTTGACAACAATACATTTCTGATGTTTTAGTTTCAATTTTTCGGACAAAAATTCAGCTTGGTAAGGTATTCGATTAGAAAGATGTAACATGACCTACAGTAAATTGGAGGAAGCGGGATAATATGGAACACTAATAAATAGTTAATGTAAAAAGCATTAGCATTCTAAAGTACTCATAAGCAACAAAGGTAGAGGACCACACAGAGGAAAGGCTAAATATAAAATTACACTAAATATAAGAAATGACCGATAACAGAATAAGGTTTGAGGCTTTACAGCAGGCAGAAAAAAGAGCAGATGCATACCCCTGTACATGCCAAAAGTACAAGCAATGCTAAAATGTTTTTGAATCACAGTTTAAAACTTGGATCTGGCATCAGTGAACCCTCATGTTTAACCATTTCAGAGCATTGAGCCAATTTGGCCAACCATGATACCTGTACGTTTGCCAGTAAGCCTGGTGCTAGTTTGGAATATCAAGCAAATATATACCTCAACATACTTCAGGCTTATGTATCTGTGGCTGCTTGCTTATTTGTCAATCAGCTGGAATTGTGCAGGCACATAGAAGCATCTGGGAGAAGATACTCAGCAGATCACAGCTCTACACAAGGGGCAGCATTCCGCAGAATAGAGCCAGGTCCTCAAAGGTAAGCTTTTAGCGTGTATGGCTGTGGACTGCATGGAGTGTGGTGTGTAGCTTTGGGTGGTATTTGTGAATTGGCAACATGCCCCCTACTTGATTTTCCACTTTTTATTACAATGATATCATACAAATAATGTTACTGTTATATGCTTTATACAGTATATTAAAAAAATATGTTTTTATATTTTATATTATATATTATATAATGGGCCTGCAGTGCCATTATATTTGATGGCAGATCACGTGATATATGACGGCTCATTTAGTCTGCCTATTTGTTTCCTGTTCCAACATCTCAAACCTTAGTTGGTCCTTGATCTTGATCCCATGTATCTTTACATTCCCTCATTGAATTAACCTCTACTACCTCTGCTGGAAGTTGCATGAGGCTCAGCCGCTCAGAGGGTTAGTAAAAGGGTTAACATGCTGTTTATTACATGACAAACAATTTGTCAAAGAGGAAATATAATCCAACAAAAATGTGTGTGTGACTTAGTATCAGTATTAGTTTAGATGGTGATCTATGGACTTGAGTTTGCGTTAGTGTGACAAGGAGTGGCAAGTGGTAAGTAAGTGGTCATTGTATAGCGTTTGTGTGGTGAAGCATGGTTAGTATGAATGTGCATCTTATTAAGGGCCACTTTAAGTTGTATTACATTTGGTTAAGTTTAGTCCAAACTTTGCAGTTTAAATTTGATAATGGGGGTATAGTGAAGGCGTAGAGGATGATGAGAGGGGGGCCGTAACAGTTTTGTAGTATTTATTATGCAAGGTTAAAAAAATGGGGCTTAGACCCCACAAAAATATACCATGTGAGCAATAGTGGCATTATGGTATATGGTTCTGGTATTCAATTATTCCAATTTTTATTGCCAGTATGGGCACTGGTAGTGAAGTACACAATATCCAATGCTCAAGGTGTAGATTGCATACTGTGCATCAAATAAAACCTTTCAAAATGGTTTAAATTATATACCACATAGATTATTTTAACTGCATGCAAACCCATTGTTTAAATCTGAAATACGCTCAGGAGAAGGTTCTCACGATTATGTCAGGGACCAAAATAGACTAAATTTCTGGCAGGCATGACACTACACTGTGGGGGAGAAAACAAGCTCTCCAGATTGAAAGCAGGATGTTCCTATGAGCACACAATCAACCACTAAAAGTCAACCAAAAATATTTTTCAAGGACATTCTTGATTCACTGACATAACTCATTATGTTTGTATGCTAGAAGCATTCATCTGTAGTTTAGGACAGCATTATTGCCTTAGAGAAATGTGCATTAAGATCTAAGAACTGACTATAGTGGCCCTAGATTGTTGTGTATGGTGGAGAATGTGGCTAAAGAATGGTCCTCCAGGGCAATAAGGCTCAAAAACAGCATTATTTTGGCAAACTGTGACTGGCATGGTGTAATATATATATATATATATATATATATATATATTTTAAATATTAATGCTGCAAGGCTAGAAAAGTTTTGTTAACTCCATCAAGTATACATTTTCCATAAGCGCTACTAAATAAGAAACTGATCACACCCGTGCAGACAGAGATGCACTCTCTATAATTACCTGGGCATATACCAGCCATTTTGCAAATCATTTCTTTGCTGCACAGTATTTCTGGCAACACCTGCAAAAAAACAAGAATATCAAATTAGCTAATTTTGTATGAGAATACTTAAAACAATATATTTGGATACAACTGCTATGGAGATGATTTGCAATACCCATACCAGCGATTAACTTTTAAAGGGATGCATAATGGAAAACAGTGATGATTTCGATGTAGCTTTGCCGTTCAAAAAACATGCCAAGTACCAGATTTGGTTCGCCTCCCCGCCTCCTTTTCAGGAATTAGCACAAATTAACTAAATAAACAATGGATAGTTTAATCTAAACCGAAATAGTTAATTAAAATAAAACATTCTGTATGAAGAAGAGATCTCTCAGTTTGCCAAACTTTTGTTACTACATCTTTTTCTATGTTTTAATGATTAGGTATTAACTTGAACTAAAAAGTTGAACTGAACTTGGTAGGTCTAATACAGCTATATCCATTATCAAAACATTAAGTAACACAAGAACAATAGAGGAAGGAAGGCTTCCTGGATGTAATATAAGAACTATACATGTTGAATAAAATTGTTATTTTTGGATACCAAAATTGTAGTTTGTCCATAGTTCAGGAATGAAAGTTCATTTTATCTTCTCCGTGCTATCTTGTGTCAAACTATTAAATAACAATAAGCCAAAAGCTTTATTTTTTCATTGGAACAATTAAATGTAATACATTTATAGACGTACAGGTGAGATTAATCACTTAAAATGTACGGTTCCGTTTTGAAGCTTGGTTAATGCCTTGAATTTCTTCTGATTATTTGTCATTCTGGTATTCAAAAATTGAAATAACAAAGAGGAGAATTTATATATTTTCAATGCTTACCTTTGTGATCTGTCTTGATTGTGCAAGCTCCCACATCTCCTTGCAGTTTAAGTGTATATTTTTATTGGATGGAATGTAAATTAAGACATCTTTGTAGGTTAGCATACCTAAAATTGGAAGATGATTTATTAGAATAGAAAAACATGACTATAAAAGTACGAGATTCTGCATTTGTAAGTCAGTGGCCCAAACCATATTATATTGCATTAACTGGCCACAAAGGCTAGACTTCTCACTTCCCACTGTTACGTATAGTTTTTTAAAACTCAAGATCCAGCCAATGTTGCATGTATAGCTTGGTTATTGATTTAATTAGTGCTTCAAATTGGTTATCATCTATAGTCCGTGATAAAGCATACTTTGTGATTCGTTATTCTTTCTAAGGGTCATGTGAGTATTCACAAACATTGAGCTGTCACCATAGTATAATTGTTGCGTGAGCTTCTCAGTTGGGATTTCTGCAAGATGTATGTTGAGATGAGCCCTATAGGGAATTTGTAGTAAAATCAAAACTAAACTGCAATGGCCAAGTTACCAAAAGAGGACTATGCTTCAGTCGCATTTTACTAGCAAACATGTCCTTCTTGTCAGGGGGAAATATGGGCTTTATATCTGGATTGAGTGGCCAGAGAGCTCATTTATTGGATGCGTTGTTTGATTAAAATCTGTCCAATGGTAGTTACGCAAAGTTTCCATGCAGTCAAATGCTTTACTCACAATGCCCAATAGGGTAGCACAACTATGCACAGATTGGTATAAAAAATAATTTATACATGAACCCTGATTATTTGATAATTCTTTAATTCACATATCAAAGGCTGCTATTTATTATGAATCATAATATACCCAATAGTGTTCAGGATGATAATAATAATGTAGCATGTAATGCACTGCCAGAAAATATAGAATAACCATAAAAAATAAAATCGTTGTATGAGAACTTAATTTGTCACCTCATATGAGTAAATATAAATGTTGCAATTGTAAACAAATTAACACAAGAAGAAAAAATCCTACCAAATCTAAGAGATGATTCCCTTTAATGAAGGAAATGATATAATACAGTATAAACCTTACTGCTCAAAGAAAAAGGACAGAGAAAACTATATTCAGAGGCCATCAGAACCATCAGAAACTAATAG
The DNA here is from genome assembly GCA_023333645.1 of Sceloporus occidentalis. NCBI lineage: Eukaryota > Metazoa > Chordata > Lepidosauria > Squamata > Phrynosomatidae > Sceloporus > Sceloporus occidentalis. Next base: position 9,017,534 of record JALMGF010000017.1, on the reverse strand, counting down.
ATTGATCATTTAAACATTATATACATGCCTAAAGGTATTGATCGTAAAAAAGTAATTTTCATTCAGTCTAACATCTCGTCTCATGTACAAAGTCATCTGTCAAAACTTATGTTATATTCCACTCATTTAAAATGCAGTCAGCATTAAAGACTCTATAAATTGTCTAAATGATATTTTATAAGATATGGTGGAAATAAAGACCATTTTAAATTAAGTCTGGAACTTATAAATTATTAATCTGTACACGATGCCCCTTAAAATATGTTTAAAGGGATACTCCACCCATCATATGCACTTAAAATTTTCATGTTGTCCGATACTGCAGAACTACCATATGCATTTGCCCCTTTCCTCATGCCTAGCTAAATGTCATACAGGTGATGTGTTTGGCCTCTTCAGGCACTCACAGAATACTTTAGAATGCATTCTTCTTGGAAACTCTCCTGCTTTGGCACATAAAACTCCGGGAGGAGTGCTGCTTCTCCGGTTCTCCGGGTCAACACCCTAATCCTCTGGGTCACAGGAGCGGGTTCCTGACACGCCCCACTCCCCGCCCATTTCCCCTCTAGATGGGGGTATTCCTGCAATGTCAGTGGAAACATCCACAGATGTAGGCAGGAGACTAGCGACCCCTCCACCAAGGAGGCCTAGGGTGGCCACATTTTATTTCTGCCCTTTAGGGACACAGGATGGAACTGATGACATTACACATCCAGGAGTATATTATATATTAGACTTGTGCACAGGGCAAAAATTATTTCAGACTTATTTTTGTGCTCATCTATTTTCAGACAATACATTACATTTCCTGAGCATTGGGAAACAGGGGGCTTTTTGTATTTGAAAATGAAATTTGTTGCCCACAAAAATGCCTGTCTCTGTCCTGTTTGTGCCCCTTGCCTTGTATCTGCAACCCCCATATACTCACTTACCTTCTCCAGCCTTTTTTTGGTCTCCTCTGATCTCTTTTTAAAGAAGCAGAGACCATGGTGACAGGGAGTAAGGAAAGGAGTCAGCATGTGAGATAGTATCCTGCTGCAGAGGAAAAAATTGCAGGCGAAAGAGGAAGGGGCGTAGTGTACTCAGTGCCTGCAATAGAAGCTGCCCTAAATTACAATATGATGTTTGTCTGTTGAGGAAATTTTTTACAGGCACTAAAAATCATAAATAGTTATTTGCATGTTAATTATGCTCCCCTGAGAATTTTACATTCTATGTAATGTAAGGAAGACTTGCTTTACTGAGGGGGTGGTGGTGAAAACCTCCCAGCAGAAGAAGCTTGAGGTACACAGAACCCCTGTGATTTGTACTTTTATTTAATGAAATAAAGTCTTTGCTGTATTCGCTAATACTTAATAAGCGGCACCTGTTACATTTATTGTAACCACTTTGAACCTCAACCATATTTTTTGGAAATGATGCCAAAAATGCTAATTACAGGTTTAAGCCTACCTGACCCACTGCAGAGTACCCACTGCACAAAAATACTGGCTTTTGCTTTGCTGGTATTTTACTGATGCCGGCACCGGCTTTGATGCATTGATTACCAGCTATGACCAGGGCCGGCCCAAGGCATAATGCCGTCTGGGGCAAAGTTTAAAATGCCCCCCCTCCCTATTATCTACACCCCCCCCTTTGTACTTACCTTTCAGCAGTCCTGCGGCGAGTCTCCCTGCTCGGTCTCGGTGCCGGCTTGTAATGCTGAGCGCCGGAAATGACATCATCTTCCTGCGCTCAGAATTACAAGCCGGCACCGAGACCGAGCTAGAGGGCTCACAGAGGAGAGAGAGCAAAATCATTACTATAGAGCCTCATGTTATTTTTTACTGGTGTACTTGAAATTTTATAGTACTATGTGATGTTATAATTCTATATTTTACCTGTGTCTTCAAAATTAAAATTAAAAGTTTTATAAAGTATAAATAAAACATAATTTTAAAGTTAAAATAAAAAGGAACCGAAACATTTAGGAAATCGACAAGCATGTTAGCCATACACAAAAATGTGTCCAGCTATGTAAGTCTGTATTTGTGTAAATAATTTAATATTCTTTATTTAGGAGTATAAGCAAATCAATGCATCTGGTAATAACTTTTTGTACAATTTTTGTACATTTAGGATGAAATAGTATATGCTCAATGTGACTGAACCCTCCATCACTGGGGCCACTGGAGAGGCCTGAGAGCCAGCCTCCTCCCTATTGACTATGGGCCCTGACTTTGTAAAGACTTCTGTGGCTACCCCCAGCAGTATATGATCTCATCACTTGCTGAGGGGATTACCTCCAGCAGACACCCAGGATCGGCAACCAAGGAGTGACCACCATTGTTTCAGTTTAATGTTGTATAAGTCAGTCCCCCACCCCAGTTTAACCACTACAGACAGTTAGCATAAACAAAGGTAATGGTGGTGCGACCCACCATCAGTGAGTGGAGCGTAAAATAAGGACTCCTTGGAGTTAATACGACTAGCTGGAATGTGGATATCTGCAATGGATAAAAGCCTTCATAGAGCAGTGCAGCAATGATTTTAGCAGCAAAAACAGTAAAGGTGGCCAAAATGGGCTCTCACCTTGCCTGGAGCCCGTGGCCTGGCCCCAGGTATAAACAGCACTGTGCTGACTTAGCACTCCCCCTTTAGGGTAAACAGTTTGGACAACAAAGCAATGGATGGGGTAGGTGAGTATAAAATGCACAGCTTATAGTCTAAAAGTATGTTTAATATTCATATATAACATAAATATATTATTAAAACTCAGTGTTACAATTAATACTCAAGTGTCCTCTCCTCAGTCACCGATACGCGTTTCGCTGGTGGGCTTCCTCAAATCGGTATCGTTGGGACCCCTGTTGTCTCTGGGGGGCAGATTAAGGGGGTGGTTTGTATCCCAATATCTTGCTTTTATGTTAATATGTGTTTTGCTGGATATATCCAGCCCTGTGTGTGAAAAATAAATGAGTCTTTGTTTTGGTTTATACCCTACACTGAGTCTGAGCTAGTGAATGGGAAACCGGGGAAAGTGTGTTGTCCCAGGCTAAAGGAGCACAAGTCAGCGGAGGTAGTCGGTCGGACTATCCAGCTCCGTGACACTCAATAAACAACATCTGGTTATGATTTGCAAGTTTCAATCCCAGCCTGGCAGAGGAAACGATTTAATTTATGAAAAGCCAAATGAGACACTGGGTTCTCTGTTCAATTCTAGACAGAGTTGAGAAAAGGAAGCAGCACAAACCAAAGGTCGTCACAAGATCGTATTTGATAAACAAAATGAGATTTCAGCAAAATCAAAAACAATAAGTTTTGAAAAAATTTAATTTGCAGAGATATAAAATTTTTAACTTCTAGTATGGGCTGGATGAGAAAGGAAGGAGTTCAAAAAGTAATATAAAACATTGGACAATCCAGCTGCTAAGGGGTGGTCTTCTTGTAAGTTGGAGGGTCAGCTATACCCCCAGATACCCCCTGGGGCTAACCCTACCTGAAATGCTGTAGGGAGGTATGAAGCACATTTATATACTATACCTCCCAAGTGTCCCTCTATAGGAGGGGCAGTCCTTCTTTTGACCTTTGATCTCTTTTTCCTCCCTTGATGGGTATGAGTGCATTCAAGTGTTCTACAGCTCTACAACTAACAGTAATGAGTAATGAAGCAGCACAAAGCCTTGTAAATAAGAATCAGAAACTGATGTAAAAAAGTTGCATCCTAAATTTCCTTCTTAACTAGATAATAGCTATCAGTACACAAAGTCACAAAGTCAAATAAAAGGTCTGAGTAAAGCCCTAACAGACTCATTTGAAATGTTAATAGGCATGGTCAAGGGGAAGAGACAGATCTGTTTTGATGACAGCCCACTCAACCTGTAACTCCGGAACCTGTCATTTAAGTGTAATGTTTGTGTTGTCATGTATGAAAATGTAAACAGCTTTCTGATCTGGATGGAGGAAAAAATAATAAGTAAAGAAAAACAAACGGCATAACGTAGTTCATTTCCTTCATGATAAGGGATTCGGAGTCAAAGGTTGTTGAAAATAGCAAATTTATCCGGTGACCAAATTGTCAACTTGAGGAAGTTAAAGGAATGTACTTAAAAAAGAGAGATGATCCATGATACCACAGCTTCGTAACCAAACATTTATTTATATGCAGTCAGGAAATAGCTTTTTCCCATAAATGAGCTACACGCCTCCATGCCTGCTCCAGCTACGACACCGACACACATTTTCACTCAGTCGCTAAAAGAGATCTTAACCAGAAGCTGTAAAGAATTCTGCACGATCCCTTGTTAGACTAGAAGACAAAACACATTGCAACTTAAAAGGTACCCTGTGGTTTCGCAAAATTCCAATGTCATCTTTAAAATGAGGCTTCTATGGAAGTCTTTGCCATATTAATAGTTATTTCTATAGCACCACCATATTCCACACTGATGTACAATGAGTAAACTGGACATTATATTCGGCTATTGTATAATAAATTGGATGCCCCAATACTCACGTGAGTGTGGTTTGATGCACGCGAGGTCCCAGCATTAATGCCACCTTATTTGACATCTAATCAACAAAGATTAGTTAAAAAATGATGGTCAAACTATAAGATTACCTTAATTGCTTGCTGAAGACTACATTTCAGTTCCAACTGGCAGCTTTAGCTGGGTCTCAGATCTATAACTTTACCCTTTCAGCCCCCCACAAACCTGTGGCAAAAATTGATGCCCCATGTAAAATAAATAACAAGGGTTTGGGCTACAATCATACAAAGTTAAACAGCTGTTATGTTTCCATATGCAGTGATGTTTCCATATAAGTCTTTAGTACTAGTAGAAGAGCTGGCATTTATCCAATCCAAACTGATACAAAAATAGGATTCTTACATGAAGGGCAGAAAATGATAACAACTGTTTCAAGCTGAAAAGTACCACGTTTTCATAGTATGAATTTTTTATATTTGCTACAATGATTTTTTTAAAAATGACTTCATCCCTCCCAGCTTCTCCCCTATCTATCCCTTGCCAAGGACAGCACCATGGCCCATCTGAAAGGGAGCACAAAGTTATTCATTATTAATTAAGCTGTTATTCATTCAGGGTCTAACCATACCAAAACCTCATCTACAACTGATTTGGGGGAAAAAGGTCATATAATAATCCTCTGCCTGCTTCCAATAGGTCTCAGAACCACCAGATACTAAGATATCATCTAGAGGTGGAAGGGTTGCTACTATTCTGGGTAGAGCAAATGTTAATTTAGGAAACTAACTATATGTATTGGGGCAATAATTCATCAAAGCACATCCTAATGCCATGTGATTAGGCTAACTGTAAGGGCTTATTCAATAAAGTAAGGTATCCACTATAATTTCAACTAATTGACATAACTATGCATTATGAAGGGCCACCACCACTGAGCATCTCTACCCATTGTACAGCGCTATGGAATTTGATGGCACTATATAAAACAATAAATAATAATAATAATAAGTCCAAAGTTGACCCTCTAGAACAAATACAGTTAAATCACAGATATTTTTAAAAACACTCCTGCAAACTGGCAGTTGTTTTGAATAATTTAAATACAGAAGTAAAACTCAAGGTTTACAATGAAAAATACAAACATATTTATATTGTGTATTGGTACCTTTAGTAAGTAGCTCCTGGTTCCTGAACGTGTTGAGATTTTGGACATCTTCAGAGAGCATGGTGTACCCTAGCTTTGTCAGGATATCTCTGTACATGCTATAATCTTCAGTGAGCAGTGAGGGTGCATACAAAAACGCCCGTTTCTTAACTCTGGGATTTTGTTTCTCTTGCATAGAACCTTCAAACTGTAAAGCAATGTTATAGAAATGTATCGTAAACCATATTGTAAGATTGTCTCTAAGAATCAAAATAAGTCATTCCAACACACCAAGAAGTCTTATCAAGACAAGGATATATAAAAGTTAAACAGTAATACACCACTAATTTTATGGGGCTAATAATGGGACATACTCTACAACAAGTTCATAAATGGCTGTGCCAAGCATATAAACAAGTATACAATGAATTCTAACATCATAATACATTGGGTGATTGAGGAAAAGAGGTCTTGTTTACAGAAACATTTTCTAACCAGATGACCCCTGTTCATTCATAGGTGTCAATGGTAAATTTTAGCCACCACTAGCAGAAAATATTACAGTAGACGTAGACCCATTAAAATTAAAATGCATCATGTGCATGATATATTAAGACAGGATACAGCGTATTCAGAAGAAAAGAAAACCTACTCATCTATGCTCAAGGGAATTATGGAGGAATACTTTAGAGTCGCTTGTTGTTTGCAAATACCAACAGCCCCAAATGTTATTGGGCTTTATTCACTAAAGGAAGAGTTGTCCTGAGAGTTGTGGTGTAACCTCCCTCATTTCACTATTATTAAGAAGGGCCAACACTGGTAAACTTCTTGTGTGTGAAGGGCTGAGCTGGCCCTGTATGATGCATAATTTAATGGGTGAATCATGTTGGGTGTTCTTCCTTTAGTAGATGCTCACTAGGGTTGGCCTTTCATAATGAAGACAAGGCGTTGAAACACAGTTCTTCAGCAAATTCTCCTGTTAACTGTCCCGTTAGTGAATAAACCTAGTTGTCTATTAGTGAACTGTTTTAACTAAGGGTATTAACAAAAGCATGGCAAAAAGATGTGCAGAAATATAAGTGGGGCCGCAAATTCCATCTAGCCAAAAGGCCATCACTAACACAACTCTGATGTTTTAAAGAATAAATGTTTTAGCATAGAGCTGTCATTATGCTATAAGAACACGAACAACAGATTACTTGTTACTGTTTTCAACAGTTCCAACCCCTCATAAAAAAAACCATTTAGGAAAAGGAGATTTCAGCAAATGTAGCGTGTGTTGTTATAGAACCAAAGTAATTTTTGTATATAGCAACTTCGGTTGTGGATTATTATTAATCTGACAGAAACATCTTTCCCAGCATAATGTAGCTCTCTCTTTCGATTGACTCACATGAACATTCATCAGAGCCACATGATGTGTATCCTATTTTAGGATTTCTTAAGGAGCACATGTTTTCAGTACAATGTTTTGTATAAAGCAGTAGAAGATCTCCCCCTCCCTGTGTTAGTTAACCACATTCCTTATAACAATGCTTTAAGTCAATTTTATTGAGGCTGTGCAGGTTAGGTACAAGCTTCCATAGTGGCATACTTCTGGGGTGGCAGGGGAGGTGGTCCACTCCAGGTGCCACTTATCAGGGGTGACACATCTCTTTCCCTGGGCTGGTCTAAAATTGTTAACAAAAGGCCAGGTAGGACTGGCCCTTTGAGAACAATTTTGGACCAGCCCTGGGGAAGAAGGAACACAGCTGCTGCCAATGAGGTAAGGGGGATGGGAAACGGAGGGAGTGGGTGAGAGAGGGAGTACTGAGATTGTATTTGTATGTATGAGCATAGATATGTATATGCTTGTGCATCAGCATAGATGTGTATGAGCATGGGTGTGTGAGTATAGATGTGTAAATATTTGTGTGTGAGCATGAATGTGTATGTGTAAGTGTATAAGCATGGTGTATAAATGTTTGTGTGTGAGCGTGGATGTGCGTGTTAGCATGAGGGTGTTGATGAGTACGTGTGTGCACGTGTGTTGACGTGAGTGTGTACTTCTGTGGAAATGTGAGAAAGTGTGTGAAAATATATGCCAGTGCATATGTAAGTTACAGGGGGTGGCAAATATAGGATCCGCCCTGGGGGCCAGATACTCTAGGTATGCCCCTGGTCTCCATAGTGTAATTGGGCTGCAAGGGAGAACTCTGATCTTGCCAGCCAATCCATTAATTGTCTCAGGTAGGCTTTGTAATTTTGTGTGAGGAAAAGGGAAACTTCCAGACAGAAAACTCTGCCACACTAAGGCACATTTCACAGCATTTAAGCTAAATATATAAATAATAGAAAATTATGCAAGCTGTGGGTAGTTTTAATAGATACATTTTATTATGATAAAAGGTGTCACATCAACATTTTCCGTTGTGAAATGTAAGATTTCTGAAAAAATATATATGTGTGTATGAAAATGATCCATTGGCTGTGTTAATTCTGCTTTCGCTTTTCTTTAAAATAAATGAATCACAGTGTGGCTGTACTATTACCATAACTACTGTGTGTCTGCTAAAGTTAATGTAATCTTTATATTCCTTGTAAAAACATAATAAAAATGTACAGAGAAAAATATATTACATTTGTCCCCTCTAGCTTAGAATATGAAATAGATGCATAACAATTTATAAAGAAAATGTATTATTAAATAGGGTATAATGCATTTCATTAAAGGGACAGTCCAATGTCACTCTAACAAAAAAAATGCATATGAAATCAATGGGAATGCTTGACACGCATGCACACAGAGCCCTTCACACATCGGCTATACACATCTCCTGCATTACATTTAGCTGAAGGGGTAAAGGGGCAAATGCATATGGGGGGATAGTGCATAATCCCCCATGTGTTTGCAAATACAGACACCACAAAAATGTGCTGCTGTTATATGCATTAAAGTTCATATGATGGCTAAAGTGTCCCTTTTAAAGCAACACATTTATAGTATTTATTTAATCTCCATAACATGGGAGTGTTAAAACTGTCGTGGGTTTTATTAGATGGTTTATGGTATGTTCCTTTATCCATGATTTTCTGGGTGAATGCTTTAACACTGCGGCAGGCTGTAACCACTGTCACACTCATATTCACACTGTTACATTTATACTGAAATCTAAAGGGAACTTTTTCATTCCGCCGTACTAAGACGTTATTTTCTTAGGTTAATAAATATAAAAAAGCACCATTATAAACTGCTACATAGACTATCATATACATAGAGTTACAATTCTAATATAGGTCTATGCTCCATAATATTTTAATACACTGGAAGCAGTCCTCTTAACGCTCATGTTTTATAGGATTCTTTTAACCATTAATATAGCACTATTTAATGTTTGTAGAAGTGCATTGGTTCTCAATGAATCTGATATCTGGAAACTACTTAACGTGCAGGTTTTGCTACTCTTTTTGCCATAAATCTATTTTTTGTGTAATGTAATCCTGTATTTTGAAAGCAAAAAATCTTCAAAATAATTTGCCTGAAACAAAACAAAACATTGTATTTACTGAAGTGTTTTACTGGGTAATTTTGGACTACAGTAACGTCAGAAAAGAAACCAATATGATATCCCATGTAGATCAATCCAGGACTTTCTAGTAATTTAACTCTACAGACATCACAGCACTTTTATATAATCACTTTTTTAGTTTTTCATTCTTGTGCCATTTTATTTCTGTTTCAAACCCCTAGTTATGCTACTTTTTATTATTGGCCAAGCACCGGAATGCACATCTATTTCCTGTTCTTGCCCCAAGAAAGATCTAGGGGTTCTTAAATATTTTAGTCGTGCAGTCTATTGTGCTGAAGATACATTTTAGTAGGCTTTTTGCTCCTTACCCATATTAGCAATTTCATAAACCTCTTTCAGAAAAATGCGGCTATGACTGCCAATTTTGTTCCTGGGTATTAAATCTATAAAAAAATGCTTTGGCTATAAATGTTATTTATTTGAAGTATAGGGAAGAGCATAACATGCAGCAAAAATGATTTAAAGCTCAATCATTTCCAGCAACATGAAAGGATTTAGACGTTTAACTCCCTGTTGACATTTTGCCTATAGCAGAGAGCAGTTGGTGATCATATCTGAGGTAAGTAAAACCATTGCTTGTTTCTAAACTCTTGAAAATGTTTGTCTGGAAATTTATTTTTGAGGTAATATTATTCTTGAAAAAAAATGGCTTTGCATAATTTGTACTGCATATTGTAACATAGCTTTGGACCAAAGGTCAGCAACATTTCCTAAGGTCAGCAACAATTGATGCCAGTGGACCTCCAAGTCATGGAAACTTTGTAGAACATTCACACTGATGTTGGTGTAAGGAGTCTTGACTTTTTACATTCAGCCATTTTTTCCAAACTGTAAAATGCAAGGATAAATTCCAGCATTTATACCATGAGACTGCATTGGGTTAAGTTTCCTGCTTGATCACTGATGCCCCATGAACACTAAGGTGTGATGCATCCCATGGAGCACACCTGACTCACTAACGAGGTTGCATGCATCCCTGATTTGCCTGTTGTCCTGAAAATGAACTGGGATGTCAACCTGGTATGCCTCTGCTGAATATTAGCCTTGAGTAAGAGCAGGGATGCCCATACAATGACACCATTGTTCATGACAAGGCTTGTGGAATTCATAAGTGTATATGAGGCGTTCAGTGGTAGAACAAGAGCTCTGGTACCGCAGCTTAGGTAGACAGCCAGTGTTAAAAAGCAGCAAGCTATAGAAGCAGAGTGTTTAGCTGTATCACAAGGTTTCAGAGGGAATAAGCAGGTTGTGCTATGTTTCTGTTCACTAGTCAAGTTACTTCTTGAAGTTCTTTAATTTTAAAGGAGGATTAAAGCAGAGATAGCGCTTTATGGAGGACTACCATGATTAAATTCCATACATTGGGCAACATTCGCACATATGACGAAGAGAGCATTTTGCTTCAGACGTGTAAGTCCTATATATTTGCACGCATTGCTCACACTCTCATATTCAAAAGTGTTAAATTACAAAACAGTCTTGGAACAGCAGTGGAGGTCGGGAGGATGCGTAACTTTGGCCCAGACTGGCTCATTCCTCATCCAAACAGTATTGCATTAGATTCACATGCAAGTAAAATATTGCCACCATCAGCTTGACCCCTTTTATAGAAAGCAACTTTACCTGCTGCATTAAACTGATTAAGCAGCTGCATTCAGCTTAGACCTTAATGATTCCTGGCTCAGAGTTTGTATTTATAATGAAACTTTAATATAGATAGATAGCTAGATAGCTAGATAGATAGATGGATAACATAGATGGATAACATAGACAGATATTGATGTCCAAAATTTACTAAGTACACAAATTCGACTCATACATGTGTCATTCAGTGCAATTTGTCCACTTGTGAAATATGCTTCAGTATTAACAGTGTGTTAAAAATTCACTGTATATAGTTAACATTCTGGTAACATTAATCATTGAATGTTCTGTGAGCTAAAACACAGAAATATATGTTTTTCCTGCACAAAAGTTTGATTCTGCTGTTTAAGGAAATGCCGTTGAATGTCAAACACAGTTGCTTGTAATCTTGCTGTCCTTTTCATGTGTAATTAATGCTGCTGCACTGATATCTGACTCTTGTTTAAACATTTTATGTTCATCCTCTATGTGCCCCCCATCCATTTTCTCTTCTACTAATGTTCTTTATACCTTTATACTTTTTGATACTTCATTGTGTAAAAATTGGCATCAACTGCAGCGATGTGGTATTCAAAAATAATGAGAGCGTTACCCCCATGAGCTTTTGGACAGTCTATGTAAGTCAAGTTTCGTGGAAGTTGTTGGCAACAGCAAAGGAGTTTGTTCATACCCCTGTTATCTAATATAAGCAGTGACATATTTATCTTATGTACTACCTAGGTATGGCCCCCCCAGCACAGCACCCCTAGCCTTCCATTCTGCGGCTGAAGTCCTTACTGCTAAGAGCAGACATATGATGCCATATTTCTGCACTGCACTTTGGTGCATAGGAACAATGCTAGCTAGACAAAATCCACCATAAATGGGCCGATTGAGTTGATCAGAGATCTCCCATGTAACTGGCCCACTGACCAGTAAAGAAGCCTGGTCACCCCTAGTTAGGTGGCAGAAGGGCTGCCGCCCCCAAGACATGTTGCACTAGGCCAGAACACACACAAGGAACTGGTGACTCCCTGCATGCCTTTGAGTTTGAAAGAGCAATAGTTTTTGTTGAGAATGGTGGAAACATGCTGCAAGTTGGTGACATGGGTGAAGAAGAGAAGTCAAGTTCACTGCACCATATGACTACACCAAGGCTTTGTTTTTTGGAGTGATTGCTAAAGGATACATCATTGAAAACCATGCCCAATAATACGTTTTTATTAAAGAGTGAGTTTTTTCTTCTAAATAGTGGGTGTTATTTTATATTTGTGTGCATTTTGTTACAGCTCTTGCTATTATAGTTTAGGAAGCTATTTTATGTTTGTTTTACATTCTTTCATTCACAGAAAAGTCTCAGGCATACACCTATGTGACTTTTTGTGAGGAACTAGCTCAGGTTATCAGGGACAGCAAGATCTCCATAGAGCATGGAGAAAAAAGGAGAAGTACTTAGACAAGACTCAATAATCTATACCCCTAAGTATAGATCAAGATACATTCGGCCTCCGAGGCAACACTATTAGGAGGGTATCCTCTAGTACAATTATAAACCTGTGGGGACATCTGTTGTGGTGTATGAACAAAAAGGGGAGGAATGATGAAGGGATTTGGGACTCAAAGAGGGACTGTCCCTTCTAAAGAACAACCCTGTAGATATATATATATATATATATATATATATATACACATACTTTCATTATTTTATAAAATATAATGATGTGAGTGTAGTTTTGGTTAAAAGAAACTCTTTGTAGGTAGCATTTATGATAAAGCTATATGTATGATAGGTCATTGTGACTGGGCTCCTAGGGCTCTGTTTATACAACACATGCCAAAAAACTTTACTATAAAAAAACACTTTATTCTGTTTTTAACTAGATTTCCAAAAGCTGTCATCTGCTAAAAAGGAGCTATTCTTGCATCTGTAAATGCTATTTTTCTTGCTGGTTTCCCGCTAAACTGCATAGAAGAAAGAAAGACAAACAAGAGGAAACAATGTCTTTTTAAAAATGTAACTTTAGCAAACCTTTCTCGAACTCAAGTGTAATCAGGTTATATTTATGGATAGTCTGGTTACATAGTAAAATATGAAATCCAAGCTCTTAAATACATTTTACTCAGTCATAGAGTTTAAAAAGTATAATGTATGCAAAATAAATATATAGAGTGCATATGACAAAGTGGAATGAATCTAAGCTGATTAAAAAACTATTTTTTATTGTCTCCTGTGAGTGTGGGCCACTATTTAAAGTGGAGACAACTGAATGGGCAAAAAGGTTAAAAACATAGTGCAGAGGTGGAAGACTGGGAATATTTATTAATCCATATATGCATTGCCATTTTAAAGGTGGAGCTATTCAGCATACACAGTTAATTATTACACAGAGGGCAAATAAGACATATATTGTATAGATGTTCATTTAGATACCTGTCTAAATAACTGATTTATAGAAAAGTGCATCACATAAAAATGTGGATTTACAGGAGCAAAAGGTAAAAAAGATCCTCCTCAAAGAATTTTACCATCTATAATTTGTCCAGGAATAACCTTAACCTTGCATTAAAAAAACCCAAACTTTATCATCTGACTCTCGAGAAGATGTATTTACAATTATTAAGGAAAGTTACATATGTTCAGATGTAATATAATTAGCATTAACAAAGGATATATGTCACTCTTTTGGTGTTTGTTTTGGAATCAGTATTTATCACAACATTCTTCTGAATACATATTGGGCCACCCACATACACAGTAAATCTGTATTAGTATATGTGTGTATGTAGACGCCATGAGCTTGCAGATCATCTAGTGCTTCTACTTACTACCTATCCAGATACAGGTCTTTCTGAGCAGTGATGTGGACATGGTAACAAATTAGCATGTTGGTGCTGAACCCACGGCTTACCTCCTTCATCCTCATATATAAACTAGTCCATGCAGAGAGGCAGTCCTTGGTCTTTGAGGTCACACTCACGTCCATCAGTATGCTGTCTGCTCCAGATCCATACACCTCAATGGTCCAAGGTGTCCTTCTCCAAAGGAGACTCAAGCACTGATAGAAAACACACACCGCCACCACCATGAACACACAGGTCGGACTGGGGCAATAGCGACGCCTCCAACCCATGTCCACTTATCTACCTTTATCAGGCAGCAAGATGATGATCAGATGAACCTGCAAACTTGCAAGAATTTCCATCGATGCATTTCCAGCAGACTCCAGATGTGTACGTGTGATAAAAACAACCAAAAGATCGTCATATTAATGCCCGGAACCTGAAATTCCTTAAAATAAAGGGGTGCTTGCTAAAAAAGTTGTCGCTCTTCTGCAGTGGTCCGTGGGGGACTCAAGGTTCTTCTAAGCGATTTATTTCTGTATTCTGCACAGAATACCCATTCCTTGCACTGAAATCCTTCATCAGCCCACAAAGATCTTCTTAAAAATCCACCATGCCTTTCAGTAGCTGCAGTATATCCACAGGCAGAGAAGCTAGAAGTTTACTTTGCTTCTGCAGTTCAAATGAAAAGTTTGAGTTTACTTCCAAAGTCCTCTCCCTTTTTTGCTGGGACGCTTTCCTCTCACTCCCCTGATGGGTTGGTGATGTGTGCACTCTGCACAGCACTGCCTGCCTCCACAGTAACACAAATAACACATAGACACACCATCTGAAATCACTTGGACCACAGACACTGGGAAAGAGAGATTTGCTTTCTTTTTGGGTGGGGTTGTGCTTGGACAGGAACTATAATAATGCACTTTTTCATTCCATCAACCAGTGAAGAAAGCAGTTGCTAACTAGTTGCAAACGTTCAAGCTACAATTAAACTACTTGTGGCTCTGGTGATGAATGAAAAGCAGATGTCTGCACAGGGAAAATGAGTACATGCTGATTTCAAAACAAGTTTCAATGTCATATGGCGTTTATATTACTCCAAATGTGCTACATATAAACTGACAGGTCATTAGCTGCTGAAATTTCTTTTAAGAAAGTGGCCCCTGCAAGGCCACACTTTTAGCAAAGCAATCTACACAGTGCTCATGGATACCCGTCTACTTGTAGCAGCAGTAACATAACATAATGTGACCAGATGGCTCTTTTAACCAGGGTATGTGTATGTTATGTACATGTATGTATGGCTTGCATGATTTCTAATCATAATTAGGAGTTGGATTACTTTGTGGGAATGTACTCAATTGGTGGGCCAATGTCTCACAACAAAGAACCTCCAATCCAATGCTTAAGCAACTGCATAAGACCTACTGTTTTATGTTTCGCAGCCCTGTCAAACATTAACAGCAATTGAAATATATATTATATTTATATATACCAGTCTCTATACACACACATGTTTTAGTTTCTTTGTATATTAAACCAATTACTCATAGTAAATACCCTTTATCCAATATTTTGCCTAAAAAACATTGCTGCTTTGGGGTTCGGGTCCAGTGCTATCATTTATTTCCTGGATCAGCGCTATATTCAGTGATTTGGGCTGTTATAGTACAAGTTGTTAGGGAGATTAGCCAAAGGGTTTATGTGTGGGTGAACTGCTTTTATATTAGTTAATTAAATCCTCTGGCCCTGTGTTCTGTGAAATAAAACACACTTGTTTTTATTAAAGCATGTGCTTCATCTAGCAAAGCTGGTAAATAAGATAAAACATTAGAAATAATAGTATGCTATTTGACCAAGAATTAGAAAATAACAAAGATTAAAAGTATTAGACTTTTTTTTACTTTAATGACAGATAATCAAAATGTTGTATAAACCTTAGTACGCTAAAAACTATATAGTACGCTCTACTGTTATTAAAGAGGAACTTCCACAGGTTTCTATTTGTGATATAGCTGTGTGTGTAGTGTTAGGTGATGCTTACCTACCTCCAGGACAGGCCATACACACAGCAACATACTAACATACATACACAGCAACACACACACACAGTTACACTTAGACACACATTATACAAAGACAGACTTATGCACAACCTAAAAAGCATAAAAGGCCCAGATTCCCAGGTTGCTGCTAGAATAATAGTACAAACAACAACACAAGAATTTAGCGCATATCCAGCAAATTCCATTAAAAAACCCTAGCAAAAATATTGGGGATTCCATCACACTATATGGACATATATTGATCCCTCTTTTATGCATTATTATTCTTTTTATTTGCTGTGTGTATTTACAAGTTCTGACCAAACCTAAGGGTTGAGCAGACCCTTTTGCCACACAAGGGCCTCATTGACGGTGTCCAGAGAGGGCTTTAAATTCTATGAGGATCTCTGAGTTAAAATGCAAATCAGTACCGCTTATTCAGCTCCTTGGTAAGCAATACGCCCATGAAATATTAGATAGGACTCGCCAGACTTGGGGTACTTTGATGTAGTGGTGGGCTAAGCGATATACGGCTACATAGTGTGATGAAATATTTATGCCCTATATAGGTTTCTTTTTTAATGGTATTCACTGGGTACGCGCTTAACATTGACATGATATCACAGACTGAGGGAGCTCGGCCCTCCAACAGTATGCATAGCCTGCGGTGGGAAAAGGGTTGGGTGGGCCTGTGCTGGCATGGGGCTCACCGTGAACAGGGGGACCCCAGAAGTACGGAGGCTTCTGTTACCCCCGTGCTTGTACTTTGTTTGCTTGTCAACTCTGTAAAAGTGAGGTACTATTTACCTCGGCTAACCTGAGATCTAGCACATATTGCATGTAGTGTATTTATACGTAAATCCCTACGGCTATGTCACTATTATATGCTTAACCATACAATTATAATTATTTTTACCTAAAAATAAAACATTAATTTAAGGGCATTTCCAAAAAACATAATTTCTGACAAAAGATATCATTTCTTAGTATTTTTCCCAGTAATGTAGCCCATTTTGCAGAAAAAGTAAACTACTGTAAATACATCTGGAAACAACATTATGTTCTTGAAGAAAGTTGAATTGCAGATCTCCAATTCAATTGACTAGTGTAAGCTTGGTAGAGAGACAGAAATAGAAGAATATTTGGTTTTAGTGCATACTTTATGTTTTTATAGCCAGCTGGAGATTTTAGGAAATTACATCATACTGGCTGCATTAGTTTTATTCCAAAATATACTAAACACAGTTAACTACAAAAATATGAGCTGTAAAAAAACATTCTTCCTTTTAGTGACGCACTATGGAGATACTGTATATACATGCAATCTCCCAAATATTACATTTTATACATACATAAAATAAACAAATACACTGGGGTTTATCATTAAACATGACAATGTATCTGTATTAGGAAGACACATTGGGGTGGATTCATAAAGAAAAGTAATCCAGTGGTAGGCTGGATTGCCGTGAATGGTGGTTCCTGGTGAATTAACTGTCCCAGCACAAGACTTCCATTATAAATGGATGGATGCCTCCCGTTCTCTATGGAGCCTCAATAAAGTGATTTAAAAAAAAATTAAAAATAAATATATATATATATATATCCAGTGGTAGGCTAAACCGAGGAAATCCACTGGAACTGCCATTAACGCTAACCGTGCCAGATGTCTTGTGCAGACTTTATGATTGGATGCCTCCAGTTCACCAATTATTAAAAAAAAAAAAAAAATTAAGAAAAATAAAAGTTTAAAAAAGTGTGCCAATAGGTTGTCAGCTGATCTATAGTTCATCTAGATAGGCTGGCTGGCACACTGAAAAAACACATCTGTCCCTGATATCTGGAAAGTGACCTCAGTTTAACTACCTTGCAAACTCCGTGTATACTGCCTTACATCCTAAACAATAGCATAATAAAGAAAATGTTACACTTGGTTTACGCTACCAAATTTTAACAAAACATCAGAAGCTTCTTATCATGTATTCATACAGAAGAAAAACAAATCAATGTATGGTATATAAAGATTCCACAGTACAACAATATTAATAGTACTAAAGTACCAGGTGGGAAGTTCAGCATTATATACACTCATGGGTAGCTCTATATTTTTATGGGCTCCAACACTACCAATAAAAAGCAAGAATTCAGCTCATAACCAGCGAATACAATCCAAAAAGCTATCTAAGGTATAAATATTGGGGATTACGTCACGCTACATGGCCATATACTGCATTGCTTAGCCTGCCCCCACATCAAAGTACCCCAGGTCTGGCGAGTCCTATGGCTAGATTGCTTAACCCTAAGATTTGGTCTGAACCTGCAAATTTGCATAGCGAATAAAAAAGAATAATAATGCATAAAACAAGGATTCAATATATGGCCATATAGTACGATGGAATCCCCAATATCTATTTTTGAATAGTATTCGCTTGGTATGGGCTGAATTATTGCTTTATATTGTGTATGTATTGTAATTACTATTTTATTTGTAGAATGGCAATTACCGATAAATACCGAGAAAAACAAAAATGCTGTAATGTAGCCAATAAGGACTAATAAAAATGGACCAAAATTAACTCTTCTTCAGGATTTCTTCTAACATGTTTTAAAGTATGGTGGGAAAAATGAGAAAACCACAAAAACCTGCTAGAGTTAAAGGTACCAATTTTGATAGCAATCTATTAAGCCCCCTACATGATGCACACAATATAAAACCAATTTTTGAAATGATCCAGGCATTAAGAAAAGGACATTGTGCTATTTACACAGTGAAATTAAGTAGAGTTAATACATCATATACCTCTAACCCAATGGTAGAAACAGTACATTCTTACCTAGGGATTTCCTTGTCATTTCACAGTAGCAAACTGTGGAAGGAAGATACTGCTGCCTATCCAGGTAGGGCTCTCCCTTACCCTCAGTAAAATAACAAAGAGCGACTCCAAATAGACTCATCAAGAAAAAAAACTGTGCTACCAGGAAATGACAAAGAATAAGACATTTTCTGGCAAAAATGTACTGTTTTCATTTAATTTCAGCAAAGCGGGAATGTGGTAGAGCTTGGCAGGACAGTGAATTAGAGTGGCTTTCTAGGCCTACAAACTGATTTCATGAAATACTTAACCCCCAGCTGTAGAGCTAGCCCTATATTCAGGAAAGCACTCACTGTGTCAGTATAGACGTTCAAAGTTGCCATGAATTATATCTTCCCATGCTAACAGAGCCTTTCAAACTGCCGGAAGTTTCAGAAAGTTAAGAGAGGATCTTCCCACTATGAGAATCTAGTGAGAGTCTCTTTCCAAAATGCAGATGGTGTGCAAAACCCTTCTTATGCAAATCATATGCATTATTCTGGCCTCTTGGAGCACTTCTGCATCAGGGCCGAGCCTCGGTACATACCACTAGGACAACCTCTCCTCATTCCTCCAATTAGGGTAGTGGTAGTCCTTGTGGCGCATGTGAGGGTGAGTCCCGAAAACAAAATTGAAAATTCTGGACTTTAAGCTTCGTTTGTGTTTGTTTCGCTGGGGCCCTTTCTGGTTTTCAGAGATTCATACAAATTAACAAAATTAAAATTTGTACAAATCTGAATGCATAGTCCTGTATTGTGTATAGTGAAAGCAATGGGATTTCTCCAAAGTCTTCCCAGTACTTAAACTATGGATTATGTGGGGTCAGGTCATTTATTCTACAGACATTTTCAGCAGACTAGATTCTTCTGATTTCCATAGACCTTATGTCTTTACGTATGGGCATCCCATCCCAAAGAACCTGCATTTGATGTAACCATCATTTAGGACCTCACTTGCCAGGAAAACCACTTGAACAACAGACTAAAGTCTCATATTTAATTTAATAATGTGTGCCCCAATTTGCATCACACCGGTCTTCACACAGTCTAACCGGAATTGCGTTAAAAGCACACACACATCTTTGGATACTGTGCTATTCCTTTAAGAAAAAAAGATTAATTATAAAAAGTATGTAAAAGCCCTAAAAAATACAAGGAAAACCTCCCTATGTGGTGATTATAAACGTATTATATTGCACATAGTATAAAGCCAGACATGCTTGTCCCTAGCTGTGTTGTATCTTAGTTTTTGATAAAAAATGCATTCATATTCCTGTCTAGGGAAAAGCTTTGCTTATTCATTTTAATCTATGCTAGTATTTAGCTGCTGGAAATCGCCATTTAACAGTGCAGAGATAAGGTAAGCCACACAGCCAAATGCACACTAAAGGGAAAAA
Source organism: Sceloporus occidentalis (assembly GCA_023333645.1). NCBI lineage: Eukaryota > Metazoa > Chordata > Lepidosauria > Squamata > Phrynosomatidae > Sceloporus > Sceloporus occidentalis. The sequence continues at coordinate 8,997,598 of JALMGF010000017.1, read as the reverse complement.
TAAAGGCAAATGGTCATGTTGACACAATATCATCATAGGGTAACAATATTCTGCTCCTGTGTAACGTTCTGAGACACACAGAGTTTATATATAAATATATATTTATATAACAACCATAGGTCTCATAACGGCTTAGCTCATACTTCCTTTTGATACTCTTCACACCACAAGTTCACTGAGAAACATGGCCTCACCATAACATCAGTGGAATCTGCTTGGTTTTCCGCCACCTTTGGGAGTAGTTTTACATAAAATGTGATTAAAAACTAGACTTGTGCATTCATCTTCGGGCAAACATGTAAACGAGCACGAAGAGGCCGTTTTTTTGTTCGTGTCGAAGACGCGCTGAAGAGAATACAGTGCCGGCAAAACGTAGGAGAAGACGAAGACTCACAACCACGAAGAATCGTCTTCGTTTTTGCTGCGCAGCCGCCAAAATTTCAAACAGGAGTGAGCTGATCCTCATCCCTCCAATCAGCTCACTCTTGTGACGTCACGCTAAGGGTCTCGTCCAATGCCTGTGCTGCTGTTTTTTGAATTTCTGAAACCGCCTTTATAAGACCAGAGCTTGCCTGAGAGATCCATTCATTTTTCGCTGTGACTGCTTTGGCAACACTGCTGTGCTGCATCCGAGCGTTACAGAGAGAGATTGTTCTGTTCTGTGTGAGACTGGTAAGCCTCAGCCTGCCATTTCTCACAGTGTACTTCATCCTCACTTCAGTTCTACTGAATTAATATTTAATAATAATAATTTGATTCATTTAATATTTTTTTTATTTAATTTGTCATCAACTCTTTAGTGCTGTTGAGTTGACAGTGCACTCAGTGCCTCACTGGCACTGGGGTGCCCTTGCCCTGGGCTGGCACTGCTTACTGCCTGTCCTGCTTAAATAAATTAAATAATAGAATTTATAAAAAATGTAATAGAATATATTATTAATAATTGAATACATATAAAATTATATATATATTTGTCAGTTATATATACCATAGTTAATATAGTATTAGTAATAGTATACTAGTGTAGAGTGTACTGTAGACTAGTGTCTAATCTAAAATCAGTAATATTAATAATTAATAATTGAATACATTATAAAATTATATATATATTTGTCAGTTATAGTTAGTAATAGTATACTAGTGTAGAGTGTACTGTAGACATTCAAGACATCTACTAGTGTCTAATCTAAAATCATTAATATCAATAATTCTAGAATTCTTATCTTAATAGTTAATTAAATTAGCTATAAATAAAAGTAATAATATTAATTAATTACTACTAGCTTATAGTTCAGCTAATCTTATTAGTACTGGTGCTGCAGCTCTATAGTTTGTGCTTTGTTTTAGCAACAGCAAGAGACCAAGTCAATTTTTCTTAATTAATAATATTTCATTTTATTTCATTTGTTTTGCTCACCTCAGTCCATCAGTGAAGTGAACTTGTTGGGCTAGTAAGTGCAGCCGCATAAGTGCTGTGTGTTTCAGCAAGCAGTGAAGCTAACTGTTTTGCTGTGACATTTTATTTTATTTCTAATTTCTTTTCAAGAAAAATTGACTGTGTGACGACAACAACTGTACTAAGCAAAGCTTCAAGCTACTAGCTGTAGTACTAAAATAATTCTAATCTTTAATCTTCTTAATCTATAATATATTATATAATATAATATAAATTCTAATTCATAATCTATAATATATATAAGTAATTCTATCTATAATCCAAAATATAAGTAATTCTAATCTATTAATAATATAATATTATATATAACTTAACCTCACTTTAGCTTAGTGGGCTTGAGAGCGTCTGCCTAGAGATAGACTAGAATACTAATATAGCTTTAGGTTTAGCATAGTAGTAGGATAGGCTCTTAGGCCCGTGTTTTTTTATCCCCTTTTTTTTTTTTTACGTTTTTTTGAACACTACACTACACACACAAAATTTGAAATGGATCCTCCTTTTGGGACTAAGGAGGGACAAGCTCCATCTACCACCACCACCACCACCACCAGCACCACCACCAGTTCTAAGATGCAGCCTTTGTGTCAGTCTAGTCAGCCAGGTAGGCCAAGCTCTCGCTTATCATTTGGGGAAGCAGTGCTTGAAGGATCATCAAGTAAAGGAAAGGCACCAAAAGCAGGCAGTAGTAGTGCGGCTAGGCCCACAAGCTCTATGGTTTTTTACGGAAAGCCTAAAGCACCAGAAGCACGTTCAAAGTTAAAGGGTAGCACAACTAGTACTTCTACTAGCCCAGTGAGTAAAAAGAAGTGCCTTTTGCCCCAAGCAGCATCTTCCCCATCCACGAGCAGCATGCAAGGTACCAAGCAGAGCCAAATTAGCAGCAAGACTCAGAGGGGTCCCAAACCAAAGCGATCTCATTCCTTTGTAGGGAAAACCACCACCACCACCACCTCTACCGCCTCTACCACCACTAGTGCTGCGCCTACTATTCCCACCGGTACCCGCCACGCCATGTCCTCCTAGTACCTCTAGCAAGCCACCAAGTCCTTACAATATTTTTGTGAAGACAGTTAGAGAGAGGGCTACACATAGTGGAACTCCACCTAGCGAGGTAGCAGAGGAGCCTGAGACTGAGAGGCCAAGTGCAGAGTCTGTTCTTCCTGCTCGCACTACTACTAGTCACGAGTCTCACGACGATATCAGTCTTAGCTCCAGCCTAGCAGGAATTCCATTCGATCTGGCTAATGAAGAACTAGACTATGAGCCAGAGGAAGTAGAGGAGATGAGTGGTCAGGAATCAGATTACTCAGGAAACAGTGTCCAAATGACTAGTGCACAATTTTCCCCTGAGCCTCCACCTTCTCCGCAACGATCATCACCATCACCACCACCAGCAGCAGCAAAACCTAGCAAATCTAAAGTTAAAGCAATTAGCAGTCCCACTATGGCCAGTACTGTTACCACCAGTCCCACCACCACTAGTTCTGCCTCTGTTCATCCACCCCGAGCAGTAGGAGCAGCACCCAAGGCACACTCCAAGGCTATGCGCGCCCCAATTTGGGAGCACTTTGAAAATGTTGAAGGGCGCTATGGAAAGTGCAAACATTGTGGGAAGCTAATAAGCAGAGGGAAAGTGTCTGGCCATTTTACCAGTGCTAGCATGAAGCATCACCTCAGCACTCAACACAACGCTGTGCTATTGGGGAAAGATGGAGGCTAGGGCCTAGTGTCTGAGCTCTGTAAGTCCACTCCCAAACGCCTAGGACTGACAGTCTTTGGCAACACCTGCTACCTCCGCCGGTGTAGCCAGCTTACGCTAGGGCTTAGTGTCTGAGCTCTGGAAGTCCGCTGCCAAACGTCTAGGACTGACAGTTGTTAGGATGCTTTGCCCTGGGGTGAAACAGGTGAGTGGGTCGCCAATTGCCCACTCATTCGCCTTTTCCATTTTTCAATGCTGCTGGTGGTGGTGGTGCCAGCGTCTCTTCTTTGCCAGTTCGCTTCCTGGCTAGAGTCATGCCCAAAATGTCCCTAATGGTAAGGGTAGTTTCTCCCCCCTGGCTGCGTCTGTTTGCGGTGTGGCAACGCCTGCTACCTCCGCCGGAGTAGCCAGCTTACACTAGGGCCTAGTGTCTGAGCTCTGGAAGTCCGCTGCCAAACGTCTAGGACTGACAGTTGTTTGGATGTTTTGCCCTGGGGTGAAACAGGTGAGTGGGTCGCCAATTGCCCACTCATTCGCCTTTTCCATTTCCTTTTCCATTTCCATTTCATTTTTTTTTCGTCTGATACACAACCTACCAAACATAACACACACAATAACACATATAACACAGTGACATAACACATAACACACATAACACAGTGACATAACACATAACACACACGTACAATTCACAAATCACAAGGACCTTTCCTCCTGTTATTTGCCCTGGCCTTCACTTCTACACTTACTAGCATTAATGCTATAACTCACACTTTTTTTGGACATAGGTATAGCTGGGTAGGGTAGCACTACAACATTAAATATAATAAAGTAAATAATAATAAATATAACTTTAAAATAAAATTCAATAAACCCATTAAAATGTAAATTATTATTTAGACATAATACATCTTTAACCAAAACAGTGCACCGCTAATAATCTTAAAAATAACCGTACATTACCCCTAAGCTATTTTTTAGTTCTTGTCCAACATTTTTCCATTCGCATACCTGCCAACACACCCAACATTTTTGTGGACAGTCCTGCTTTTTTCCAGTCCTGTCCAGTAAAAGTTGGGCTGTTGCAAAGTATGCCATTATAAATAGGTAGCAAATGTTAGGCATGTATTACAAGTGGTCAAAAATCAATTTAAAAATGTAAAATAATCCCTATTCTTTTATTAAACCTCTATGGATGTGTGACTGTGTATGATAAAAACAAAGGAGGCCAAGTTCCTTGGAGCATTTGTCTAGGTCATTTTGTGTACAGTACACTTCGGTACGTGTGTGCAACTCTATTGGTCGTTTTGGCAAGGGGCTCGCCTGCCATCAACGAATGAGGTGCATTCTGCAGTTCTGCAATTCATTTGTTGATGCCAGACCAGCCCCCTTCCGGCGACCAATAGAGTCGCACACACGTACCTTCACGGCGTGAACGCATCTGCTGCTGCTGCTCCTCTGATGTGTTCTTAACTTCGTATTAACCCCTGCTACGCAGCCGGGAGGAAACGAAGATGAAACTAAGAATGGCCACGAATACTCGCCCGAAAAGAAGACAGGAAGGGGCGAATATTCGCGTTATACTAAGGTTTGTTTCCCTCCAAAGACGAGCACGAAGACGAACACAAAGAGCCCCCTGGGGCCCAAGTCTATTAAAAACTATGTTGCGGGTTCTCTAGAAGCACTAGCTTTTAACCCCTCTAAGGACAATGGGCGGTCCCTAAACCCATTGAAAACAATGCATTTTGAGCCCATACATGTACGGGCTGTCATTAAGGGGTTAAAATAAAAAAAAAATGCTTGAAAATTCTAGAATTCAAATAAAATGTTTTTTGACAGAGGCGTGCTGGTTATACAGAAGATTGTAAGCCGGTCCGAGGGGGGTCCTTATTACCTTTGGCTCCAGTAAGTCCAAACCATTAGACCATGCACTACGCGTTATGTTCTGTCCCGTTGTGCAGCGTTGCGCTGTTTTTACCCTAAGCCACTAGGCCAGCCGTACACAATGCAAGTCCTCGAGGGCTGCAAATAGGCCACAATGTTTGGTGTTTCTGACGTGGTTAGTGGAATGCCACCTGAATTCACTACTTGTTTTCAGGCATGGATACAGGGAATTCCTGGTCTGTTTCATGCGCTCAAGGACTGGATTAGCCCTGCCCCCTACTAGTTCAAGATGCTAAATACAGCCTTGTCATAAATTAGAATTTTGGTGGGGGTGCTGTCTGACTGTGAATATTCTATACGGGAAGTTTCACTGGATAAGCAGGACATCATTAACAGTCATATACAATGGCAATTTGAATATAAAACGTCACCAACGTGACTGGCTACAACAGAGCCATCCAGGCCTGCAGACAAATAGCCAGAACCATGGGACTTTTCTCAGAAGCTCTAGTGTCTTACCATGAACACACTACTCAATAACTATGCCTTACTCTGAATTGCACAATAAATGTCATACTCTGATGTTTTGTAGCAAGACAGTATTTCTATATACATTGGAGCATGGAGTTTATTTTTTTAAGTATAACTACTATGTAACTACCTGCAAAAAAAAAAATACACATCTGGTATAAAATTGATTACATCAATAACATACTACACCATACTTTTGTGTAGTAACATACAAATGCTAAATATGTAAATTTTATTCCTTAGATAGCAGAAGACTAAATCATGTATCCGTTTAAGCAATGGACACCAGCCCAACAGCCTAAGTACATGGCTTGTTTTCTCCAGCCAGCTGAATTTCTTGTTTCATAAGGAAACCGTTCATATAGACTTAAACTTACAAATTACTGCAAATGTATACATTGCAGTAAGTTTTCATTTTATTTACAGTCTTACATACTAGCCTGGAATATCTGGAACATTATGGTCTCAACACAGAATGTACAATTAAAATGAAGAAAAAAAAAAAAAGCCTTAATGGTCAATACAGTCAATTTATGCAAAAAACACTGAATATGTACAAATACTGCGATCGAACTGGACAAGCGTTGCAATATACAATGCAACCAGCAGAATGGAAGTTGAATAGGTGTTGGCAAGCCTTTCCTCCATGGCAAAATATTGAGTTCAAGTTTGTAAAAAGATAACATTTTGAAGGAGACAAAGCCTATTTATGTCTACTGCCTCTTCTTTTCATGGCAGCGGTGCATTGTGGGCAATACCATTTGCCTTTTGGTGCTTCTGACAATCCAACACATCCATAATGGAACCATTCAATAGGACACTGCAGAGGGGAACATAAATTAAGGAATTAAAAACATATAATAACCTAATTAGACATATGTAATAACAGGACAAGCAACGCAATTGGTTGAGAAAGTGACCCCTAATATTACTCTTACTGTAAAGGGCAGATGTTATAGCTAGACTAGAACAAGCGTAGGGTCATTGCAGCAAAGCCTTGGCTGACTACACAGCTTCCAGAACGCAGCACTCAAACGCCATACTCTGACTAGCAAACATTCAAAGGCAAATTGCAATGACGTTATATTAAAATATAGCACATTTATGTCCAGCAATGCAAAAAACATGTACAGTAAATAACTTTGTGCCTTCATTTTATAATGCAGTCAATGAACGTTATATATATATATATATAACACCGACTCTGTCTGGCATTGTTTTATTTACTAAACTTAAGTACTTACATCTTGGTTATCACATCCTACCATTTCTCCATACGATACCTAAAGTGAAAGAAATGTTCAGTAAATCATGGTATGTTTAACAAATGTTCATTGAAAACAATGTTAATCTCTAAATTGTAATGTCAAACTGCTTTGGCAATAGCTCACTATACAATAAGTCATAGATGAAACAGAAGTTAAACCAACCAGCATGGGAGAAAAAAGCTGGATGGGATATAAAATAAAGACATTTTGTGGCCTGAGATACACAAACACACAATACCGCACAAATTCTGTAATTTTACAGAGTGTGCTTTCTTTCCACAAAACCCTGCTACAACTCTGTTAAAGAGCCAAATATGAACCTAATCTTTTACTAAATGCGATTACTATAAAACTGTTCTGCTTTATAGATGGGTCTTACAAAATATAGTAAAATATTTTATTTCCAATTGCATTAAGAGTGCCAGCTATGTTCCTATTCCAGTCACTCCTGGGAGCACTGTTTATTAATCATGATCAGCACTGCCAAGGACACATACATGCAGGGTGGAGGCAGAGAAGAAAAATCCCTTTAAATACTGACCTGATTGCAAATGCAATAGCGAGGTTCATTTGGATCATAAGTCCAATCCACTTGACTATTAGAATCAGACTCTGGAACACCTGCAGTTTGCTGATGAGACAGTTCATGCGCTAAAGCAGATGACGATGAGCAGGACGATAAAGACGACGATGAAGACGACGAGGAAGATTGCTGGCTTGTAGATTTGTTGTTGTTCCTAAAAACGCATGTAATTTCCTTTAGCTCTCTGCCATGAATAAACTTAATAAATGTATATTAATCTATACCTATGCCTTTATATTTAGGTGCTTATTTACCAAAAAGCACCTTTAGGCCCCACATCAATATAAACATTTCTAAAGGACACAAAAATCATCTAGGTGACCGATGTCTAGAAATTAACCCCTTAAGGACCAGGCTGTGTTTTACCTTTTGTACCATTGGGACCGAGGCTGTTTTAACACTTTTGCGGTGTTCGTGTTTAGATGTAATTTTCTCTTCACTCATTTAGTGAACCCACACAAATTATATGTTGTTTTTTTCAGGACAAGAAGGGCTTTCTTCAGATACCATTGTTTTAATCATATTATCTAATTTCTCATAAAAAAAAAATATGATGAAAAATGTAAAAAAACCCCACATTTTCTGACTTTTACCCCAAAAATCTTTTACTCATCCAAAAAAGCTAATGAAAAAACCTACTAAATATATTCTACTATTTGTCCTGAGTTTAGAAATACCCAATGTTTTTATATTTTTTTGCTTTTTTCTGCACGTTATGGAGCATGGAGTACAGGTAGCGTTTTGCTATTTCAAAACCATTTTTTCCAAATCTGGTAATTCTTCCCCCCCATGTGCCATTTCGGGTATCTTTGAAGCCGGCCAATGCAATTTACCCCATCAAATCATATATTTTTGAAAACTAGACACCCCAAGGTATTTCAAATGCTAGTATTTTAACCCTTTCCATGCATGAGATTCTACCACCAGCCTTTGCCACACTTTGTGTTAGTATTTATTTTTTTTTTTACACAAATTGTACTTTGGGCATACATTTATAGCTCCAGGTATACGTCACTATCAAACAACACCCTAATATGTGTTCAGGAACATCTCCCGAGTTCAGTCATACCCCACATGTATGGGTTTGTCTGGTGTTTGAGGTTAAAATGCCACATTTTGGAAGTGCGCTTTTTTTTCCCCATTTCGGTCAGTCTGTGCCTATGCCCTATCTTTGAGCCCGGCCACTCCAATTTACCCCATCAAACCATTCATTTTTTTTTTAAATTAGACACCCCTTGGGTATTTGAAATGCTTTTATTTAAATTTTTCCACGTCAGGATTTTTGGAAAGATACAGCGCTAATTTTATTATTTTATTTATTTTACTCTTTTTGGACTTTATTTTTTTTTTTTTTACATTTTGCTGGAACTGGATAGTTCCTCTAAAGCATAATGATTTTTAAATGTTACCATGTTTTTTTTTTAAGCTTTTTCTTTTTTTTAATTTTTTTATATATATTTTTTTTAATATTTTACTAATCACATAGTGATTAGAAAGCTGGGCTCCATTGACTTGTATGGTTGAATGCAGTACCTGTATTCAACCTGCAAGTGGAGCCAGAGTTCTCTAGAGGGTCTGGAGACCGTCTAGCGAACTTTTTCAACTTTATTATTTTTTTCCCGGGCCGCCGCCATCTTGCGGATGGTGAAGACTGCGTGCAGCTGCGGCTGTGACCGCTCTCCGGAGCGGTCACAGTCCATCAAGAGGTAAGTGTTTGGTGTCGCTGGATGCCTCCTGATCGAGGCATTCCAGCGACACCATTGAAGTTTAGGAGGTGATCATTGATCGCCTCCTAAACGCTTTTAAAACGGGCGTCCGCCGCCATACAATGTATGGCGGCTGTTGACGCCCCGGGGAGGGGCCAGACATGGCCCATCATGCCGATCTCGGTGTTGCTGAATGCCTCGACATCGAGGCATTACAGCAACACCGTTTAAGCTTAGAAAGTGATCGTTGATCACTTTCTAAGCTTGTTTAAGTCTGATGACGTGTCAGGCACGTCATAGGTCGTTAAGTGACCATTTGCATGACGTGCCTGACCCGGCAATGGACGTTAAGGGGTTAAAGCAGGGAGGGGGGGCAATAAACAAACTAATAAAATAGTAATGAAATAAGATGCAATGTATTCCTAAACAGAACAATTACCTTGTTTGGTTTTCCTTCATGCTGTATTAACCCCTTCAGGACCGGCGTCCTCGTACTGCGTCTTCCCTTGAAGACCGCAGTTTTATTTAAATATTTTAATTCCGTGCTTGTGATTCCCTTCAAAGCGATCATGTGAACGGAATTGAGAGGGAGTGGCTGCTACAGATTGCTGGGGACACATCATCGATGGACGTACCTGGTACGTCCGGGTCTGGCGGTCACGTATGACCAGGAATTACCAGGTACGTCTTGGTCCTGAAGGGGTTAAGGCCAAGCCTAACAACAAAATGTACCAGCAGAAGAATAACATACTATACATTCGATCATGATACATTCAATGACAAAAAAAACCCAACAAAAACAAAAAACTAATCTTTGTTGTAACAGATCAATGGGACAAAAGCATAGAATTTTTTCAGATATTAAATAACTTTCAGTGTACTTTTAAATAAACACGGCTGAATAATTAAATCACATGCAGCTTTAACTTACTTGCTTTTTCGGCCACTTCTTGAGTCTGTGGTCGCTGATGATGTTAAGGTCTGAGTTAATGTAGAAGCCAAGGCTGAAGACGAGTAGGTGGATGAATCTCTAGGCAAGAAATCTCTCCCAAGTTGAAAATCATTGTTTTTAAATGCTTCATAGCTTGCTTTCAGGCTTGATGTCCTTCTCCCTTCTTTCATCTATGCAAAATTTTAATAAAACGATGTACATCAGAATAACCAGTCACTACATAGTACATAAAAATTAGCCCACTGACTTCTAGTACCTATTTTGACATTTAAGTGTTAAAATGGTATTATATATAGAACACAAAAAAATGGTGAAATCATACCTGTGCTGTTGCTTGCACTGCTTGTGCTGCAGCCATTGTGATAGCTCCTGCCCCGGCTCCAGCGCCAGATGAGAGCGTACTCAAATTATATGTTGTCAGCGGCTGAGTGGCATTCACACTGTAGACATTGTTGGTGGATGATGAAGACAAGTTATTTCTACATCCTATAAAAAGAAAATTCATATAAAAAAGGGTTGAAAACTATAGAACCTATGTTGGGATAAAGTAAATAGCAGTTGAAATACTAACCAGCAAGTGACTGTTTAGTCACTAGCGATTCTAAAATCGCACATGAAACTACACCACAACATTAAATATACCAGAAGCATTTTCCTTAGTGGCATCTGATGTAAGGGTTGACAATAAGGCTTCAGATTTGAATTTCTTTTCTGCTGTATGGTCTGTGGTAGAATGATGAGATGATGGGTTGTGCTTCCTTTCTACAAAAACATTAAGATGTTCGTTTTATACTGCAAGCATGGAAACCAATAAAAATAACGACAGGTAGTAAAACCAGCTACACTTACTTTCTCCTGAAGAATGAGAATGTGCATGGTGGTTATTGACAGGCTGAGATGGTGTATCTAACTCCAATGACCCTGCAATAAAAAATTAAAATTGCTGTAGTGGAATAATGCTTTCACTGTATCTTACCTTAAAGGCCAAAATAAAAAACATATTACATTTACAGTTAATTTCAAAGTACAATAGAGTGGAGAAATACTGGAGCACAACTTTGGCTGGGGAGGCATAAAAAGGATTTGCCCTATACGATAACACATCATTAAAGAAAAAATAAAATAAATAATCACACACACACACACAAACACCTGGTTTATTAAAACACAATATTGTGCTTACGTCTCTCCAATATTTCTGTAATCCCAGCATTGTCTGCCTCCAGTTCCATCTTAAACTTTGCCAATTCTTGGTCCAGTTTCCTCAGGTGGCGATCAACCTACAGAAAAATAAATGGCAGATTTTCTTTGAAACTAAGTGGCCTTAAAGACTCAAATTGAAAAGATGATAGAAGGCTAAAGTCATACAGTGTAACAAATCTTTATAATAACGCCACTTGTAGAATCAAATTACAATGCAGTGGAAGAAGAATTGGGATCTATCCACTAAGAACCAGAGTAATGTAAATGGCTACATGTAACCATTTCCACAGGAATTATGCTATTTGAATAGGCTTGAATAATGATTTATACCATACACCAAAATAACTTACCAAATCGTAAATTTGATTTGCTAGCTGAACTTTTTCATCCGCATCTTCCAAAGCTTTAAAGTAATCCTACGATTAACAAGTAATGATGAATTGGTTGCATTTTAATTATCGTTAGAAAAAATGCTTTTGACACATTGCCTCCAAACCGGATCCTTAAAGTCTCTAAAAAAAAATTACAAGGTGTCACTTTGCAAGGGGAACCATATCATGCAATCACTGTGCTTGCAAACTGACCAGCAAATGCATGAGTGAAAGGTTATATTTAGTAACAACATTTTCAGCAGCAAACTGTCTTTAGATTTCCATGAAATAAAGTTTTGGTTACTGTAAATAAAATATAATCAAGCCATTCCACTGATAAATCGCACGCCTCTTGCAAATCAGAGCAGCCCTTCATTGGTGTAACCCATATTAGGTGTATCCCTGGAAAATGACCCTATGCATAACGGGACCACCTCACCACCCTAAAAGGGGCAGCATTTCAAAATAGTTGAAGTACAAGTCCTGAGCAAGTGCTTATGTGCCCTTGGTAGACAAGAAAGATATTGAATTTTCAAATATAAAGCACAGAGCATTGTGTGGACCGAATTCTATTACTGGAACCCACTCACACGTTTTCTCCATGACTTACTTTTTTTATCGAGGACATTTGTTCCTCCCTCCATTCCGGTTTATTTTTCTTCGCATTCACAAAGAACTCCCCCACCCTTTGCTCCAACTGGTCCATGGCATCTACATTAAATGAAAGATCAATACAGAGCAGTGACCTACTCAAGCAACAATGGGTGTATAACCTGCAGCATACCGCGATAAAACTATTCCTATTAATTCTAAGTAAAATGTTTTTTTTCACACAAAAATAATTTGCGTGAGTGCACTAAACGTGAAACAGGGGAATAAAGGTTGAAGAAAGACAAACATTACTCTTGTCTGATAGTGTAACACGTATACTGACTCACTTTGAATGTTTTTTTTGTTTTACTATAAATTTTAATTATTGTTAATTTATATGTCTTCACTTCTATATCATTCCATATAGAAATTCTAAAGCCTGCATAATACTTTAGAATATCTAAACATGTACTGCAGATAATTAAAAGAGCGGTAACCAAAACTCAACATAAATTAGAGGAAAATACACACAAACAGAAGGAAAAGTTTCATAAAGATTCCCATCACTTTAATGCCATCCTAGTAATGAATTGAGCCGCCGATTGTTGATGTGGGTAACGCACTGCCCCCTGACGGCAAGGCCGGGTATAACACAAATGGCATCTGCGCCCTGCTACCTTATCTGTCACCCCATTTCTTTTGCTTAGAGTAGTGGTAGTAGAGAGACCAGAGGCCTCGGTCAACACAAATCTTGCCAGCCGTCATTAGTTTTATATATTTTTTTAATTAAAGAATAGGAAAGAATGGAGCTCACGTACTCTGCACCTGCAAATCCATTTCCCGCATTTCCGTGAACCTGTCGCGGAGATCCATGGGAAGCTGCTCGATCACTGTGGAGAAACAGGAGGGAGGGAGAGAGAGGGGAGGTTATTAGGCGGTGCCATTTTCCGTAGCACCTCGGACCCCTTCACCCCGTGTTCCCAGCGGCTCTCTGCACGGTTACCGTGCCTGCCTGCTCACTTACTCTCTAGGTAATCCTCAAGATACAACATCTTTGCTCCGCAAGTCGCCAGAGACTAGAATGCAGGGTCTTAGCTCTCGGAGACAATATGGCGCCGAAGCCGCAGTAACAAAACCCTGACAGAACGCTGCGGATGGCGCTGATTGGCCGCCTCATTCAGCGACATCACAATGTGGATGCTATTGCTTTGCAGCGCACTGTGGGAAATGTAGTTCCTAAATGCCGCCCTGAAATGCTCGGTCATTGGCTTATCGTTGTGTGTAAATTGTAATGGTGAACAATACACATGGATTAGTACTAACACTCTACTGAGGTTATAGGGTGCCATCCAGTGGTGTGAAAACTGGAAGAGAAGAAAGTTTTTCTTTTCTAAATAAAAATTGCATTTTAGGCTAATTAGTTGAATATTTTTTTTCTATTTATGGGTTTATTAATGTGCAAATTGCAATTATTTAAAACCTATGGATCTGGAGCTCTAGTAGAGGGGATTGGGTTTTGCAGTCATAGGATCCAGAAATAAAGCAGTCAAAAGCATATATCTAATATGACATGCCCATTTACTATGCCATTTTGTCTTAAATAGAAAGGGATGAGTCAATGAATGAGGTTTTGTTACCCTGGTGGTGTCCTATGGAATTGCAAGTAAAACATAACGCTATTATGCCTGAGAACTTCTTGGCTCCCGGCTGACATCATCAGTGGACTGGGCTGACAATGTCATTGGCGGGACCAACGGCGTTGTGGGTGGGGCCAGCCACCAACCCCTTTACATTTGTATGTGGGTAGGAGCAGCAAATAGCCATATGCGGGGAGTGCAGCATGCCTAAGCACCGCTCGAGATTTCAAGCCGTGGCCTGGAGACCAGCTATTTGGGGGATCCTCTGATCTTTCCTAACCAGCCCACGGAGCTATGAAATTGTTACTTCAATCTAAGCTCCCACATAGTCAACATGTGATATAATAAAGTTGTGCTCCAGGATGCGATGTCATATTATGGAGTTATCCTTCAGTACATCGAGAGTGGTAAGGTAGGTTGGATGCATCGACCCACCCTTGTCTCTAGCTCTGCCCCACCCTGTCTTGAGCTCCACCCACCCTGCCCCTAGCCACACCCGGTTTTGGACACCTAGAATATTGGGGATAATTCCATGGAAAACACCATAATTATTTAGGTTCAGTTTAGGGTTTGGTGTGTAGACCACTATGCCACTCCTTACATTTATTACCAATTTAATTTTATTTAAAAACATAATCTTGATTCAGATTGACATAATCAAATAAATAAATAAATAAATTTTACTTGCACAGATAAGAAATGGAATATGCAACAAAATATCTATTGCATGCGGTACAAGATGTACAATATGTTTCATGCTGAAGAATGACATCAAAGGGACACTCCAGCCATTATATCCACTTTAATTCATATGATAGCTGCGTAGTCCCCTTAAATTTTCCTGAGAACAGGGTATATATCAGGGGCGTCCAACATGCGGAACCTCGAGGTGCGGCCCGCGTGAGATCGCCAGCCAGGATCACAAGAGCCCTGCTGCTTACTTGTGGGAGGGTCTTTTCTCTGCTCCAGTCCTGCCTCCTCGTGGGGAGAACGAGGGAGGCCGCGCCCCCTGCTGAAGTCTGTGAGCGGCATCGAGAGCTGTAGAGCAGGTAAGGGGGCGGGGGAGGTTGTGTGAATGAGTATGTCTGATTGAGGGAATGATTCTGTGAATGAATGAATTTGTGTGTGTGTGATAGCATGGATGTGTAAGTGCTGGAACCTAGGCATGATGGGACTGTGATTGCTGTTAGCAATCACACTCCTATCATGCCAAGTCAGCCAGTACATGCTGAAACCTGGCTAGTTGCCCCCTTGTGTATTGATGCTGCCAGCAGTAAGGGGTCTGCACTTACAGCCACCCTGTACCAGCATATACTGGCTGATTTGGGATGATAGGCGTGTGATTGCTAACAGCTAACAGCAATCTGCTAACAGCAATCACAGTCCCATCATGCCTAGGTTCCAGCATTCACTGGTTGCCTGGGTATAAAAAGAGTGTGTTTGCTGTTAGCAATCACACTCCTATCATGCCAAGTCAGCCAGTACATGCTAAAACCTGGCTAGTTGGCCCCCTTGTGTACTGATGCTGCCAGCAGTAAGGGGTCTGCACTTACAGCCACCCTGTACCAGCATATACTGGCTGACTTGGGATGATAGGAGTGTGATTGCTAACAGCTAACAGCAATCACACTCCTATCATGCCATGTCATATTGTTGATTTTTTTTGTCCAATTGTGGTGTGTTACTTTTAATAAAAGTGTGGTTACACACTAAAATTGGACAAAAAATACAATGCCCAGCCAACCAGTACATGCTGGAATCTGGGTATGCCTGAGATTGCTGTTAACAATCATAATATATAATTTTTTTGTACAATTTTGGTGTGTAACTTACTTTTATTAAAAGTGTGGGATTTTTTTTATTATATTTAAAGGTGAGGGGGGGGTCACTTTCAGTTTCGGCTAAGTGAACCCTGAATTTTTGGTTTTGGTCCAGAATTTTCATTTTAGTGCATCCCTAAAATAAATAGAACTATTTTATTTTTACTTATCCAGAATCCTGAATTTGTAGGCCCAGAAATCCCAGAAATCAGTGAGAGGAAAAGTAAAGGTTTTGTGTCATTTACTTTATTTTAATCTGCATATTTTATTTTATTTTTTATTTTTTTTTTAAATATTAATTTTTATTTGGATTTTAACAACAAGTAGGAAATACATATATATATGTAATAGACAAAACAAAGATAATTTTGCAATTGAATAAACAGAACAAGACAAAAACATAAACAAAGACAGACACAAAAAAATCGATCATAAAATGTATAAGATATATGTATTACATTTTCTGAGATGAAATAAGGAGGGAGGAAGCCCCAAAATCACTCTTATTCAAGCTTCTAAAATATTTAGTAATTTTTCCCATTTTTTTATTTTTATAAGGTTAAATCCATTTAATTTAGTTATACCCAATTCCATTTTACAGTGATAGATTGTAGTTGATTTAATCTCTTCCCAATTAGGCAGATTTAGTGAACAATTTAAAAGAGTATCTTCAGAAGGCTTAACTTATGTTTTTCAACTTTTATTATGTAAACATGTAATTGTGTAAAAGCATTTTTTTTTTCAAAATTCTAATATCATATGAGCTAGTCTGCATTTGGAATCCCCATCTAAGTGGATGACTTTGTCATTCCTTTTCCTGTTTCAGCCAATAAGAAATCGGGGGATTGTAGGATGTCAGAACAAGCCCTTACCTATTAGATTTGGACAAGTGAAATTGTGTCTTGTATTGTCATCATCTGCATATTTTATTAAAGGCCATATTTTCTCTCAGTGAAAAATGAGTGCGGCCCGCGCACGTATACAATTCTGATGAAGTGGCCCACTGCAGAAAAAACTTGGACACCCCTGGTATATATATTTATTACACATTAAATTTGTGCTGTAATAGTTTTTCAAATGATAAGCATAGATTTTTGAAGGGACGATCCAGCCATCATATGTAGTTTAACACGTATCTTTTTTCCTATCCATGGGGTATTCCCCAATAATCATTTGCCCCTTTCCCTATCCCCCAACTATTTTCCATACGGGAGATGGGTTTGGCTGAATACATCTTCATGCACATGATATACTTACCGCTACTGCAAGTATAAGTCTATTCAGAACCCGGTGTGCATGTGGAGAAAGGGCTTCCGCTGATTTAAATGGGAGCCACTTTCCTGCCATTGATTGGCTGCTTCAACGTGTCGATCAGTGCTACATTTTTTTTCATATTAAAATATTCATTAAGAACCTTGATATGCATTCTTCTTTACTGGGGTTTAATGAAACTCATACACTATTTAGAAACTACTTTACATTTCATGAGCACTTTCCAAGGTGGGGCGATTAGACCAGTTTTGTGATAGTCTGTGCGTTCCGGAAAAGTTTTACAAGGTTTTGCAATATGTGCACACTCAAAATGTATCTAATTTACAAAACTGCATCTACTTTTGCTGTATTAATCCTCAAAGAGATTCCCAGAAGCCAGTTTTTGTGCCCTGCAGATATTTTCCACTGATATTAGTTTCCAAGCTGCTAGCGACATATTAATCAGTAAACAAGGAATGCAATTGCTTTTTTTTCTCTCTCCAAGAGAATAGATGTCTAGTACAAATAAACAATCTGGGCCTGGTAAATAATTCCATTTGTCGCCTGGATTAGAATACTTTGTATTCTGTTAGATTTTACCAAAGAGGAATATAGAGGAAATAGATCCTATTTTCCTTTTAAGACTCAAGCATATGTGTGTAATGTATATATTTTCATATTTGGATCTTTACAATATTTATGTATCATATGTAGCCCCTCAGTACTGGTTAAGGTTATTAGAAATGTCTGATTAAAGTCATCAAGTAGTAGATCCTTAGTAGATCAGGAAGTGGTGGATTCTTAGACCATTCAAAAGCTGTCTAATGTTGGTGTGACTTATCATCTTGCCCCTCTAAATTTTAAAGTGAAAATGTCATTGTATCAGAAATATATCTATTAAAATGTATAGTTAATAAAAATTGAGTTTATTATTTTACTTGTGTTGTAGAACATTTGCACACGGGGTAAACAAGGTGATTTCATATAGGAGCCAAGAGACCACCTACTTATTGGCTTATAATTGTACTGGTTATGGGTATCAGCAGGATTTTAACTAAGGGGGTGCAAAACAAAAAAAAACCCTCACTTTTATCTCCTAATCTATTTTAACAAAGTATCTCCCTTATATAATTTTATTCTTATATCGTAATATCTAAATGTCTTTAATGACCTTAAGTTGCCCTAAAATAAATTACTATTAGGACTTCTTAGTATATCCTAAGTTTTTTTTTATCTGCAATTAGTAGGCACAAAATTGTGTATTTTTTTTTTAAAGAAAAATTATATCATTAATAATTATATATAGATAATAATGGAGAGAGCGAGAGAGAGTGTTTGTGCTAGTTCACTAAACATGAAAACGGGAAATTAGGGTTATCACAAAAAAGTTCTTGTCACTAGGGTATGAAATAGCCTTGTCATAAATGGGTTCAACTTCCCACTTCCCTTTCTTATATCAATTTGTCCTTCAGCCTCATGGGGGAAAACTCTAGAGGAGCAAGTGCACCAATGTGGCCGAATGCACATTAATTTCTTCCTGATCCCGGCATTTGCCCTCTTACAGCCATAACTCCTTTCCCTTAAAAATGTCCTTTCTCTTTTTCATCTCTCTTTCCCGTCTCGCAGATTTCCTGAAACACCACAAGCCCTCTGCTAGCCACCATCTTGACACAAGACTGAAGCTTGGGCCAGGTTCTACCAGACTCCCAACACAAGTATATTACTTATTTAAGGAGAGTGGAGTGCAATTTCATGAAAAAAACACATTTGCCCTTTGCAGGTAATCCACGAGATGCAACATCAGAGTGTTTGGAACTGTACTAAAGATTCACATTAAGAACGACTCAGGGGAACCTGCCTAGCACAAGCATTTATCTTCCACAAAAACATAGCCAGTTACAAAGTCTTCAGCAACCACAGTTATGAAATCCAAATGAGTATCTCACAAAGGGAACTGAATACGTACCCATTTCCTTCTTTCGTTTTCTTTTTTGTACTATGAATCAATAACTATTAATCTACATTACTATTTAAGAGACAGCATCCCTTTTTTATTTTGGCTGTTAAAGGAATACAATCATCGGAAAATCAAAGTATTGTACATCATAAACTAGAATGTTCAAGAGTTATAAAAGAAAGCTTATCGTGCACCAAAAAAAAGGAATCAGCCCGCATCCATCTAATACCTACGGAAAATTCTTAAATGACTGTGTGACAACAACTATTCCCAGTGACTATATTGGAGATTTAGTCACGCCATATAGTCTTGTACAGTTCACTACATCATTGTACCCCAATACAGCGTCCTCCAAAAGTTTTATCTAGGAGTAACACATTGCCAAATACCACGATAATAATATTCCTGGTAATATTAAATGCAGACGTTTGAATAAGACTTGAATG
This sequence comes from Sceloporus occidentalis, assembly GCA_023333645.1. Classification (NCBI taxonomy): domain Eukaryota; kingdom Metazoa; phylum Chordata; class Lepidosauria; order Squamata; family Phrynosomatidae; genus Sceloporus; species Sceloporus occidentalis. The sequence continues at coordinate 8,978,243 of JALMGF010000017.1, read as the reverse complement.
TCTTCTTAAGACATTCTAAATATTTCTAAATATCCATATTTATAGAAAACATTAAAATGTAAATATTTGTATGAAATCATCTCTACTTATCTACAAAATATCACAATATATTTTAATAAATGCTCACATTTAAAAAAGGTCAATAATACATATTAATTGATGATGATCTTGTCTTTTTGAACATTAGTATACAGTTGAAGATTGCATTAGAACAACTCTGTACTTTAAAATCATTAACAAAACCAAGAGCAGTCATTTTAAACAAACTGATTAAAAAACAGCACACCCATCTGTTCTCAGTACTTCCTGCATCCGTCTGTTTCTTTGATAACGCTTATTTGGTGCGTCTGTGCCTAATAAGGTTGTGACACTTTTCCTTAGGAATTTGCGTGAATTTCCTTTGTTTCCCATGTCATCTAATATAAGGTTGATAAATTATTTGTTCAAAATAACGACTCTTGGGATTTACTGTATTTTCTCTAGAGGACGTGATTTATCTTTCTGGATTGTGGACTACATGCACTCCAATTGCTGCTAGACATTTGACTAGAAGGGAGATGGCTGTAATCACAGTTTTAAAGGGACACTCCAGCTATCATATGCACTTTAACGTATTTCATAGCTGCATGGACCCTTCATGTTTTGGTGCAAAGGCATGGGGAGAAATCTGAAAAAAAAATCCCCATGTGCATTTGTCCCTTTGTCCACCCCCAGCTATTACCACGCCGGAGATGTGTTTATCTGAACATATCTTTGCAGTAAACTGCCCCTTTAACTACACACGAGAACAGACTGAAAAGGCAGCAAGGTTAATGTACCTACTACATAGTATTTGTCTGGGACATGGGGGAGTCTATCTGCTCTAGGCATTTCGTTCAAATGCAACAGTGCTCTGTGCGAGCATTGTTACATTGTGTCTGTCAACGAGGAGCCAGTTAGTTGTCAGTATGCCGCCTATCCTCTGAAAAAACGTCTATACAGATGGTCTGGGAATCCAACAGGCAACTGGTTTCCCGGTCAAATACGCCAGTTATTGACTGAACACTGCTTCACCATTTAGCTAATAAAATCTTCGCTCGGGTTTGCCACATATAAAATCTGTATATTAATGATAAGCTGCTGTGCATATTTCATTTAAGTTTTCTTTATATTAGACATATTTCACCAGATTTATACTTATCCTATGGCATTTGTTGTTTAGCTTGTTGAGGTCAGCAGAGAATTAAGGGAGCTGTTATCCTGCTGCATCCACAGAGCTAATGGGAGGCAACATGTGGTTTACATTTTAATATTGACTTTTACAAAGCAGCATTAGACTAGCATAAAAACTTTAATTTAAATATTAGTGTAAAAGATAAAAATAATAAAATAAAGAAAATAATGTTTTTTCAAGTTTTTTGTAATAAACATTTTTATATATATATATATATATATATATATATATATATATATATATATATATATATATATATATAACAGGAAATATATAAATGCATATGTTATGCTTCAGACAGACATAAAAACACAAAATGTACAGTTCATCTGCAACACCCATTATATTTTTAACCAAATATTTGATGACTCTCAAAAGCTGGTGACTTGAATTTCCTGAAGTCATTTAACATGTATTCCAAGGAAATGAATTTCACTGTCTGCAGAAAAATTATTATATTGTAACAATTGTCACAGGATGAGGACATACAGGAAAGACAATTCTATCAAGTGGATCTCAGGAATTATAAATAGAAAATATTCAATTTGAAATTCAAATAAACAGACTCACTATCATGTGTAGATATTCCAAGACAAGACTGAGTATAAACAATGGTGGTATTAAGGAGCAGCCCTTAATAGAAAAAAATAATAAAAAGAATATATTAATTGTGCCAGTGATCATGTCATTTAATTATGTGTCTTGGTGTGGCATCCAGTATGTGGATCGCACAACCAGTCAATTCAAATTATGGAACATTGTATTAGTGGAGGATATGAGGATAAGATTGTCACTTCCCCTATAGGTAGTCTTTTTTTTTTTGCGGTATAGGAAAAATCTGCAGACATTTGAGGGGAAGTATATTGGATTTTTAATTTGTCTACACATATTCCACATGGACATAACTCACGGTTTGATGTATCTTGTTTTATAGGATGATGCTTTTTCTTATATTTTGGGTCAATATACAGTATGTTTTTGAGGTTTCATTATTTTTCAATACATTGTGCTCTTACATTTGCTTGTGTATTCTTTTTGTTTTTTGTTACTTTTTCCATCTTTCTTTTTTTTTAATGCATTTATTTCATTTTTGTGTTTACTTCAGTAATACTCATGATATTATGTTTAGTGAGGTGGATACTATTAACATTATTATAGCTCTAGTGTTGTTTATGTTATTTTTTTCCCTATGAAGTCTTATTAAAATTATGCTCATTTGTTCCATGATATCTTTATTTACTATTGCTACAAATGTAGGTAAAACATTTCCGCTATCTGGAGCAGATATTCAGGGTATGTTTTGTTTCTTTACCTTTTTGGGTGTATGGACACTACGTTTTACTTCTCCATCCATGCACAGCTGTAGCTTAATTAGTTGATCTTGTTGTTAGTTGGTGTTTTAAGCCTTTATTATTCACTTGTATAGCTTGGTGGTGGACTGAATATCATCAGTATATTCCAGTCAGCTGGCACATTCTTTAGTGTGTTGTTCAGTAATGGAGGAAAAAAGAACCATTGGTTGGAACGAGCCAAAAACATTTTACAGAGCTGAATGTAAAATATTTTTTTATGCATGAATTAATATTTTTTTTGTGCAAACCTTAAAAGTAAACATCATAACATTTTCTATAAAAGCTACCTTTCATTCTGGCCTAATAGACCTTGATTTGGAGTGAGTGCAAAGTCTCAAGCCTTTGCTATTGTTTGTATTTTACAAAGAAGGCAATAATGATTAATCAGGTTCACCAACTGCCTACAGATGTAGAGAGTACTGGAAGTACATAACACATTCACAAAAGAGAAATTCAATTCTTTTGATTAGTATTTTACAACGTAATACAAGGAAAAAGCACAGAGATGGACTAGACATTTAAGGAAAGTGTGATCGATTCATCGATTCATGAAATACACAGTCTAATGTGAACCAGGGGTCTGTAGTGGAGAGGTACCTTCTGAATGTCCCACCTAATACACCAGTTGTTAGGGCCTCCAGCACTTTTTCTGGATCAGAATATAAAAACAATTGTTATGGCTAATTGTAACAGATCTCAGTACCCAGCATGGGTATATCCGCTTTACAGTTTCCTCTGCTACCCTGACAACTGAACCTCTCACTTATTATCGGCCACACTACCGGCTTCCCCTCAAGAAACATCAGCCGACACTAGATGCTTGAGGGTAAAATCATGAACTCAAGGACACCTTGTGCCCTCCTCCCCAGAAACAGACAACTTCAAAAGACCAGAGCCCATAGTCTGAGGGGAGGAGGCTGGCCTTCAGGTCTCTCCAGGAGCCCAGGGCATGGAAGCTTCTTGGACATGAGGGCAGCCAGCACTCATTTTTCTATGTTCCTATGTTTGTTTATGTTATGTCTGTTTAGCAGAATCCTATTCTATAGAATATTTCTCATACTATTTATAGTAATTTAGTTTTTACAGCAATGTCATTAGATAAGGTTTCAGTATCTTAAATTAGATGAAAATCTTGCCACCAGGAACATGTACAATACTGTTTGTTAGGTCAAGTTCTGCTGGACCCTATATTTGCTGAATCGGGTGAGCACCAAGATGGGAGATTTTACAGATAGAGTACTTTAACAGGCTGCCAGGAAATGGCTGTGCCCATCCGGAACACATCACCAAAACCACTAGCGAGATAGAACAACCAGCGAAATCTAAAGCAGAGGTCAGAGTCAGGCCAAACTCAGAGGCCGGGTCTAGTCATCAGCCAAGGTCAAACCAGATCTGTAGAGAGGTACCAAGGGTGCAAACAGCAACAAAATCCAAAATACAGCAGAGGTCAGGACAGGTAGCGGTCAAGCAAGCTCAAACAAGCTCAAACACTAGCTGAGATCAACATTACCAAAAAAACACCAAAACAACAAATATAGCAAACAAGCTCCGCGATTGGTTGCCATAGGGTTGAAATCAGAGGTTTAAATAATCAAATTTGGAGCCAAATAAGTGTCTGTGATGCCATACAAGAACCACCAACATGGGTGGTGCCCATAGAAGGTACAAAAAAACATGGCAGTCACACGATACGTCACTTCCGGTTACGTCACACGATACGTCACTTCCTGTCTCAGCCGTGTAGTCCATTGCAAATTGTCGCACCTTGCAGTGGGCGGGACATTGGGAGGATGTGCAGCATGGGAACAGGTAGCAGGTTAGTGTATAAAAAGTTCAAGGTATGAAAAAATGCTGTAAAGTAACAATGCTTTAAAAAAGAGACATGGTAATAGTTTATTTTAATAATTTAACAAAATGTGAAGGGAGTGAACAGCAGAAAAAAATAAATCAGATCAATACTTGGTATGACCACCTTTTGTCTTCAAAACAGCAGCGATTCTTCTAGGTACACCTACCTTGCCTTTTTAAGGAATTTGGCAGGTAGATTGTTCCAAACAGAATTAATTGGAATTAACCACAGTTCTTCTGTTTTTCAGCCTCAGTTGCTTCTCTCTCTTCATGTGACCCCAGACTCGATGATGTTGAGATCAGTGCTCTGTGAGGGCCTTACTGTCACCTCCAGGAGTCCTTGTTCATATTTACACTTAAGATATTTATTCAAGACTTTGGTTGTATGTTTAGGGTTATTGTCAGTATTGAGAAGAGCATTAATTCTGACCTCATCACCATTTGCAGAAATGCAGCCCTAAAACATGCAACGAACCTCCACCATGCTTTACTGCTGCCTGCAAACACTCATTCTTGTATCACTCTTCAGCCCTTCAGCGAACAAACTGCCTTCTGCTACAACCAGATGTTTACAATTTTGACTCATCGGTCCAGAGCATTTCTCTGCACCCCAGTTCCTGATTTTTTGTGAACAGTTGAGTCGCTTGGCCTTGTTTTCACATCAGAGGTATGGCGTTTTGTCTGCAAGTCTTCCACAAAGACTGCTTCTGACCAGACTTCTACAGGCAGTAGAAGGGTGTACCAGGGACCCGCTGTTCTGCCCGTGCTGAGCTGAAGGCACCACTGGACATCCTCCAATTGTAAAGGGAATTAAGCATGATGTGTCTTTCATCTACTGCTCTTTCCTTGACCAACCACTGCGTCTACGGTCCTCAACATTGTCCGTTTCCAGGGCCAGACTGGGAATCCATGCCTGGAAGTAATTAAATACAAGCCTCATATTTCGTGTCATTTTTGGGCACACTGCACATACAATATGTTTTTGGTTTTTTTATAAGGACAACCCATGCATTCTAAAAGTATATTTGAAAAACACATTATTCATAAATAAGATACATATGAGAACACATTCCTAATATCACTATGGCCCAAGGCATCATGTAATGGGTTAGGACCATGAATAATGTGAAAATATATTTTAAACATGAAACTAATAGTTTTCAAATTCATTTAAATAAGTTACTGAAAACAAAGTTCTGTAAATTACAGAAATTACTTTGGCAGTAGATAATAAATAGCACGCATAAATGTGTAGCTCTCCTTAAGATGTTAAGAGCATGTATGTTCATATATGTGTAAGGTGTTAGAGTTTGTCTATGTACGTACAGTATGTATGTATGGCTACAGTGCCCCCCCCACCACATTCATTATCCCCAACCACCAAACTTTCCATCCCCCACTATTATCATCCCATATTGCATCACAATCATGCCCCTCCATCTTTATGCCCCTATCATACCCTCTCTTCATCTTCATATCCACCCAGCATTATTTCCCCATCATCTTCATACCCTTTCCTTTACCACACCCCCTTCATACTCATACAAACATATTTCTTTCCTTACCTCTCTGTCCTCGGTCTCTGAGTCTAGCGGTCTCCAGTGAGGTCTTGCTGTATCTGCCATGACGTCATAGTCGATGCAGGATTAACTGGCATACGTGCGGCGAGAGGAGATCTGTGCTTTAATTGGTACAGATTTCTGTTTTGCAGCGGAAATTGCATTGGCCGCTGCGGCCATACATATAACTGGATAGCAGGCCTCAAGACCAATCACGGGGGAGGTGGCCTACGAGGAAATTTCCGGTAGGCCAGTCTGGCCCTGCCCGTTTCTTTGTGCTTCCTTAAAAGAGCTTGGATAGAACATCTGGAAACCTCTGTCTGCCTTGGAATTTCTGCCTAGGAAAGACCTTGCCGATGCAGTATAACTATCCTGTGTCTTGTTGCTGTGCTCAGTCTTGGCATGGTGTATGACTTTTGATTTGGTTATGACCCTGTTTTACTTCTCCTACACAACTGTTTCTGTTTTAATTAATGACTGTATTTCAACCTACATATTAAATTGATGATCATTAGCATCTGTTTGGAGCTTAACTAGATTGGAAGCTTGCAAGAGCAGGGCCCTCTTCTCCTTTTGCACCTGTTTGTTATTGTTTTAAAATGTAAATTATTCCATTGATTGTAAGAGAGCTACGGAATCCGCTGGCACTATATAAATAAATATAATAGCGTAATTGTTTCATTATACACTAAATTATATCCCCTGAAAAATCCCTGACTCTGTGCAAGTGTACCTAGAAGAAGTGATGCTGTTTTGGAGGCAAAGGGTGGTCAAACCAAATATTGATTTGATTTAGATTCTTCTTCTGCTCTCTCACTTTGCATTTTGTTAAATGCTTAAAAAAAAAATATGAACACGTCAATATTTTAAAGCATTCTTAATTTACAGCATTTTTTCCATACATGCCTAAAACTTTTGGACAGTACTGTAAAACATTATAAAGGTTATAATTTTATGAAATGTAACCTCTTCAGGTCTTCAAAATATCTTGGCTGCACTTTAAGTTTGGCTTAACATTGAATAAGATCAATTGAGAGCGGTTAATGTCCATCTGTTTAACATCACATTTAAATGTTGGTAACAATTTAAACGTATTTTCATTTTTTTGCAGCTTACCAAACTTTCTTGATTATTTGGATTTCCAAAATAACCATTTGGTAAGTTTGGTAATAATTATCTTGTTGGTGCTCCTTTAATAAAATTAAAATGACTTTACAAAGTTTACAAGTTGAAAACAGACTGAATTAGAAGTCTTTTCTGGGAAAGCTTTCTGCAATGTTGTCAAGCACGCATTTGAAAATAGTACAAGCGGGGAATGGTTGCGTTCACTTAGTGGAATGGATCCTGGGGTGAGTTATTCCTAGCTGTGTGGTAAAGTTATCAAATGTCTTCTAAGATCCAACAATGAAGCTGAGCACTGTATTGCGCATGCGCACAGAAGTTCCTTCGCCTGCTTGCTGGGTCTTGGCAGGGTGCAGAGCAGCTGAGCTCTCTGCTACACACAGGGGGATCTGCAACAGGAAGAGCAGAGCTGGGACCCTCCGCTACACATACTGGAAATGAAATGTGCCTGTTAACACTCGCAGAATCACAGAGCAGTATCTGGCAATGTCCAAACCGATCTCCTTCTTGAGCTATGACTACAACATAAAGTAAGTGGAGTTGTCATGAAAGTTTAGATGCTTTGGGGGAAGAGAGCTTGGATAGAAAGCGATCACAGGTACATGGAGAATCAGACTGTTATCTGACTGAGAGGTTAGCTGTGCAGTACCTGACATTAAGGTGGTAATAAGGTGCTAATTTGTGTTGGAGTTTACAATGTTTCCATGTTAATATTGTGCTGGGGATCCTGCTGCTGCCTGCATTTCAGATGTTTGGGGAAAGTGTGTGTTACAGAGGACACTGTGTCTGTGCTTCCCTTCTGACACACAGCTGCGCAGACACAAATGGCTCCAGGTCATAGCCCCCAGGCTGGAGAATTCAGCATTCCAGCACTGTGTACAAGCCATCCATTCCCACATTCCTACCCAGGGGCTGAGTATCCCTCCATGCCATCAGAAGAGACAGCACACAGGGTAATGTGACAGCACCAGACTCCCTTCTTCTCTGGCAGGCACCAAGGTAAAAGACAAACCCTGTCTGCTAGCATCTATGCTGCTTTTCACTTATCTACTTAAAGTACTTTACTATACATCATTCACAGAATGCTTATGCTGTAGCTAGGTTTGCGTGGACACCTACAGAGGTTAGATCTTGTTGGTTTGCATTGGTATAATTTATAAATAATGCCTCCACAGCTATAAAGAATAAAATATGTGCCAGATTGCTGTATTTGCACTTTTAGTGGTTTGTTTAACAGTCTTAATGGAAACTTTTAATGCGTTATTTTGTTACACTTGCTCAGTTTTAAATTGTGGCAATGTTGTTGTTGTTCATATAGAAATGCTGCTAATGCTAGTGTATGTTAAACTTTTCCTCTATTAATCAAATGATTTATTTTCTAGAGAAATTCCGTGGTAATTTAGACTATTGAGGGGAACACATGGCTCATCTTGTTAATTGTGTGATGGATAATTTCTTGGAAAATGGGGAATAAGCATTGCATCCCAGAGTGAATCTCTCACAGTGCCAGGGTACAAAGAAAGAGTATTCTGTAAGGAACTGAGAGTGCTTCATAATGAATCATTACATTTACCTTAAAGTTCAATCCCTTGGTCTCTTGATTTTTCACTCTCAGTCTCTAAGACAAGAAAAAGTTTAACAAGTTCTTGTGCTAACTTATCTTACAGATACTGACACTGTCATGTTATGTCTTTATCGTGTCAAAAGTGATACATAAGGTTATGTATCAATAGAAAAAGATTACAGTGTGGTATGATCCTAATTCTAAAAGTTCTTTATAAGGCGTGAAATGCTTACTTTGTTTGTGAGCATTCTTTATGTTCTTTGTGGCTTAGTTAATCAGACATTTAAATAATTCAAGCACTTAGAATCTGAATCCTGTTTGTGTGGTATTTAGTGATACTATTGTATATATCTCTTTAATTTATTATGTTTGTTACAATACATAATACTTGGTACAAAACTCTTCAATATCTTTAATATATGATTCACATAGTGATATAATTTGTGCAGCTGCTAATTAGTACAAATTGTGTCATTAATAATAGAAAGTAGTTATTCTTGGGGAAGTTGACCCTTTCTACCTGTTAAACAGAACATTTAATTGTGTCTGTTTACTTGTGCCACATAGTAGAGGATTTGGGGCATTGTTGCCTTATACATTTAAAGCAATTTCAGTGTTTGCAATAAATATATTTACTAAGACTTGATGAACTAGTAAAGTAAGCACATTGTGGAGGTGGGAAAACAATGGTGTTTATATGTGATCCAGTTTCCACATTTAATATGATACTCCCACTTTAGAGATTAAATAATGAAGTGGTGGGAATTTGGTTTAACTTTGTTTTGGTCCTATTTGTTTGAATAACTGCACCTGCTTTTCATGTTCTACAATAATAGTTATAGCCACCGGTAAAAGGGCTCTGCTTTTATCAGAGCTACATGCAAGCTGATCTCTTCCCTCTCCTATTCCTTTTGAAGTGCTCTGAGACTGCTGTAGTCCCAAAAGAGGATGAAGCGGTGAAAGGATGGGCCATTCTTCTGCGAGATTGCACAATGGCCAGAGAGGACTCAGTGAAGTGCCTACGATGCCTGCTCTACGCCCTCAATTTGCTGTTCTGGGTGAGTTGAGAGGGCCAGACCATTCCCGTCTGTAAAGCAGGTGGCAATGTTTCGACTCAGGTTACAGCTGGCCAAGAAAAAGAGAGTATCAAACGGCACAGCTAAGCATTAATTCATTAAACAGGATTACTAGGTATTTTCCAAAGATCTAAGGGCTATATTCTCTTTGATCAATGTACACTGCTGCCGCATGTGCCAGTTCTTGTGCCAGCTTCTTCTCTTCTTTAGTTCCAGGGCACTTATTTTATCACCCTTTCTGTTTGATTAAAGAAGCAATATGTTCCCTTTCATCATACTCCTAAATTAATGCAGTCATATGCTTTATGGAGGACTGACTGATAACCCTCATGTTACAAGAGGTCTATTCAATAAACTGGGAGTTCATGCTAAAAATGAGAGAGGCAGAGAGAGGCAGCAATCACTGACAAGGTCAATGTTTAAAGGCAATTCCATTGGCATCATGCACGTAATTGGCTGTCAAGCAATCACATGCATTGAAGTGCCTCCTATTGTCTGTTACTGGTCTCCCTGGGACTTTGGGCAACCAGCAGCAATGGTCCTGCCACAGAATCCGGTTCCAATTCTACATTCTGAAGTAAAATATTTTAAAATATGAAAGGTGTTTTCAAGATACTACTCATGAAATTTTGTAATGTAAGAATGGCTGATTTGTATTATTCTATTGATTTTCCTTTCTCTGCTTTCTCATGTTCCTTATCTTTACCCACCAATATCTCATGATCTTGGCACTTTTCTTTTATAGAAGTGAATTTAAAAAATTGTTTTATGTGGGTTTCAATTTAGCTTCAGGTCTTATGTAAAAAAATCTTGACATAAATGCTAAAATTAGAGATTTTTTTATATCTGCTAAACCTAGTGAATCGATTTATATAACATTTGGCAGGTTTGTGAGATCTAGTAATTTAAATCTAACATTTCAATTATACTGTAAAATACCTACAACTGCAGAAATAACTGGAGATCATCATCTCACAGTTACTATAGCAGCACTATCGCTCATTCAAAATTGGTCAGGATTTATGGTTCCATGTACTGTTAACACCAAAGTATAATATTTAGGCAGAAGGTAATCATTGTTGCTGTAGCCTAATGGATATAATGATAATTTAAAAACTGTAATGTCTGTACTAGAGGGAAAATTGGTTGAACGAAACTTCACCTTACTAATAAGGGTACACACAGAGAAAAAAAAATCACATCCACAAAAGACCAGTTCTGAGTCAAGCTTTACAGCTTTAATGCAAAGGCTTAAGCCCTGTCTTAATATCATTGCCATGATTTATTTATATACAGACTAAAATCGATGTAGCACTTTACATATGAGATATAATGGTATACAAACTAGATTGGACAGACATATGTAAACCAGTAACAAAGGACCTGCTTACTTGTTTAGCGTCCCAAGGCTTGTGTATATTTTGGGGAACTTTTCAAGTTTCCCCAATAAGGCTCCAGGAATCAGGTGATTTTCAGACCTATGAGGCTGCTGTAACATTTTTAGGTAGAGGTGGTGATGTTGGGGCAGGTTCTGTCCAGTCCCTACTGGGGATAAGCCCTACTAAGGGCCAGACTTAAAATTTAAACCGAGCCTCCTAAATTAAGACCAGAGGCAGGTAAATGACGGATGTGTATCTGCTTTCCTAACATAAATAATGCTGCCCCTTACACTCGCACAGCATGCGGCAGCTTGTAGCCTACCCATGACTGCACATTGAAGGGACGTATCTGCCATCAAAGAAGCGGTAAACGTAAGTGATTTACATTTGCCAGGTTTGCCAGATGCCCAGTCTGCGTGTAGCTCTACTGTTATATGCACTTAGCTCCACCTCCTCATCTCAGGCAAGCCCGTCCCATGAGGAGTAGGATAGGGAGAGCTTTGCTGAACTAGTGTAATCCCTAGCTATGTCTTTATTAACATAATCTTAGCCGATGATGATGAATGGTCTTGGGGGGGGGGGTGAAATATTTAATTTAAGGAGTAAGGTGATATGTTTTGTTTATTACCTGTCATGTGATCACAATGACATTATTTTTTCTTTTTTTTTTTTTTGCTTTGTGAAAAGATCTGATTTATTTTTTTGGACAATAAGACAATATAAAAAAAGGTTAATGTCACATAAGAAAACAGCTTGACTATTGTATTTTTTTTATGATAGTCCAGTCATGTCGATCACTTATTTTATATTGACTATAGGGAGGAATAATAATATAAAGTTGGGTATTTCATGCTACATTCTCAACTCACTTGCTATAACTATAGCCTAACAAATCATGCTTTAAGGAAACAGCTGCATGATTAATAAGAAACCCTTGTATCCACACCTCGTGTTTTTTATAAGTGACATATAATTATTACCTAGGATGCCATTGAGAATATTGTAAAAACATTTTTTCTACAACATGTCTGACTACCAAAATATAATTTGATTAAATCTAGCTAGTGACCAATGAAGAAAAAATCAGAGACAAAAATTCAACACCTTGAAAAATCTGATAATATTGCATACTTGTTGTAATCTTATAAATGATCTGCCATGCATGAGAAATGGCCTTTTTTATTTTACAGCTCCTTTTCATGACAAAGGCTTAAGAAACAATTGTCATTGCATGGAGCATGAACATCCATAAATATTTTTCTGAAGCTATCTGCTATATGGAACAGGCTTATACATGCCTCACCATCTAAGGCTATGTTTAAAGATACATAGGATTATGGAAAAAGTCAAATGATAGATGATTTTCAGCAGGGAACACGATTTCAAGGTGGGAATCGAATCTGTATGGCAGATGAGAATACAATATGACCACAATAGTTACTTGAGATCAAGGTGGTTGTCTACAGAAACTGTGTACCCAAAATGAGGTGTGTTTTTTTATAAACTATTTTGTTTAAGGCTTCTATATAAAAAAGCAATTTGTATTTAAAGGACTCAAGAAAAAAGCGCAGGGATAGAAGTGCAAGCATTTTTCATATAACATTGTTTTCTTGGAGCAAATACATAAAATTTGGGATAACCTGCTAGAAACCAAAATTTAGCAACTATCTCTTTGTATAACTAATACAGTAAATTGTATAACTAAAACAGAAAATGTTGATAGGAATGTAATTTTTTTTATCCAATTTTTAACAATAAAATATGTTAAATTAACTCTAATCAATATATGACATGTCCTACACCTCTTCTGACCATCTGTGTGTTAAATGGTGGATCACTATTTTGTAGTTTATTGTCAAAAGCATGGTATAACACTTTTAGAGTCAGTGTAGTATGATTTGTGGTTGTCTTGGTTAAGGTCTGCTTTGCGTCAAAATTAACAGGAATCAGTCTAGTTTTCACTATTTACACAAGGTTCTTACAGAGCTTAGGGGAACAGCATAGACAATATTGTGTAATCCTAATTTATTGAAGATAGTTTCAACGTGATCTTATAATTCCAGTCAAAACCATAAAAACACTGATAATGTGAACTTTAGTTTTCATTGTGACTTTTAAGTAAATATCATTTATCTGGAGACATACGCAGTAACTTGCCTGCTAAAATATTTTTCATTGGTTGAGAACCATGGGTATGTTTAAACATGTACATACATTGACTTGGTTACCCATGGGACAATAGCATTTTACTTATTGAAACGAGTATACACAGGTTTAACGTAAATGAAAATCGTGGTGATGTAACTGAAAAGAATGAGAAAATAATGAACACAGTAACATTTAGCTTAACCTGGACTTTAGTTGCGGAATACACTCTTTCTTTATTTGTCCGTCTTCGTGCAGCTTGCAGCCAGGGCCAGCCTATGGTATTGTCTTGCACTTGCTCCCTAACATGGGAGGTAACAGAAACCACCTGGGTATTCTATATGATGGAACCAGCCTTTGCCCACATTATCCTTTATTTCCCTCAATCTGTTCTCTGTTTTTTTTAACAACTCTCTCATCCCTTTTCCTGGTGAGGTGCTGGTGGGAGAAATATATTGTGTTCACTAATAGTGAAGTGATAAAGAGACTTGTTCTAATGATGGATTGGCTGGTGGTGTGATGCATTTTCTCTGTACTATTTTTAGTGGAGCTTTATATTTTTCCTCTTCCACAATCACCTGCTACAATTTACTGTGAATATACTGTCAACTGATTTTTATTTTTGTTAGAATAAGAACGCTTATGGGCAGGCCCAGACCGGTCATGGAGACACTGTGCTTATGCTGCCCAATGATCATTATAGCTGCTCATGCGTACAGTACAGTCCTGTATAGTGTGCTGCTGCCAGATGTAAAAGCATGGCTGTGAACTGTAAAAGTCTAGATGGATAGAATATGTATATTTACCTTTTTATGGGTATTTACCTTTGTATTTAGGTGCCATCGCAGTAGCTCTACTGGCCATAGGCTTGTGCAGGCCTACAGGCAGTTGTTGCTTCTAGTACCCCAAGGTACCAGGACATTGATTGAGTATGAGGTCTGAGAATCTTCCATCTTAAGGAGAAAGCAGTGAGCAGCTCCAGAGTCTCCGTCCCCAGAATCTCTGTTCGCGGCCTTGTTAGGACCTCAGCGACTTCTTCACTGATAGTTGTCAACCTGAAAGCTCAGAGTGAAAGCAATCATATGAAAATTACTTTTTTGACTAAGGTGAAATCCTTGTTTATTTAAATTGAGGTGTAGATCCTCATTTCCCTTAAATTCAGAAGGAATGAATCTTAGCTTGGTGCTGTAATGTTCATCAAATCCTTATGTAAGCTTCACAACAATATACCTGCTAGCATTCTGCCCTGGAACATAGGTATTGATTGCCCTTGGGTTCTACTTCTGTCTGCCATGTGCCATAAAATGAACCTACATTTTATGTTAGAGGAATGAACAAGAGATAGAAGGACAATTCCCATAAGAGACAGGTCTGTAATCTTACAGCTGCTGACTGTTGTATGGCTGTTGCTAGGACAGTACATGATATTTATACTCCTTCTGTTTGTTCTAGCTGATGTCGATATGTGTTTTGGGAGTTTCTGCGTTGATGAGAGACTACATAAATAATGTGCTTACACTGACTGCAGAAACAAGGTAAGCAACTCCTATTAAAAGGAAACATCAAAACAGTAAAATTAGAATGCATTTCAACACTCCAGGGTCTTTTGTGCATTTGTGTACATTCTGCATATTGAATGGCTTAAACGTAGGCTATTTCTACTGAAAGAATTACATGGTTAGTGTACCGTGGTTTTTAATGTTAGTGCGAAATTCCTGCATGCTGGTCCATTCTTTTGATCTTACCCTTTCAACCATACAGTGGTAAAATTGTTTTCTGTTTATTTTTCCTACATCTGTAATATCTGGACTAATAGGGTGTATCTAATTGTAGTTTCTGAAACATACTTCTAATCTCGGGTTACTCTGTTACTTGCTTTGGGAAATAACAAATGGGTTTATATAATTACGGTCAATACGTTTCTGAGAGTTGTTTGAGAGAGACAGACTGGGGACTGAGGTAGACAGAAGAGATCATATTTGCCCATTTATAGGGCTAGTTTTATACCACAGTTCTGAGTTAGAAGGTAATTGTGATTTTCGCATTATATTATATGATGGCTGGGAACCAGTTAATTTTGGTCATCTACCAATTTACTGCTTTCGGGGCTTTTATAATAAGGGCGTGTTCAGTACTTGCGCTCTTAGCCTAAATCCAATAATCAATGATCAGTTATCCAACCAATCCAGAAGATAAAATATCGTAATCGTCCATAATTGATTAAAAAGTACTTTAAAAGTACATTAAAAGCTTGGTGAGTCTCATTAAGTATTCACCGGATTCTTTATAGAAGCAGACAATCTAAATTAAAGGCTAAAAAAATGTGATGTATTATATGTGAAGAAGAGACTTCTGAGGTCCTGGAAATGTATCTGTTTCTATATTGGTCTAATCAAAAGTATCAACTTTAACAAAAGACTCTGGTTAAAAAGACATGACATTTCATTCATGTACTCAAGGTGTTGACATTTCAGAGGAATGATTAATCCACATAGAGAATAGTACCAAAAATGTTGTCTTTGAACCAGTTTTTCCAAAACACCAAACTCAGAAACTAATCAGGCATTATTAGGCTTGTTGATCATGCATTTTATACTTTTTACGTTATATTATTAGTATCACTATCTGACGCCACTGCAATTTTAGGGTGGAAGAGGCCATTGTAATGACTTATTTCCCTGTGTTCCATCCGGTGATGATTGCTGTCTGTTGTTTTCTGATCATCGTGGGAATGATTGGCTACTGTGGAGCTGTAAAAAGCAACCTGCTTCTTCTGGCATGGGTAGGTTGATGCTTCTCAGTGCTCATGTTTACCCGGAGATGTTATCCAAAGCATGTTTTTCAGACTTTTTCTTTTTTTTGAGAAGGTTAAGGATTATATCTGTCAATAAACTGCAAGCACAAATTATTTTATTACAAATGTGTGAATATTTCAATATGGCATATATTTGCAAAATAAAATCTATATTGGAACTGGATAATTACAAGCATTTTAAAATCTCCCTTCATATTCAATACACTGTATAAAATATTTGTATATACTGATGTAGCTTGGGATAGCTGTAGTAGTCCAGTACTGCAATATAAAAGTATATATCTATTGGACTAACGTTCCACTTGATCAACCTCCAGTTATCAAGTCAAAAGCAATACTAGCCAATAAAAAGGTATTTTTTTTATATTTTATACTTTTGTACTTTGTTAGTACATACACATGTACCCATGTACCCATAATCACAATTCTACTATTGTTCAGAAAAGTTATCTACAGATGTGATAAGTAACAATAAAAGTCTAATTTTACACAGTCTTTCTCCTGGATTGTTTATTGTTTTTTGGGATCTGTTGTCTGGCATTACACAGTTAACTAATGTCAGCCTCTAGGGCAGAGATTAGGCAGATGTGTTAAAATTCCTTCTCTGGGTTTCCGTGACCTCTGACCAGACTTATCCTGAAATTAATTTATTGCGTGTAGAAAAAGACGTTTCTATCTTGTTTTATCCTGAAACTGTGCTTCTTCTCCATAGCATTAGTGAGAGTTCTGCTTTCTGTTCTACTGCAACTATACAGCACTTAGATTTAATATCATCAGATACTTGATCATCTCACTAGCTTCTGGGTAGTTTCCCAAATTCAGCCAAGAAACCCCTGTTTCCATGCTTTGTTTCTTAGACTAAAATACATATTAAGAAAATGAGGTATTCATTGTTAAACTGATTTGCATATGCGTACCCAGAATCCCGTGCACTATAAGATTTTTGAGGGAAAAGTCGGCTTCCCTGGAGGATGATGAATGCTTACTTATTACTAATATAAATGTAATATATGTTTAAAGAATACCTTTTTAAATAATTTATGAAAGTATTATGTATATTATTTTTTAACTTTGTCCCTTCAAAAAGAGGTTAGGTGCAACTACATATCTTGACCTTTTGTTTTCACTGCCTTTTTTTAGTCAGTGAACCTTATTGTAATTATTGAGTTTTTATCTCAGAAACTAAACATTCCTCAATACACAGTGTTCATTTTCCATCATTTCAACCACCAGTGACTTACACTTATCCCATTCATCTATTTTACATCTGGTCTTAAGTTAGATCATCATTTAACATTGTATTTATTGTAATTTTGATGTGAAAATTAGATTCTGTAGTTCTATTAAAGTAGAAGAGAAACAAAGTCTTAAAAACAGAAACATTAACATTGACTATACATACAATTAACAAAAACATATGTACTTTAAGACGTACCGGTACTAGCTTCTTCATCGAATTTAGTTAAAAACTCTTTGGCAGGCCTACAAGGTGCCCCACAAGATTATACCTATCTGTTGTGCCTTACTGTTTTACTTCATAAAATCAAGAGGCTATCCATCCTAGCCTATTGTTATATGCATTGGTCAGCCATAGAGTAACCAGAAACCGTAATAAAAAACACAACAAAGTAAACGTTTGCTCATCAATAGTGTAAGACATCACTTCTCAGTGTTACTTATATTGCTTATCTTTGCCAGACTAAAGTTAAAGTACTTTTTGTTTATGAATACTCATTAGTCATGGCAAAGTATATGCCACTGCTTGCTTTGTAGATTATAGCATCAAATTAAGCTATTTCATTTTTTCTTCTTGACGTCCCTTTCATTATGTTTTCAGATATATTTCTTTGCAGTTATTAATTTACTTAATAATAATATCTATTACACGCAAACTTGTCTCGGTTTCTATATTCTTCTCCTTCTAAAATTTCTTCCATGATAAGAAGCCTGCCTCGGATTAACAATCCAGAGAAAGCAGCCAGGAATGAGAAATTAATCTGTTCAACCTATATTGTTAAATTACCCTCCATTTGAATAATTAATATTATATTATATGTATGTTATGTATACATAATTAATTACTATTCATTCATGCAAGAAAAACAGTTGTTAGATAAGTATGATGATAACGTGTTTATAAAATACCAGGGCTGATTTTATTTCCCGGACAAGTCCTGATATGTATTTGTCTTGTATGAGTTTCAGTTTGTATCAAGGGGATCTGGACTCACTTTTTTGCCAGCATGCCAGCTAGCTGATCTTACAATATATCATGCAGGCAGTTTAATCCCATCCACAATCAGTTTCTACTGCCATGGTAGCAAGCAGCGATATTACGCTGTCTGCTCCATGGGCCGTTCACTGCCTAAATGAGTTCAATGCAAAATTGGAGAATGTGATTGTGGCTCTACACAAAGCTCTGATTAGTTCTCATGTAGAATATGCTGTTTAAATTTGTGATCAGCAATTTATAAGAAATGCGTTATTGTATTGGAAAATGCACAATTCAAAACTGCAGAACTAAGGGTAATCATGGTTTTTACTAAATTTGGTTTATTTACTAAGGGAAAAGTCCATTAAAAGCTCTCAGTGGGGGAAATCACCAGTAGATAACCATAGCCAGGGTTCCATCCTAAACAAAAGATGATGTGCTTCAGAGTAACAGTTGTAAAGCTTTGGAGGAAGTTATCACAAGTTCTCTTGAGGGTTTTAGCAATACACTGGATTGCTTTTTGACAAGAAAGGATATTCAGTGGTACACATAGTGAAAAAGGTTCTTTTTGAATCGGTGCTATTAGGGATATATTTCAACCTTACCAACTTGGTAACTAGGTAAGCGGCCAGCACTGCATGAGCACTTGGTTTGTTAGCAGGAAAGAGTGATGAAAAGATTGCCAAAATAAACATTTGTAACACCATCATTGTGAAGTTATCACAACTCAATCCTAAATCAGAGAAGTTATGTCAGGGTAATTCTAAATCTCGCCCTGACAGAGCATAGTGAATCATGACCCATGTATTTTATACTTATCTTTTGTAGCCTAGACACAGTCTGTTTGTGTGAGGAGAGAGAGACAGCAAGTCAATAAATGCATCATCTCATATATAATTCAGTGTCTGGCGTGTCAGTACAAAGTAATTACAGTCACCATGCATACTCACTCTCAAATACATTCAGAGTATTTATAGACATTGTAAAATGATAGGGATACAATGTAGTGAAAAGGGATTTAGGAACAAGAATAAGACAACAGATGCTTTATGTCAACAATTGGCACTTTTTTTTTGTCTCTCGAACGTCAAGAAATTATATGCCCCCAAGAAAGTGTAATTTTTAAAACAAAGAATACAAGCTGGACATGCAGTATAACAAATCTTGAAATATTCATGTAACGTTCTGTTGCCAGAGATTAAAATAGGAAAAGGCAAACATCATTTAAATATTAATTGCTGTCTTGTTGGGTATCTGTACGCTTGCCATTTGTTTCTGGATATAATTCACACTGTGCTCCAGAATTGCTGTCCTATTGAAATATTTTTATTGTAAATCCAACATCAAGTTTTTGTGTGCAAATAGCACAGCCTTGAAACACTATATTCCAGGTTTAAATTGCAAAGTGTAGAATTATATGAAGTTTATTGTTTTCACTTTAAAGATGCAGTTTAATAGCAATGTAGGGTTCATAGAGTATAAACAACTTTAGCAGCATCAAACAACAAAGGGAAGAGGCCTTTAGAAGTGTGTGTGTGATATAGTACATGGCTATAAATTCCCTCCGTCAAACCTAGTTTCACCCCTGGAACTGTTTATCTTTTTACTATTTTTGGTATGCTTACTGTTGCTTTTATGTACTATGTTGTATGACAATGCATGCTTGATTGCTGGTGCTGTGATGTCACCACTGATGTGTATGTGACTGATGTCACAGTACTGTACATACAGATGTATGATTTTTGT
Organism: Sceloporus occidentalis; assembly: GCA_023333645.1. Classification (NCBI taxonomy): domain Eukaryota; kingdom Metazoa; phylum Chordata; class Lepidosauria; order Squamata; family Phrynosomatidae; genus Sceloporus; species Sceloporus occidentalis. The sequence continues at coordinate 8,958,212 of JALMGF010000017.1, read as the reverse complement.
TTAATGTTTTACTGTTTTCATTATTGACCAGGCGAGGGCTGGCACCTTTTGGTCGGGGGGGGGGGGGGTACAGCAAAGTGGCCCCCTGTCCTCCAATGAGACTATAAATTCTATAATAAACACGCAATTATATATCAGCTTACCTCTGGTGTCAAACATGCATTCATCAAGTAGCAACTGCTGGCCTTGTACCAGGGCTGCCCCCTCAGTCTGGACCTTTTTTTAAGAAGGGAAAAAGGGAAAACTAAACAAAACGGCACCAAACACAATTTGCCCATCGCAACATTAGAGTTGTGTCCAAGCTCCTGGCAATGAATGGTGCCAAAGATGATCATTGTGTGTAAGTTGTAAATCCAGTCTTTGGTTATTAAATAGTGTTTCCAGCAAGCAATGTTCAATTACTAAAACAAGTTCATTTATGTGCCAATTACCAATCTGATTTATAACAGTATTTCTAATTGCTGTAGATGTTTTTGGCCGAGCAATACATTTTTTCATGCCAAATTTATTATTGCTTTTAATTTTTTTTTTTGATACAGCTCAAACAAAAGTAAGTGTGTGCGTTGAAAATAAAAGTTTAGATATTTCAGGAAGTTGAGCTAATAGGAGTTACGTCTACTGTGGGCTTTTAGACACCAAGAGCTATAAAGTTCAGAGGAGAATAAACTACTTTTAAGATGCTTGGCAAGAAGCCCCAACAATTTCCTTGTAGCTGAATTCTCTCTTGAGACCTGCAACACAATAGCATTCTATCTGAGATCTGATTTCAGATCTATATCAGTGAGAATTATGGGGGAATATATGTGAAAATATGTGTACGAAGAGGTAATTAATTTCATCATATGGTCTAGCATACACTGCAACATTGTTAATTTACTAGAAATTGATTATTATATGGGTTAACGTTTTTCCAGTGTAGATATGACCATTTCTTCCAACAGTTCATATGGCTAAATAGGGATACTTTACCAGGAAAATGAAATATTGGTAGCCTCTTATGAAATTGAGTAGGGTATTAGAAGATGAATAATGAGTTTTATTTACCTTATTCTATAGACATTATTGGGATTGTAAGGGTTACAGAATTTATATATATATAATCACTTTACATGTAAAATGTGATCAAATTCTTGTAGGAAATCTAGTTCCATTATAAGATTGGGTAATTACATTTATTTGCCCTTTTCGCCCATAATAATTATGGCAGTGTTACATAGATTACATATGATCTTTGTATACTAAATACTTTGCTATGTATTTGACTTTATTGTCTTGATAAATTACAATATCACCCTGAAATGCCACATAATTCTTACACAAGGGAAATAGAAAACCCAAGAGGTTTTCATCTTTGTCTTCCCTTACAAAAAAAATACTGCAGTTTTACTGAAGTAATACTGCAGTTTTTTGGACATGAAAAAACTGCAATACTGCACTTTTACTGCAGTATTACTGCACATTTACTGCAATGAAGCTGCAGTACATTGAAGTACAACTGTAGGTTTGCAATATAAAAAAAAAAGTGCAGTATATGTGCAGTAATCCCGGAATAAAACTGCAGTACAGTGAAGTACAAATGCAGTAAAACTGCAGTAAATGTGCAGTAATACTGCAGTAAAAGTGCAGTATTGCAGTTTTTTCATGTCCAAAAAACTGCAGTATTACTTCAGAAAAACTGCACTAATTTTTTGTAAGGGTTATTTGTGAGGAACAGCTGCAGCAGGAGGATCCGCAATGTGGATTCACCGTTCATCATTTGCTGAGCATATCTAATATTACAAGAGTTTCCATGAGGGTATTCCTCATTGATATCATCGTGGCTACTGGGGAACTCATGCAATGAGTATCCTGTGAGACAGTCCAGTGCAATCTGTATTGGATATATGGGGACCATGTATATAAAAGTCATGAATTGTTCTTTACAAATTTCTTTACATCATCCCATGTCATTTCTTTGGGCCCATGAGAATCCTTCTAAACAAAGTCCATGATTTATCTCAAATGGGTCCTAGAAGATCAGAACCAGTTTAAAAAAAAAAAAAAAAATTCATTGTATCTTCAGGTACACCCTAAACAATTTTGCAGGCTTTTCAGTGTGTTGTAATCCCTCTGCTATTATTTCCATGTGATCTAATGAAATGAAACCTGTCTCCCTGGGAAATAGAATCTATACAATCTGGAAATGAAAGCAACCGTAACACCTGCCTCCATCAAAAGTAATTATCCCAGACTTCTATTCAGATTGAATAGAAAAGAAAAAAACACTAGTCCATTCTAAAATACGCACTGATCAAATAGGATGGTGCCTGTTGCATGAACTAAAATAATAAAGATTAATATCATAATCCACAAAATTGGATTATGTTATATAATAGGAGCTGCACAGTGGATATCAAATGTATACAAGTCTATTGTTTTATAGCTTCTTCTGCGCACAAAGAACTTCACAAAGGACAATTTAAAAAAAAAACAACCTAACTTTGTTTCCATGGTGCTTTCCTATGGTTAAATAGAGCACTGGGTGCATGCATTTCAGGGTTAATGGGGCTGGCAGGCATTACCGATTAATATGCCATTGTCACTTCTGACCTTTCACCAATATCTTGTAAGCAGCCAATTCAGGTCTTCATGAAAATTATTCTGTTTATTCACTAAGAGCATATACAGGTTTCTATATCTACTATTCATAAATGTTACGGTTGTTGCCAGTCTTTTATTGGGCAGTTGTAAACAAAGTGCCATAATATAATTGTATTTGAATAAAAAGTGTACTCACCAGCCAAGATTGACCCCCTTTTTTTGGTGGGGGGGGTTCCTATTGGACACATTGCTTCTATATAGATGACATATTGTGAACTCTAAAAAGGGACAACAGTAAAGCAAAGAAATGTGGGCTAATAACAGGGACCCTCTCTTCTTTTGAGACACGTATGCATACAAAACATTGATGCTGTAATGTAAAAAACTACCTTGATGTATATACATTTGTTGTTTCAGGTCCTATTTACATATGGTGGTGATATAATGCTTTGCTAAATTAATAGGGTGTGTTGTATCCCACAAGGACATCTGGTTGATGTGAATGATAACAGAGCCATTCCCACTACTGTCACAGGGTATAGAAACAGTATTACCTTGGTTGTTCTACACACTTTTGAGTAGCATAGAGGTATCTGCTAAATACAGCTAGTCTGATTGTTAGAGACACACAGGCAGTGCTTCCAATTGAATTTGTTGAGATTGTCTAATGGGAGTTTTTGTATCTTTAAGAAGAGTGTATTGAAAGGTAGAGACATATCAGAATACCTCGGCTTTCTGCTAGTTATTGATTTGGTTCATTGCTGTATAGAAAGTCAAATCAAGGGCATGTTTCACTGCCTCTGCAATAATATACTGTTTTTCTAATTGAAACTTCAGACATCCCTCAATTGAAGGATCTATCTATCTATCTAATTACCATCATCCAATAATATGTCTGTTTCTCTAATGTAACATAGTTATACTGCCTCCCCCTCCTTTCCTAACTTGTCTAATATCTGTTTTGTTATTTTATTTCACAATCTTCAGAGTGTCTTTCACACATTGCATTCTCCAAATGGTTTCTGAGGTGGAAGGTGACTAATTAAAAAGATTTCAATATGTTCCTCGTAGTTTTCCATAATGTTGCTAATTTTATGAGCAGTCGCATACTGTGTGCGCCTCTGTCTGATTATGAAATATCTGGCTTAATTACGCAAAATAAAGAACAAACTAATGGTACTGTGATGGAAACCTGCAAATATACACATATTAAATAAGCTTGAGGCTTTAGTACTTTATTTTGGCCAACGCACACAATCTTACCTGCCATGTCCAAGCACCCCTTGAGAAGCAAGACAAGTAACAGCATTATTTAGTTAACATGGAATGACTGGCCTTCCAGACCAAGTTAATATAAAAAAATATAAAAAGGTGAAGGCTTTAAATGCACACAATTTACCTGTGATAGTGAGTTCAGTCCAGGGCCGAACTGAGGAGAAAATACAGTCCTGGCACTTTAAGGCCAGTGTCTGATAAGTGATGTATATGCGGCCACGGACTGGCATATCAATGTGTTGCAGCACATTATACCACTGATCTGCGAATATTCACGCGTTCCTGTCTTCTCTTCAGGCAAATATTCGTGGACATTCTTCGTGCTCGTTTGATCTTCGTTTCCCTCCCGGTTGCCTAGCAGGGGTTAATACGGGGTTAACAGATCGGAGCAGCAGCAGCTGCCGTGAAGGTACGTGTGTGCAACTCTATTGGTCGTTTAGGCAGGGGGCTGGTCTGGCATCAACGAGTGAATTGCAGAATGCACCTCATTCGTTGATGGCAGGCGAGCCCCCTGCCGAAACGACCAATAGAGTTGCACACACGTACCGAGGTGTACTGTACACAAAATGACCTAGACAAATGCTCCAAGGAACTTGGCCTCCTTTTTATCATACACAGTCACACATCCATAGATGTTTAATAAAAGAATAGGGATTATTTTACATTTTTAAATTGATTTTGGACCACTTGTAATACATGCCTAACATTTGCTACCTATTTACAATGGCATACTTTGCAACAACCCAACTTTTACTGGACAGGACTGGAAAAAAGCAGGACTGTCCACAAAAATGTTGGGTGTGCGGATGGAAAAATGAACTAAAAAATAGCTTAGGTGAATGTACGGTTATGTTTAAGATTAGTAGCAGTGCACTGGTTTGGTTAAAGATGTATTATGTCTAAATAATAATTTAATTTTAATTTGAATGGGTTTTTTAAAAAAAAAATAGGGGTTTATTTAAATGTATTTTAAAGTTAGATTTATTATTTAGTACTTTATTATATTTATTTAATGTTTATACTAGTGCTACCTACCGAGCTATAACTACCTACGTGTATTTGCATACCTAGTTTAGCTAAATTAGATGGGACAGGACTGTCCCTGAAAAAGTTGGGTCTGTTGGCAGGTATGTGGATGGAAAAATGTTATAGGATGAAGTGTGAGTTATAGCGTTAATGCTAGTGAGTGTAGAAGTGAAGGCCAGGACAAATAACAAGAGGAAAGGTCCTTGGGATTTGTGCATTGTACGTGTTATGTGTGTTATGTATTATGTCACTGTGTTATGTGTGTTATTGTGTGTGTTATGTTTGGTTGGTTGTGTATCAGAAGGAAAATAATGAAATGGAAATGGAAAAGGAAATGGAAAAGGCAAATGAGTGGGCAATTGGCAACCCAATTGGCTCACCTGTTTCACCCCAGAGCAAAGCATCCAAACACTGTCAGTCTTAGACGTTTGGCAGCAGACTTCCAGAGCTCAGACACAAGGCCCTAGCATAAGCTGGCCACTCCGGCGGAGGTAGCAGGCGTTGCCACACCGCAGAGAGAGGCAGCCAGGGGGGAGAAACTACCCTTACCATTAGGGACATTTTGGGCATGACTCTAGCCACGAAGCGAACTGGCAGAGAAGAGATGCTGGCACCACCACCACCAGCATTGAAAAATGGGAAAGGCGAATGAGTGGGCAATTGGCGACCCACTCACCTGTTTCACCCCAGGGCAAAGCACCCAAACACTGTCAGTCTTAGACGTTTGGCAGCAGACTTCCAGAGCTCAGACACTAGGCCCTAGCGTAAGCTGGCCACTCCGGCGGAGGTAGCAGGCGTTGCCACACCACAGACAGAGGCAGCCAGGGGGGAGAAACTGCCCTTACCATTAGAGACATTTGAGGCATGACACTAGCCAGGAAGTGAACTGGCAGAGAAGAGACGCTGGCACCACCACCAGCAGCAGAATTGGGAAAGGCGAATGAGTGGGCAATTGACGACCCGCTCACCTGTTTCACCCCAGGGCAAAGCATCCGAACACTGTCAGTCCTTGGCATTTGGGAGTGGACTTACAAAACTCAGACACTAGGCCCTAGCGTAAATTGGCTACACCGGCGAAGGTAGCAGGCATTGCCACACCGCAGAAAGTACAAACAGGGGGAGAAACTACCCTTTCCATTAGGGACATTTGAGGCATGATTTCAGCCAGGAAGCGAACTGGCAAAAGATGCTGGCACCACCACCAGCAACAGCGTTGGAAACGAAAAAAGGTGAATGAGTGGGCAATTGATGACCCGCTCACCTGTTTCACCCCAGGGCAAAGCATGAAAGTCTGTCAGTCCATGGCGTTTGGGAGCGGACTTCCAGAACTCAGATACTAGGCCCTAGCGTAAATTGGCTACACCGGCGGAGGTAGCAGACGTTGCCACACCACAAACATGTGCAACCAGGGGGAGAAACTACCTTAAACATTAGAGAGAAAAAAAATAAACTTTCCAAGCTAAGAGCTGGGTAACCCAACTTGGGCAGATTGAATTTAAGAAAGGCAATCTGCTCCATCAGATGAGGTGCCATGCGTGAGCGCTGTGGACTCAGTATGTTTCCAGTCATAGAAAACACGCGCTCACTTTGAACAGTTGTTGGCGGACATGATAGAAGCTGCTGCGCAACCCATGAGAGTGCAGGCCACACACTCTTCTTTTCATCCCAGTAGCTAAGAGGATCAACATTAGGCGTAGAAGGAACTTCACAGAGGTAAAGTTTGACCATTTCAGCAGCACTACCCTCCTTTCTGCTGCTAGCTCTGTCAGATGGTCCAACTATACTCCCAAGTGCCTCTTCCCAAAACGCAGCTGCTCCACTGACTGCTGCTGATGTTGCTGCTAGGAGTAGCAGACCACATCATCTCTTCCTCCTCCTGCACCTCTCCCTCCTCGGACAGCATTCCCATTTTACGCTGCCAGTCACGCACCTTGTTGACCAATTTCTCCCAGTAGCTACTGAGAACATTGAATTTAAAAGCTAGCTTTCCCTTAATTCTTGGATCGCAAAGGCACGCTAGCATCATTTCGGGACTCTCTTCCATGCGTTTGCGAAGGTGTACTTTTAGCAGATCCTTCAGCTTCCTGACTATGGCTGCTACGTCAGGATGTAGAGTGCCACCTTGAACTGCCTCACGGTTTTCAAGGAACACATCCATCTTGCTGCCTAGATGGGAGAACACTGGGATTACCTGGGCCAGACTGGCAGTGTTTGATCTTAAATTTTCTGTGGCATCCCTGAATGGTTTAAGGACTGCAACTAGCTGGGCGATCACTGTCCAATCCTCCCTATTCAATGGAGATGTAATCCCAATATTGTGCTGTGAGGCAAGTTTATGGATTGCCCTCTGCTGCTCCAAAATCCTCTCCAGCATGTCTAACATGGAGTTTCACCGTGTACTGACATCCTGACGTAGGCAGTGTACGGGAAGACCTGACCTCTCTTGCTCTTCCCTCAAAAGTTGGTTAGCCTTAACACTATGGTGAAAGTGCCCAGCGATCTTTCTGCAGCAGGACAGAACTACTGCTACCACATTAGTTCCTTCTGACATTGCTGCCTTCACTACAAGATGGATGATGTGGGCTGCACAGAGTACACCAAAAATATGACCATCTCACAGCGCTTTCACCATATTGGCACCTCCGTCAGTTACCACAAAACCAACTTCAACATTGGTGCCTGCCTCTGCTCCCACCCAAAGGCTAAACATTTTCCTCATTGCATGCAGAATATTTTGGGAAGTGTGCTTTTCATCCATCACTTCTGCATGGAGAAGGAAAGATCGGTAGCCTGCTGCAGCAGCTTCCTTAGACACACCGGGCTGCCACCAGTGTGCTGTCAAGGAAAGAAAGGCATGCTGGCCGCTAGGTGCACTCCACAAATCTGTAGTGAAATGAACACACTGACCAGCAGCCTTGGAAAGCTCCTCTTTCACTGCTGCAACACAGGACCGATACAATGAGGGGACAATGTTCCTGCTGAAAGTGGAACGTGACGGAACTGTATATTGTGGAGCCACAGCCGCCATCAATTGTTTGAAAGGGTCCCCTTCGATCATAGAGAAGGATGCCCCTCCAACAGCAATGAACTGACCAATCAGTCACGTTACTTTATTGGCCTGCTGTTTGGGCATTGACCTTTTGGATTGGAATGCCACAAATTGTTCCAGGGTGGGCTGGACATGCAGTGCTCCAACCTGCCTTGGTCTCTGGCTGCCAGCACTAGCTGCTGCTGCTGCTGCTGCTATTAGCTCAGAAGAAGCAGCTGTTGGGGTTTTTCCACGGCCTCCAGCTATGCTGCCTGCACTAAGTTTTACTTCTGCATCTTTCCCCAATAGCACAGCGTTGTGTTGAGTGCTGAGGTGATGCTTCATGCTAGCACTGGTAAAATGGCCAGACACTTTCCCTCTGCTTATTAGCTTCCCACAATGTTTGCACTTTCCATAGTGCCCTTCTTCAACATTTTCAAAGTGCTCCCAAATTGGGGCGCGCATAGCCTTGGAGTGTGCCTTGGGTGCTGCTCCTACTGCTCGGGGTGGATGAACAGAGGCAGAACTAGTGGTGGTGGGACTGGTGGTAAAAGTACTGGCCATAGTGGGACTGCTAATTGCTTTAGCTTTAGATTTGCTAGGTTTTGCTGCTGCTGGTGGTGGTGATGGTGATGATCGTAGCGGAGAAGGTGGAGGCTCAGGGGAAAATTGTGCACTAGTCATTTGGACACTGCTCCCTCAGGAATCTGATTCCTGACCACCCATCTCCTCTACTTCCTCTGGCTCATAGTCTAGTTCTTCATTAGCCAGATCGAATGGAATTCCTGCTAGGCTGGAGCTAAGACTGATATTGTCGTGAGACTCGTGACTAGTAGTAGTGCGAGCAGGAAGAACAGACTCTGCACTTGGCCTCTCAGTCTCAGGCTCCTCTGCTACCTCGCTAGGTGGAGTTCCACTATGTGTAGCCCTCTCTCTAACTGTCTTTACAAAAATTTTGTAAGGACTTGGTGGCTTGCTAGAGGTACTAGGAGGACATGGCGTGGCGGTACCGGTGGGAATAGTAGGCGCAGCACTAGTGGTGGTAGAGACGGTAGAGGTGGTGGTGGTGGTGGTGGTTTTCCCTACAAAGGAATGAGATTGCTTTGGTTTGGGACCCCTCTGAGTCTTGCTGATAATTTGGCTCTGCTTGGTACCTGGCATGCTGCTCGTGGATGGGGAAGATGCTGCTTGGGGCAAAAGGCACTTCTTTTTACTCACTGGGCTAGTAGAAGTACTAGTTGTGCTACCCTTTAACTTTGAACGTGCTTCTGGTGCTTTAGGCTTTCTGTAAAAAAACATAGAGCTCGTGGGCCTAGCCGCACTACTACTGCCTGCTTTTGGTGCCTTTCCTTTACTTGATGATCCTTCAAGCAATGCTTCCCCAAATGATAAGCGAGAGCTTGGCCTACTTGGCCGACTAGACTGACGCAAAGGCTGCATCTTAGAACTGGTGGTGGTGCTGGTTGTGGTGGTGGTGGTGGTAGATGGAGCTTGTCCCTCCTTAGTCCCAAAAGGAGGATCCATTTCAAATTTTGTAGTGTAGTGTTTAAAAAAACTTAAAAAAAAAAAGAAAAAGGGGGGGATAAAAAAAGACTTTGAATTTACACGGGCCTAAGAGCCTATCCTACTACTATGCTAAACCTAAAGCTATATTAGTATTCTAGTCTAACTCTAGGCAGATGCTCTCAAGCCCACTAAGCTAAAGTGAGGTTAAGTTATATATAATATTATATTATTAATAGATTAGAATTACTTATATTAGGGATTATAGATAGACTATAGTTTATGAATTAGAAAGAATTACTTATATATATATTATAGATTATGAATTAGAATTTATATTATATTATATAATAAATTATAGATTAAGAAGATTAAAGATTAGAATTATTTTAGTACTATAGCTATTAGTTGAAGCTTTGCTTAGTACAGTAGTTGTCGTCTCACAGTCAATTTTTCTTGAAAAGAAATTAGAAATAAAATAAAATGTCACAGCAAAACAGTTAGCTTCACTGCTTGCTGAAACACACAGCACTTATGCGGCTGCACTCACTAGCCCAACAAGTTCACTTCACTGATGGACTGAGGTGAGCAAAACAAATGAAATAAAATGAAAGATTATTAATTAAGAAAAATTGACTTGGTCTCTTGCTGTTGCTAAAACAAAGCACAAACTATAGAGCTGCAGCACCAGTACTAATAAGATTAGCTGAACTATACGCTAGTAGTAATTAATTAATATTATTACTTTTATTTATAGCTAATTTAATTAACTATTAATTAATATCAATAATTCTTATCTTAATGATTTTAGATTAGACACTAGTAGATGTCTTGAATGTCTACAGTACACTCTACACTAGTATACTATTACTAACTATAGTATATATAACTGACAAATATATATATAATTTTATAATGTATTCAATTATTAATTATTAATATTACTGATTTTAGATTAGACACTAGTAGATGTCTTGAATGTCTACAGTACACTCTACACTAGTATACTATAGTATATAATATATATATGACTGACATATATATATATAATATTATAATGTACTATTAAATTATTATTTATTCTATTAAACAGCACTATACACTACAGTTGATGACAAATTAAATAAAAAAATTATTAAATTAATCAAATTATTATTATTAAATATTAATTCAGTAGAACTGAAGTGAGGATGAAGTACACTGTGAGAAATGGCAGGCTGAGGCTTACCAGTCTCACACAGAACAGAACAATCTCTCTCTGTAACGCTCGGATGCAGCACAGCAGTGTTGCCAAAGCAGTCACAGTGAAAAATGAATGGATCTCTCAGGCAAGCTCTGGTCTTATAAAGGCGCCTTCAGAATTCAAAAAACAGCAGCACAGGCATTAGACGAGACCCTTAGCGTGACGTCACAAGAGTGAGCTGATTGGACAGACGAGGATCAGCTCACTCCTGTTTGAAATTTTGGCGGCTGCGCGGCAAAAACGAAGATTCTTCGTGGTTGTGAGTCTTCGTCTTCTCCTACGTTTTGCCGGCACTGTATTCTCTTCGGCGTGTCTTCGGAATGAACAAAAAAACGGCCTCTTCGTACTCGTTTTCATGTTCGCCCGAAGACGAATGCGCAAGTCTAGTAGTTAGTAGCCTGCACCATCTGTTATAATGAGAGGTGATTTCATTGATGATTATGGCTGTGATGGGTCAAACAATCTGTGGGAGTTTTTCCTTATTTAAGATTTGTGACAAAAGTAGTCATTGTACTGGCCTTGTGCACAGTGTGGCTGTCTTTCGGTTGTTCCAAGTTGAAAACCAGTTCCTGAGTAGTTTAAGACATGTGTCTATTTACACTACAAGCCAAACTCTAATAATATATATATTATAAAATGGGGGAAATTCAGTCTTTCTCCAAGGGGCTACATGTGCCCGTGCCTGCTTACCCAGGCCCCAGGCTTTGTTCTCATTAACCATACTGGAACTGAGTATAGACTCCACATTATGTAATTGAACATGCTCAGCTGTGCTGTGTTTGGCCCAAACATAGTATACTGAATAGATTAATTCCAAAATTAAGAAATACCTTTGCTATCAATATACCAGCAGAAAAACGTCAGCAATTTTTTTTCTTTTACACCTTAGGTTGTAGAACTTGCAACAAGTCACCAGGGGCTGATTAGAATTAGCAATCTAAACCTTAATTGGCATTAATGGTGGTTAAAAATGCATGGTTTTGTGATTACATTTTTGCGTTTGTAGAATAGAGACTGCAGCCACTATAAGAGCCACACAGAAATCAATTTGGAAACCACTTCACATAAATGATTCCATCGATGCGTAGAGTCTTACATGTATACATTTACACATACATTCTAGATGATCAAAAACTAGATTAAGAAATCTTTGGACAATCTAAACTAATCTAATACAAAATAGAAAGGTAGAACGAACATCTAGCACATGTGCAGATAAATGTAAACACAATATAACACGGACAATTTAACCCTTACGGTTGAACCAGTATTTGTCCCGATGATATTATTAAATAAAAGAGTTTGAATAGATCTCTGGAAAACAGAAAATGTGTACGTTTTCAATTAAAATAACCACCTCAAGGGTATTTAATTGAACTGCTTGCTTTCATCTGAAATATCGGGTACAGGATATAAATTTAAATAATTTGAAAATAGATTATTAAATAAAAATAATAACACGTGACAGTTTTCAATGCGTATGGTTTTCCCTTGGATGCGGTAGCTCCTCTATATATAAATAGTGATTTTTTTTGTGAGATATCTAACTGAATTTTGTTCTCTGTGGACAGGTATAATGACTAGTGTTAATCTGAATGCAAGACTCTTAAAGCTCCATCTTATTTGAAAGAGCCATACATACCGGTAGTTAGGATTTGGAGGCTGACTGTCAAAATGGGGATACAAATCATTAAAATTGTTAGGCTTATAAAGCACCAATTCCCTGTGTTTTTATGCCAGTACACATAGATAAAGGAATCTTTAGTAAATTGGATCCAAGTTTGTATCAGTTTATATAAGGTGAGCATCATTTTTAGTGTTTCTGGCTTTTTCAAGAGCACAAATTGAGCTTTTTCCTTAGAAAATTGTGATTTTCAGAGTAAATGTCTGCTACACTAAAAGCTTCTATTTATATTTTTTTTCTGTTCAATATGTAGAGTTTTCAGCTGAAAGCTACATGTCAATGTACTTTTTAGTGCATTTTATGAATTATTGCATAATATAAAATGTGCTCAGAGTATGAAACAGTTTACACAATAGTTTTCAAAACAAGGTTGAAAAGACTGAAATTGAATTTCAAATATTCCATATTCTGGCAGATTTTAAATATTTTTAAAGTATATGGTTTTTTACTATTTACTAAAAAAACAAGTGGAGTTGCTACAGAATCTGCTGGTGCTATATATGGGTTTTGTCGGGTGAGGGGTGCGGAGCGTGGCGCAGGCACCACTATACAGAGTCCAGGAGCGTAGCACAAAGAGGGGCAAATCCAGGAGAATAGTCGAGGTCACGGTCCAAAGGTCAAGGCAGGCAGCAGACAGCATAAACGGAATACGAAAGCCAAAAAGGTCAGGATACCAAGGACACGAGTACTAGAGGTCGGGATAAGCAAGCACTTGAAGCTTAACAAAGAAGCACTGGTGTAGAGGTTTGGGGAGTTTATATAGGGGCAGGTAATCAGGCTCCCACCCCCTATCACCTGTACTCCCACCTCCCAAAGTGCCTGTCTCCCTCCCCCTTGCTACACCTGAGTGTAGGGAGACAGAGCTGGGTCTATCTCCTCCCCCTCCCTCTGGTGGCTGTGGGAGAGGGAGGTTGCATAAACGGGGTTAAGCCCCGCCCCCATCCTCTCCGGGTGCGCGGCTCGTGCTCTGCACTTCGTGCCCGCAGACCGGGAGTCCGGGAGCGCGGCCTGCCACGAGGCCGTGCCGCGCCGTGATCGGGAGGTCCGCGGGCAGGATTAGACCTCCTGCCCGACGTCTCCCGAGACGCCGGACCCGATACTCTGCGTGGCGCACGGTCCGGGGACCGTGCGGCCACGTCGCGAGGAGGTCTGCCGGTGGGGATCGCGCTCCGAGGCGGCGGCCCCCGCAGCGAGGTAGGTGCTCCCGGCCGGGCCTGACATACCCCCCCTCGTACACGCGACCCCCGGGCGCGACGGGGAACAGGACGACCAGGATGGGAGCGATGGAAGGATCGGATCTTAGCAGGGGCGTGAACGTTGGCCAGGGGTTCCCATGACCGTTCCTCCGGGCCGTATCCCTTCCACAGAACCAGGTACTCAAAACGACCCCTGCGGATGCGGGAGTCAAGGATGCTCTCCACCTCGTATTCTTGGTCGTCGTCCACCAGAACCGGAGGAGGAGGAATGCTGCTTCCCCCAGCGTCCAGAGGAGGGACCCATCTCTTCACCAAGGAGACGTGGAACGTTGGGTGAATACCCCAGGAGTCAGGGAGCTTGAGCTTGACGGCAGCCGGACCGATCAAATCGGTGATGAGAAAGGGTCCTAGATAGGTGGGACCCAACTTCTTGGAGGGTGTCCGAGTGGGTATGTATTTGGAGGAGAGCCACACCTTGTCGCCCACTTGAAGAGGGGCATGCGGCCGATGGTGTTTGTCAAATTGTTTCTTGTGGTGTTCTTGGGCTTTCTGCAGTGCAGCTCTGAGGACTGGGACGGTTTGTTGTAGTAGCTGGATACGGTCCCGGGCCGGAGGGACCCCCTCGGTGGATGGAAGGTCGAAGAGGAAGGACGGGTTGTACCCGTAAACCGCTTGAAAGGGAGACATCCCTATGGACCGTTGTAGGTGGTTGTTGTATGAGAACTCCGCCAATGGTAGCAAGGCGAGCCAATCGTCTTGAAGGTGCGAGACGTAGCAGCGCAAGTATTGTTCCAGTATTTGGTTCACCCGTTCCGTTTGGCCATTGGTACGGGGGTGATATGCGGAGGACAAACAGCGATGGACTCCCAAACCCTTACAGAACGCTTTCCAGAATCGGGACGTGAACTGGGTCCCCCGGTCTGACAATACTGTGTGGGGAGTCCCATGTAGTCTGTATATGGCCTGCAAAAACAGGTCGGCCGTCTTGGCCGCCGTGGGTAATGCAGTGGTGGGGACGAAATGTGCCATCTTTGTGAGACGATCGACCACCACCATGACTGTGTTGTGGCCTTGTGAGGGTGGTAGGTCCACGATGAAATCCACGGTGATGTCTGTCCATGGTCGCTCGGGGATGGTGAGGGGTTGCAGGAGGCCTGCTGTTTTGGTGGTGGGTTTCTTGGATCGGGCGCACACTGAACATGAGTGGACGTACTGCTCGATGTCTTTTGACATAGTCGGCCACCAAAAGTATCGTCGGGCGAGGTCTCGGGTCTGACGGTGTCCTCCATGACCGGAGGAGGGAAGGTCATGGACTGCGCGGAGAACTGCGTGTCTCGCGAGGAGGGGTACATACACCAACCCGTCTTTCAGGAACAGGCCCTGAGAGGCCTTGCAAGACACTGTCTCTGGTTCGGAGTGGAGGGTTCGGCTGTGTCGACGGATGTCGTCCATGAGGGACGTCTGTATGCCCAAGAAGTGGGCTGACTGTAGGATCCCGTCTTGTGACGAGACTGGTTCCTCCACCGGGTCGTACAGTCTGGATAGGGCGTCGGCCTTGGTGTTCTTTGTCCCGGGTCTGTAGGTGATATGGAGTTGAAAGCGAGTGAAAAACAGCGCCCATCGGGCTTGCCGAGGGCAGAGTCTCTTGGCTGTACGAGGATATTCCAAGTTGCGATGGTCGGTGAACACGGTGATGGGGTATTGTGCTCCCTCCAACAGGTGCCGCCACTCCTCCAAGGCCATCTTGATGGCGAGGAGTTCCCGGTCCCCCACGTTGTAGTTGCTCTCAGCCGGGGAGAGTCGTTTGGAGAAATATGAGACCGGATGGAGAAGGTCTTGGGCTCCGTGGCGCTGTGAGAGAACGGCCCCCACAGCGGACTCCGAGGCATCCACTTCCAACCAGTAGGCCTTCAGAGGATTTGGGAGCACGAGGATGGGGGCTGTGGTGAACTGCTGTTTCAGCATGTCAAACGCCTTTTGCGCGGGTAGTGTCCACCGAAACTTGGTATGTTTCTTGGTGAGACTGGTGATGGGGAGGACCAGGCGAGAGAACCCCTTGATAAACCGCCTGTAGAAGTTGGCGAAACCGATGAATCTTTGGACGGCCTTGACCGAGTTCGGGACAGGCCATTGCTGGATCGCCATCACCTTCCTGGGGTCCATCTCTATCTTCCCCGGGGTGATTATGAACCCCAGGAACTCCACCCTGGTGGTTTCGAAGGTGCACTTGGAGAGCTTGGCATAGAGGTGGTTCTGGTGGAGCCGAGTCAGCACCAGTGCCATGTGCTTTCGGTGTTCTGCGAGTGAGGATGAGTAGACGAGGATGTCGTCCAAATAGACCACAACACATGAGTCCAGCACGTCCCTGAACAAGTCGTTGAGGAACCGCTGAAAGGTGGCTGGTGAATTACAGAGACCAAACGGCATGACCCGGTACTCGTAATGTCCGTATCTGGTACGAAAAGCTGTCTTCCATTCGTCCCCCTTCCGGATGCGAACCAGGTTATAGGCGCCCAGTAGATCAAGCTTGGAGTACACTTGCGCCTCCCGTAGGCGGTCCATGAGTTCGGGAATCAGAGGCAGGGGATACTTGTTTTTGATGGTGATGTGGTTCAATTCCCTGTAATCGACACAAGGTCGGAGTCCTCCATCTTTTTTCCCTATGAAGAAGATCCCGGCACCGGCCGGGGAAGTGGAAGGTCGGATGAAGCCTCTCCTCAGGTTGTCCTCGATGTACTCCTTGAGGATCTTGAGTTCGGGTTCCGAGAGGGGAAAGATACGACCGAACGGTATGGGAGCCCCCGGGAGGAGATCGATAGGACAGTCGTACGGTCTGTGTGGAGGAAGACGTTCAGCTTCCTTAGGGTAAAAAACAGAGGCAAAACCACGGTATGGGGCGGGTAGCATAGAAGCCCCAGCTGAAGGAGTCGACGGAGGCTCGATAAGGGAGAGCGCAGCCCTCGCGATACAATGTTGCACACAAAAGGTCGAACAAAACGTGACTTTTCCTGACGACCACTTTATTGTTGGATCGTGTTTACAGAGCCAGGGAAGACCCAGGATGAGGGGGTACATGGGAGTGTGGACAAGGTTGAGGACCACCGTCTCGTGATGTGACGTTCCGACGGTAAGGCGGAGAGGGATAGTCTCGGAGGTCACCGGCCCTGATGATATCGGTCTCCCGTCCACCAGCCGGACTTCGAGAGGTGGGTCCCTGAGACGTGTGGGGGTGTGAAGGCGATGGGCTAGGTCAGTGTCCAGAAAGCTTTCGCTGGCCCCGGAATCCAGGATGGCGCGTAGGGGTACGGACTTATCGCCCCACTGCAATAACACAGGAACGGAGAGGTGAGAGGCAGCCCCGTTGAGACATAAAGAGGTACGTAAAGACGTGGCCTTACCTCGAGGCGGTGCTAGGGGGCATACACGAACCAAGTGCCCCGGCTTCCCGCAATACATGCAGAGGTTCTCGTTCCTCCGTTTGGTTCTTTCGGCTGTCGACAGGGGTCCTCTTGCCACCCCGATTTGCATGGGTTCCACAGCATCATTGGAGGAAGGACTCGGAGTCGCAGTTGGAGGACGGTTGGGGAAGCCTGGACGAGAGAGAGGAGGAGGACCCTGCTCTATGCGACGTTCCCGGAGACGGCGGTCCAATAGGGTGACTGCGTGAATCAGGGCATCCAGGGTGGCCGGGGGATCCACCCGGGCTAATTCATCCTTGAGGGACTCCGCCAACCCGAGGCGGAACTGGTGGAGCAGAGCAGGTTCGTTCCACCGGGTCTCTGTGGCCAGGCTCCGGAACTCCGAAACGTAGTCCTCCACCGGCTTGCGACCTTGCCGGAGGTTGTGGAGGAGGTTCTCAGCAGTCCCCCTTCTGTGGGGGTCTGCATATAAACCGTCCATGGCCTGGCGGAACAGTACCCAGGTCTCCAATGCAGGGTGTTGCGTGAGCAATAGGTGATGGGCCCAGATCATGGGGCCATTGGACAGGAGGGAGATAGCCGAACGCACCTTGACATAGTCCGTAGCATAAGTGCGAGGCTTTAAGGCAAACAACAGTTCACACGAGGACACGAACGCCTGATACTTGGTGCGGTCTCCGTCGAAGACAGCAGGCAACCGAACCGGGGGTTCAGGGAAGACTCCTGCCCCTTCCGCTAATGGTTCCCCCACGGGTCCAGGGAGAACCCCTTCAGGGGGTGGTTGGGGTATGGCCCCTTGGACGACTTGGAGCTGTTGGCGGAGCAGGAGTTGATTCTCCTGTAGGTCCATCATGTTTTGGGCCATAGCTGCCATCTGTTGGGTCAAGGCGTGGAGCGCATCAGCAGCGCCTGCAGGCTCCATAATGGCTTCTTTGTTTTGTCAGGTGAGGGGTGCGGAGCGTGGCGCAGGCACCACTATACAGAGTCCAGGAGCGTAGCACAAAGAGGGGCAAATCCAGGAGAATAGTCGAGGTCACGGTCCAAAGGTCAAGGCAGGCAGCAGACAGCATAAACGGAATACGAAAGCCAAAAAGGTCAGGATACCAAGGACACGAGTACTAGAGGTCGGGATAAGCAAGCACTTGAAGCTTAACAAAGAAGCACTGGTGTAGAGGTTTGGGGAGTTTATATAGGGGCAGGTAATCAGGCTCCCACCCCCTATCACCTGTACTCCCACCTCCCAAAGTGCCTGTCTCCCTCCCCCTTGCTACACCTGAGTGTAGGGAGACAGAGCTGGGTCTATCTCCTCCCCCTCCCTCTGGTGGCTGTGGGAGAGGGAGGTTGCATAAACGGGGTTAAGCCCCGCCCCCCTCCTCTCCGGGTGCGCGGCTCGTGCTCTGCACTTCGTGCCCGCAGACCGGGAGTCCGGGAGCGCGGCCTGCCACGAGGCCGTGCCGCGCCGTGATCGGGAGGTCCTTAGACAGGATTAGGATTAGAATTCTCTTCACATACACCTCTAATGCATAATGATTGGTATGCTTCCATTTAGCACATGGGTTTGAAAAAGCACATTGACATTTAAATAATCTCTCTTACTTTCACTGAATTCAGCCCGAATATATAATAAATACATGGGAACGGAAATGAATCTTAAATCTCTAAAAAAACCGAACAGAGTTTATAAAAGCATTAGTACAAACATGTTATGAGTGTGTGCCTATCTGTCTATACCTAGATTGTAAGTTCCTGCGGGAACAGGGCCCTTCATTTCTCTTGTATCTGTATGTCAATTGCTGTATCGTACTTGTTGTTATCTGTATCATTTTCTTTGTACAGCTGCAGAATCTGTCGGCGCTTTATAAATAAAGTATAATAGTAATATTAATAGGTGTATGAAAGGAAGAATATTGTTTTTCTTCCTAACAAACCCAGGTAAAGTTTAATGTAGGAATGAAAGGTCAGCAGGTGTTGTTGGGTCAGCACCTTGTTTGGGGTTCTGAAGTTTTTCCTATCATTACGGAATGCTGTTTTTATGTTCATGTTTTATGTTGCTTTTACTGGATAAGAGAATTCTGTGATTCTGTCTGCACTTCACTGCCCTTCCTTCACACATGAGTTATGTAGTGCTCATGTAGTAATACCATTTTCTTTTCTCGATTGTTTTTTTTTTCTTACTGGACTTACTAGTCAGCTCTGGGTAAACTTAACCCTCTGGAAAAATATTTACTGGATATAAAGGGATATTTTTTTCTCTGTAAAAACATATTGTTCTTGAGGAAAAAAACTATTTACTATTATGTTTTTCGAGTTCCATTTGTTTCCATAGCCTCTCCTAGAAAGCAGAACTACGTGTGCACCTCTCATGGCATTCATGATGCATCAAAACATGCTTTGTGAACATTCAGAATGCACAATCATAGCTTGTTGTGAAACTGCAACTCCTATGTTACTCAGCCAACATCACATTTGGCCAGGTGTTCTTTTGTATTGTGTAAATACCCAAAAGGAATTTCTATGTAAATCTGTCCGAAGTGATGATGGAGGAGCAATTCCCCCAGGCTACAAAAAATTCTATTCATATTGCGTCTAATTGGTAACTCCATTTGGGCCTTGTTCTTACTGATATTAGTCTTACATCTGAGCTAAAAATTGTCCCCTTGTCACTTTGATAGCACATGTATATATTTAATAAATTTAAATTTGTTATTCTGTCCTAACTTCCTATGTTTCTGTTTCAAATGTATGTCCATAATAATAAATAAAAAATATAATAATATTAGGCAGTTTTCAGTCTTCAGTACTGCACAAAAAAAGCAACAGAACCTTGAAGTATGGCAGTAGGTGTCACTTGTGTATTTTCCATCCTTAAGCATCGTTGTCTCAGTCGCCTATAACACACATCTGAGTATTAACACAGCAGCCGAAGCAACCTTTATCTCAAGTT
Source organism: Sceloporus occidentalis (assembly GCA_023333645.1). Classification (NCBI taxonomy): domain Eukaryota; kingdom Metazoa; phylum Chordata; class Lepidosauria; order Squamata; family Phrynosomatidae; genus Sceloporus; species Sceloporus occidentalis. Next base: position 8,938,314 of record JALMGF010000017.1, on the reverse strand, counting down.
ATGCACCGTGCATTTATTCATGAAAAATGAAAAGAAGCCTGAAAGCTTGATCTTAGAGAAGAATGCATTTTTCTCTTAACATTGGACATAACATTTTTGAATTAATTCAAGATGAATTATATATAAGCCAACAAAACGTAGAATGGCTGAGTGACCGGAGGCAGCAGTGATTACTTTTCCTTAGCGGTTGACTTCTCCCTATTGTAGATCCCTAAATGTGCACAAACTGCAAATCCTCTAGTGCCTAGACTGGATGCATTCACATACAAGCGCTCATTCATATTATATATATATATATATATATATATATATATATATATATATATATATATATGTGTGTGTTCTAAACACAAAATTCAGTTTTAAATGATGATTTTATGCATAAAAGAAAACAACAATGCAACCCTACCTGATCCTATGTGGTAAAGTAATTGACCCCGTAGTTACTAAACTAACCAAATAACGAAATTTCATTGATAATTGGGTTCCATTTCAGTGATCTCACCCAGACATGATTACTGCCAGTCCTATTGAATTGAAACATCAATTATACAGAACCTGTCTTGCAACATTAAGTAGGCTAACGATTATGCCACGATCTAAACAAATTCAAACCAAGAAACCAAGTCATTGACATCTATCAGTCTGGAAAGGGTTACAAAGCCGTTTGGAACAGTGGTGAACCTTCCCAGGAATGGCCAGCTTACCAAAATTCCTTTCAAGAGCGGATTGACGACTCATCCAGAAGGTCACAAAATAAGCCAGTCTAATATGTAAAGAGCTGCAGGCCTTGTTTGCCTCAGATAAGGTCAGTGTCTACAATTTAACAGTAAGAAAGAGACTGTACAAAAATGGTATCCATGGTGCAAAGCAAAAACAACTGGTGACCAAAAAGATTACCAAGGCTCTTCTCACATTTGCCAACAAACATCTTGGTGACCCAGAAGACTTTTGGGCAATGTTCCCTCTAATTTTTCTTGGGTGGTGTGCGCAGAAAATTTCTGTTGCGCAAAACTTTTCCCAGAGCCAAAATTTTGTGCGCACAATATGCTTCTACAATCCATATAAAGCGAAGTTGGTGGAGCTGAAAAAAATCACATTGCAAGGGGGTGAGCTATATATTTCCAACCCTTTTGACTCCATGGTCTATTTTAAAGGTGAAATTCTCACCGCAAAAGTTAATTATGAGTGAATCACGAGCGGGGGCTCCGGGCTGCATAAAGGATCAATATATATATGTATGTGTGTGTATATATATATGTGTGTGTATATATATATATATATATATATATATATATAATTATTTTTTTTATTGGGAAAAACTGCATAGCTTCTGTCGTTAGGCAACCATTGACAGGGGTACAGCATAACACCTATCACTATATACTGAGGCACACATTGACTGGGGTACAGCATAACACCTATCACTATATACTGAGGCAGACATTGACGGTGTTGCAACATAACTGCTATCATTATATACTGAGCCAAATATTGACAGTGGTGCAGCATAACTGTTATTATATACTGAGGCACTCATTGACGGTGGTACAGCATAACTGCTATCATTATATACTGAGGCAAACATTGACGATGGAGCAGCATAACACCTATCACTATATACTGAGGCACGCACTGACGGTGGTACAGCATAACACCTATCACTATATACTGAGGCACAACACAACACCTATCACTATACATTGAGCCAGACATTGCCAATAATGTAGCATAACCCCTATCACTATATACTAAGCCAAACATTGATGTGGTGTAGGCCTACCGCTTCAGTGTCTGGCTTAGTATATAGGGGTGCACCGAAATGAAAATTCTGGACTGAAAATTCAGCATCAAATGAGCCCCCCTTTTAAAAAAAACCCCACTTTATTAAAAATAACACACCAAAATTGGACAAAAAAACCCCAACAACAATATTATATATATATATATATACATATATATATAAAATTGCTAACAGCAATCACACTCCTATCATGCCCAGGCAGCCAGTACATGCTGGAACCTAATATTAATGTGATTACAGCCTCCCTATGCCATGCTACCCCCCCCGCCACTTACACATCCATGCTATCACACACACATTAATTAACAAACATTCAGCATAAACTAGAGCATAACACCCATCACTCTTACACACTTACTAATCTCACTTAATGTTTTCCTACCTTTCCTCTGTTACTTTTCCTCCTCCTCTTCGTTCTTCCTCTTGCCTCTTCTTCTTCTGTGTCCTGTCTTTCCGGTGCAGTGAAGATGGTGGGCGTGGCTTCAGTGCTGTGCGCCGGGATCTGACATCAAATCCCGACGCACAGCATCAGCAAGGGAGCAGGATCGGAGGTCTGCATTAACAGACCTCCCGCTCCCTTGATTGATTTTAAGCCAGTTGGGGTGAGATTTTTGATCTCCCCAACCGAGCTTGTTCCTCCAGCGGCGGACATTACTGTCCGTCTCTGGAGGAGTGCCAGCGTCACCCTGGACGGCACCCTGGACGGACTGCCCGCCCCCCCCCCAGTTCCCCGTTGGGTACTGTGCGCACAATGTTAGGACGTGTGCGCTCCCTCAAAAAGTTATGTGTGTGCGCACAAGCGCACAGCTTAGAGGGAACACTGCTTTTGGGATAATTTTTTGTGGACTGATGAGTCAAATGTGGAATTCTTTGGAAGGCATGGGTGTATAAGAACATCATACCAACAGTCAAGCACAGTGAGGGTAGTGTGATGGTCTTGGGCTACTTTGCTGCTTCAGGACCTGTGCAACTTGCAATAAATTATGGAACCATGAATTCTGCTCTCTACCAAAAAATCCATAAGGAGAATATCCAGCCATCAGTTGGTGACCCACAGTTTAGTTGGGTTATTTAGCAGGGCAATGATCCAAAGCATGCAAGCAAGTCCATCTCTGAATGGCTTAAAAGAAACAAAGTGAAGGTTTTGAAGTGGCCTATCTGATTGAGATGCTGTAGCATGACCTTAAAAAGCCAGTTCATGCTGACAAATAAGCAAAAATAGACAAAATCGTGAAGGGGCAACTACTTTTTCACAGCGCTATTGATTATATGTGTGTGTCACTATGGACATATTTTCTGAATTCAAAATTCTGAATTAAAATTTTCAGTGGACCTTAAGAATGTTTGGAATTCAGAGATTTTATAGTTAAAGTGTATCTGTCCTTCCTAAATACATTGTACTTTAAATTGTAAGCTTATATTTAGAGCTCTCATTTACATTTGGTAAGTTTATTCACTGTATGCACAGTCATGCAAAAAAATATATACTTTCTATAAATAAATGTTCAGAATTTAAGCATTCTAAATATCAATGTTTATAATTGATTGGTTCTATTCTTCTACCTGATGCTAACCAGTTTCCAGATTTTTCCATAGAGCACCAGACTACTTCGTCATTAGCTTTGCTTTTTTTTTTTTCAGTATTTCGGGAGCTTGTTGGTCATTTTCTGCATTGAGCTGGCATGTGGTGTCTGGACGTATGAGCAGGAAATTTCGGTATGTGAAAACAAAAAAAAGCGAAGCAAGTGGAAATGTACTGTTTCTGGTGTATTCTGGAGACCTTCCTAAAACTGTTGCTTCAAATGTAGCTATGCCAATAAACAACCAGATATATTTTCAATTAAAGTACTTTCAATTGTTTTATTTTTAATATTTTAATGTTAGTTTTATGAAAAGAATACATGTCAATGAAATTGCATTTGTTAAAAAGGGCTATGTCTCATTGCTTGTAAGTAAAGTCATCTATAGATCCACCTCCAGCATCCCAGTATCATCCTCCTGTCTCTTCTTCTTTCCCATTGCCTCCCCACATTAATCTTTTAGATTTTTTGGGGTCATAGATGACCCCCTGTGGGACCTTGAGGGTTGGATAGCATTTTTACAAGAAATCCTAATTTAAAAACTGCATTTTGTGTTTACTTGGGTTATCTTTTTGTAATATTATAATTAGCCTGATACCTCTGGCAGCAACCCGGGAATCTAAATGTGTATGCCTCTTTTTGGGTTGTGCGGTCCCCTTTCTGTATATTTTTTGTTAGGATGTTAAGACCACCTTTTCTGGATCACATTTTTATGCCTGAGTGTTAAGTGTTGCAGGACCAGTGGTTCCCACACCTCTTTCTCCTTTTGTTATAGGACTATAATAACTGACTTGTAAGTAGCAGTTAATGTTATTTATAAGAACAATCTTTCTAGTTTATATATTTTTTTTAATTTATCTAGTGTAGACCATAACATGTCTTGTACAACACAAGTCTGCTCCCAGCTTTTAAGTTGTCAGTAATACTGCCAAGTTAAACAGTTTCTGCTTGTTTTATTACTCACATTTTACTGATAGGGTAATGTCTGGAAACAGCAACAAAAACATGCTATTAAATAAGGCATACAAAGGACACAACATTGGTTTTCTCCCAATGGCTATATGTTACCCGTCACAATTATAATAGAAAACAGATGTCTGCTGTAATTTTTTGGGCAAGGTGGTATGAAACAAAATGATGCAGCAAAGTGAGGAATCATACGTAATTGGTAGAATTTGGCAGTATTTTGATAAGTGGACTGCCCAGCACTGTACATAAAGGCCGGACTGAGAATCAAAAAAGCAGCCGTGGAAATATTTGGACACCAACACATGGCCAAGCTCTTGTGCCCACACCCCTTATACATACCTATCTGAATCACACTATTTGCCATCTGAATACCTATAAATCATTATTTATTCAAATTATATTAAATTGTTCCTTAATGATAACATAATACCACATTATTATTAAAATCTCAGGAACCAAAAGTGTTAAAAGGCCCAAATAAGTACCTGGGAAACTTTTTCCCCCCGACATCACAAGAAACGTGTCTCACAGTGCCACTTTTGACCTCCCAAACAACTTGTCTGTGTCACCTTTATCCCCGAACAGCTTGTCTGTGCCATCTGTTCCCGCAAGCAGGTTGTCTGTGCCATCTTAGCCCCCAAAAAGCTTGTCAGTGCCCCAAACAGCTTGTCTGTTCCATCTTTTGTCCCCAAACAGCTTGTCTGTGCCCCCAAACAGCCTGTCTGTGCCATCTTTACCCCCAAATAGCCTGCCTCTGTGATCTGTACCTACAAACAGCCTGTATATGCCATCCCCAAACAGCCTGTCTGTCTATCCATTTTCATTTAGCACAGGACACCTTTTTTAGCACAGGCCTTGTTTTTTCCCCCAGACAGTCTTCCTGTGCCAACTTTGCCCCCAAGCAGACTGCCTATGCTATGTTTGCCCTCCAAACAGCCTGCCTGTGCCATTTCTACCCCCCAGCCTGCCTCTGTGATCTTTATCTGCAAACAGCCTTCCTGTGCCACCTTTACCGACCCAGAAAGCCTGCCTGTGTCATTTCTGCCTCCCAAAAAACCTGTCTGTGCTATCTTTGCCCCTCAAACACTTCCATGCTAACACACAAACTCACATCTACATCCATGCTGACACTTATGCATTCATTCATTCACTTATTCATACTCCCTCTTGCACCCCCTTATCTCATCTGCAGTTTTCTCTGTGGAGGTTGCACACCATGCAAGCATCTTTTCTTTTGCCACCCAGGTCACGCAATGGGACCCTGCTGAGTTACTATTACCCCAGGGTGGTAAAATAGAGGTTGCTCGCACAACATGCAAGCCCCACAGCGTTGCACCACTGGGCCCACATTAATAATATTAGGGCCATTCCTGCCCTGCATACATAGTCACTGAATCAGGGCTGAGAATAATATAAAGAATTTTCCTACACACTTAAAAATAATTTGTAGGAACAGCATATGTGGGATGGGTGGCAGTTGCTTACAGAGCTTATAAATGAGGAAGCTTGACCAGTATTCTGTTGTCAGTGCCACAATGCCAGTAACAGTATCACACACTATAGGAGTTATTCATCCAGAATAACCTACCAACAAATTGAGCGCTAAAATAGGGGACCAGGTACTTTAATAATCCCAACAGTTTGGAGGCTCAGGTAGAGCTGCAGGAACTGAGTATAGGCAACAAATCCCTTTTCACCTATAGGATGTACTATGATATCTTGATAAATTGTGGTTGCAATGAACACTGGGACATGTCCCACTGTGGATAAGTTTTGTCAACCTTTTTTATATTTTAATCCTGAGAAATATTGTATATGAGCATGATCAAAATCAATATATTGTTTTTGTCGGAACTAACATGTTGTAAAATGTCCACGAAGCCCTGGTCTTTAGTGTACAAACTACCTTTGGTTATGAAGTAAAAAACATGCTTATTTCTGATGAAAATTTGCCGATTATTGTACATTTCTTTAATCATCCCATCGGTACAATAAAATACAGTTAATCATTCCTGCTTCTTTGGTCATAATTTGGAAGAAAATAATAAAATTTTTTAAATGTCCTTGGATTTGATTTAAAAATTCTGATCATTAATTCACCACATCATATTTAGTTTAATTTACTGCTGAAGTGGTAGTAATTTTATTGTTAAAGTTGGCTTTGAAATAATGAAAACTGCAATAACTTAATAACTGCATAGAATATTATGTCTAACATTGAATTGACTAAAACCGGGACACACTTTGTCCCTTTGTACTAAAAAAAATCAAATAGAAAAAGCTTTTATCTACCCAAAAGCTGCCAATTTTCACAGGCTACAATGAAAATGCCTGTCTGCCAAAGTTTTTGTCTCAGGGAAGACAAAAGAGATAAATACATGATCTGATAACATAACTAAAAGTTTTTTGATTAGATTTAATAATTTTCTGTAAATGTAAGTTCACATGAATGGCTTTGCATATGTATCAATCCATTTACATGCATGTACCCAGCAATATCAATGGGGTTTATTCACTAAAGGGATAGTTGCCAGGAGAGTTGTGGTTTCAGCTTCATCTTGTCATTATTCATTATTAATGGCCGACAATGGCAGGTTTCTCAAGTGTGACGGGCTTAGCTGGCCCTGCATAATATATAAGCCAATGGATGAGGAGACTTTGGATAACTCTGGTCTAACTATACATTATACAAAGCCAGCCAAGTTCATACTGCAGTTAACACTCACTGGGGTTGGCCTTACATAATTCACAGTGAATTGACGGAGTTGAAACAAAAACTCTCTGTTTAGTAAATAGACCCCAGCATGTGTGTATGCAAAGTAAACAATACATTCTTCACTGATGCCTGAAAAAACAGTATTATTGTGAATATATCTATTTTTTTTTTCATCATTCCAGGCTCAAGTTCAGTGGTCAGACATGGTCAGTTTGAAGGCTAGAATGCCAAACTATGGGTTTCCCAGATACCACTGGCTAACTAATGCTTGGAATTTTTTCCAGAGAGAGGTAAGACTTTTTTTTTCAAAGGGAGGATTTATTTGTCTGATTTTGAATGCATGGGCATAAGCATACCTGGGAACTTCTGCGCTCTGACCACCTGGAGCCTTCCCTTGCGGGATGTTAAAATATGCCATACTTGTTATGATCCCTCACTATCTCTATTGCACCATATAGAACTGCATTTCCCCCCATGATTTAATAAAATAAAGTTTAGAAAATATAGGAAAGGACTAAACACCTTGTGGTAGGATGAGTAGAGCCAAAGGGAGGTCACATAGGACATATGCCCTAACAATACAACACATAATTTAACATTCTGAGGCAGCACATATTTATATATATATATATATATATATACATCCGAACCCCTCCCCTATGTTATTCCCACACATAGTAAACACCTTTAGTTCTAATTGAAAGTTTAACTCCAACCTGTTCGTGAGTAACATTTAACAGCTGCTATCTCTATAAATACGTTCATAGCGTTAGTTACATGCCCTGAAATATGTATATTTATAAGCATGTCTCAAGGATGTAGATACATTTATGTATGTGTGTGTGTGTGTGTATATATATCTATATATATATATATATACACACATTTCAAATGCTTTGCCCTAGTGCTACTCCTATCCTTCCACAGTAGACAAAAACAGAAAGTACTGGTCAGTCTCCTACCCCACAATAGTTTAGCGAGATTTGTGGTCAGGTTATCAGCATTGAGTTAACAAAAAACACAGCAGCCTCACTTCCCAATGTACTAGTCTACCAATATAGCTCCTGTGACCTTCTGTGTCAGACCATCACATACATATCCTTCAACCACCTTAAATATATTTGATTTGGATTTCTTACAAACAAGAATAACAAAGTACACTTCATACAAGACTGTTATATTAACTGATTATGTTTATAATGTGAAAATGCAAAAATCTGAATCAATCAGCAGAAACACTCCTTGGTGATCAATGAATGTTTCTGCTGTTTTTGTTTTTATTGGATGTAGCTCTTGTCCTGCCTTTGATACACATGAACCGGAATACATATTACAATGTAACAAACTGAAAAATCACTTCTGATTATTATTATTTATTGTCTGACCTAAATTAATGGTAAGAGCGTAAGAAGCATTTTAAGTAATGCTCTCTCTCTCTGCAATCCAACCATCTTTTTGTTTGAGTTGTTGTACACTATAGGGAGATCCTGGGGGGGGGGGGGCATTGCAGTGCCATTAATGTGCATGCTGAAAGTACTCAATATGAATGATTATCTGAGACAATGGCCTACATTTATCAAGTGCTTAGAATCACTGGAAATCGGAATTTTATTCTTTGGATAGATAAAGCATTGTGTGTAGAAGGACCAATCCTAGTGGTAAATGAGCCTTATAAATCCAGGGAACACACCACACACTGCTCATATATTTTTTTCGTATGTGAGAATATGTAAAATGATATTGTTCCTGTCTCTCACATTGTATGATGGTAGCGCAGTTTGGGGACTATGCATCTTCACTACTCTTGTAAGAGGAAGTGTAAAAGAGAAAAGATGACAAACTGTAGATATATGGTTAAACAAGGGAAATAAAAAAAAAACCATACAGGTCTTATCAGTCTGCGGGCCTTGTCATGGTGTTAAAGAAAACCATTGTTCCACACATTTCCTGTTAAATGAACTATTTCCTGACTGTGAATTGATTGGGCTGCTTTGGACATAACAAGGGTCACGTTAAATATTCATCCACCTGTTTTCATGAAATGTTATTATTTTTTGCTAATTGTCAAGCAAACCTTTATGTTTTATATGTTTTTTGTTCCCAAGCCCCCTCTATGTAAGGATACCCTTGCAGATTAAGGTGTTTAGTGTGATGAGAGAATTTGTACGCAATGATCCAAGAAATATATTCTATGGCCTGGTGTATTTACTCTTGGTAAAGTCCCTTTAAAAACACCTACAATTATGCATTTACCAGACTGGCACTGCCTTTATTCTTGCCATTTCCGCATTTTCTCTCCATATCATCTGTTCAGCGCTCTGTGTTTACGTGCTACATAAATTGCATTCCTACTGTGAGTAATTATAAATGCGGATTGTCTCAATTAGTTTTTTTCACACCTGAATGTATTGTCTTATTCATTCAATCTGCGTATACTTTGCAGCAACTCATTAATAAAGTAATACATCTATTTCTTCTTTTCCACTCCAATGGAGTAGACATGATTGCTCTGGAGCCTAATGAGGTGAATAATCACAGTAAGAAACAGTGACATCTGGTGGTCATACATGTTATAGCATAAGTGGTCCCTTAATATATATATACCACTCTAAAACTTACCCTTACAAAAAAATTACTGCAGTTTTTCTGAAGTAATACTGCAGTTTTTTGGACATGAAAAAACTGCAATACTGCACTTTTACTGCAGTATTACTGCACATTTACTGCATTGGTGTTTCAAAAACATAGAAAACAGTATAGAGAAAAATCTTAGTGGCAAATCACTAACAGTACAGGTTGATTGTTGCCATCCATACATTCATGGCTTGAAAAAAACAAAAATACCATAAAAAACAAATATTGATACTGCATTTCTACACATCATGCATAAGATATATTTAGCCTGTAAAGTGCATAGAATACATAGAATACATAAGGTTAATAAACTATGTAAGGCATCTATGAGCAGGTTATTCCTATAGGTGTTTGGATCCCTACCACATGTGGATCCCCACATTTAAGGGTATGGTGCTAGTACTCCCTTCTTCCCTGTCAGAACTAAAAATATAGTAGCTAAGTAACCAGAGCTGCCACAACTTTATTTTTTAAGTAGTTCAAGGTGCTGTTTTTCCCCCAACATTCCTAGATTTTTATATTTTAATGTACTAATCTTAAATACGCAAAAAAACTTTTTTTTTTTTTTAATGACATACCATTTTGCTGTATTTTCTTATTGAATTATTCAACGGGATCTCTGAATCCGGTCTATGTTTATTGCTAAGCCTGTCATCTCTGACATCATTGCAAGTTAATTAGAAGACGATTAGTTTTGCTGGGGTCGGGCAGGCTTTTTTCCAGAAAGAGAAAAGGAAAAATTCCAGGGACACTTTGCCACCAGGTAGACACATCTTTGTATAACACTGGGTACTGGAGCTAAACATACACTTTACGGCCAGGGAAAGAGATGCTATCAAACAAATGCATCATTAACAATTAACTTTTAATTCATAACTGTATTATGTTGAATTATTTAATTGTTATTCAGAATTTTTTAAACGTACATATCTTTTTCCTTTCAGTCCCATGGGTGCTGGCTTGTAGCTAGCTTTCTTCTTTCTAACTTAGATTATCCTATTTATATTTATGGAATTAATCCACTTTTTTCCTGGTATCTGGGATTGCAGCCTTTTCCTTTAAACAAAATATTCTATTCCTTTGAGTTTTCTGCATATGTGTCAATCGCAAAATATTTTTGGTAGCATGGACACTTTTTGTATATGTATAAATGATAATGTAGTTTTATAGCAGTAGGACACATTGTTTACTCTCATTTCATTTAATCATCTTGAGTTTCGAAATGTGAGATGATTTCATTTCTAGCCGTGAATCTTATCACTAAAGGAGAATGTATCCACCATTTGGAACAAACATGCCGTTACAAACAAACATACCCAACTGGATCCTGCGTGCCAAAAGCAACAGCAAACAATTTGCACCATCATTTGGGGCCAATCTTCCTAGAGGAGCAGACATTCGGAATTAAGCATGCCTTACAAACCACAGAAAAGAGACAAAAGGGTCCGCCGGGGCGTGTTTAAGTAGAACTCTACCAAGGAAATGACATCAGGAGGGGGCAGATACTTGCCATTTATCCTAATCCCTTTTAGCTGGGTGAAACTTCTAACGTGTAAAGGCTGGAAAAACTGCCTAAGGTCAAAAAAAGCAATTTCCACAGGAAGGCTAAAACGCCAGAAAAAACTCCAGAAAAAACACCAAAAGGCAGGAAAATGCAGTGGCAGTTTTCTTGGCGTTTTTCCTGGCGTTTTTTAATCAAGAAAAAAAAACGCAGGACAAAAACCCAAGTGGAAACCTAGCCTAAAGAGGAGAAATATTCTGAGGCACTTACAGGAACAATTAAAGATGAAAGCATCACAGCAAACTATTAAAGGTTTGTTCACCAGGTTGTTGACATTTACTGTTATTAGTATGGAATAATAACCAATATTTTAATTTTGTTATATTATAGTCTTCAGTAAATCGATGACCGTCAGTTAGGCTTCACCTTTTGTAAATCAATATAATACTGGTAGCAGGATATTATAAATAAACATTTATGTGTAAGGTGCTTTAAAGGTGCTGTTTCACTTAGATGAAGAATTAATTGCACGCTTTAGAATGCTAAGCAAATAAACCTTAGTAGATCTGTCATCTCATTTTTCCTCTGAAGAATTACCTAAAACTACATGAAACAGCACACAATCTTTTAAAATACTTTTTAAATTTCTCTGGCAACAGCCTATTAGTTTGTCCTTTTGTGTCACATGACACGTGTTTCGGGAAAAAATATGACTTAATTTACATGGTTTAAAAAATGTTCCTAGGAAAGGTTTAGGCATTGTTCAGTGCTAGGATTTATCTTTCTAATGATGCATTTCATTATAAAAGTGTTCAATACAGCATGTAAGTGGAACAGCACCTTTAAACTTGATGAAATTAATTACACTACGTAAGTACTTATAGGGAATAATACATATAAGGTGATTCCCCGCTGTAAGATTCTGGTTTATTTTCCGCAAAGTATAACAATGAAAATTTAAGTGTTTGCTGACACTGGCATGTACCATAAGTGAATTTTAAGGCAGACTACAGCTCGAGAGTGGGATTCTGCTAACGGTTACACTTTAGTGCCTGCTAACCTTTGACTGTGCTGGAAATTATTTGTTATGGGATGGCAACTCTCATTACTGACTTGTCATATTTTGACCTTGAGCACTGAACACTCTGTTGCAGAGGCAAACACTGGAACTCGGCATCTGATTTTAAGGGACAACTACACCTGTAAAACAGGTACTTTTTTAAAATGACAAACCACTGTTTAAAACACAGTTTACCACTATTTTACTGTCTATGATATCAAAACTTAAATAGCATATGTAAAATAATAAAAATATCCCACAGCTACTGGTGCACCACTATTCTTACGTTCTGATGCATACAGGCACTTGTCTAGACTGGTTAAATTTCAGTATAAAATGCCTTCCAGTAACTTGAACCTTAAGTGTTCAGTCCCATGTCCCAAATACTTGGATTTTTTTTTTATACTTGTGATCGTTTATGTTCTGACAGTGATTACCCTGGTTTTTGTGAGCTTGAATTTACTGTGGTGCCACTGAAACTTATTGCCATACATTTATAAAGAGGATGAATCAGGAAAAATGGACAAACTAGATGAGCTGGTTTGTTCTTAACTGCTATCAAATTCTATGTTTCCATGAGGTTAACATCTTGATAATTTAACCCTGGCTAAAAGGAATAGCATTTAAATATTTATGCTATAACAGTATAGTAAGAGAATTATATTAGGCAACTGAAGCAATAGGATCTATGTATTAGTATTATAGGAAATAGTTATTTTTATATTCAGACACGTGTCTGTTTTGCCACAGGTTGATTCCATACCAGTATGTGTATTTGTGTGGGAGAGTGTGTGTGTGTGTAATTATGTGCAACTTATTGTTTCATATTATATTTTGTATGTCTTAATAACATTTTATCATATGCACATGTAATATGTTGTGGCTGCATTGGCACCCACAAGAATAATTTCCTTGGAGAACCTGTAGAACTGAAACATAAAATCAGGTTTTTGTGAATGCTTTGCAACACAATGTATTTTATGCTCAAGGATAAAACCATTTACTTCCAGGGACTTGCCCTTTAAACATCTGAATATAGTTGTATGCCTGGCAGGTACATGTATTGCTACCCTTGATGACTGATTTAGAATCAACTTAAAATAATTGTTTTTAATGCTTAAGACCTGCACAATAAATGAAACGTACAGATCCAATGCTGGTGTCGCCTCTGATGTACACTTGCTAATCAGCTCGAATCATTAAACATTGAGATGCAGAATTTTAATTAGTTAATTGGTTGTGTGAAAATTGAAAGCTAGCAGCAGATTGATCTACTCACCTTCAAATGTTTAACATTTGGAGGTATTTCCTGTAATTGTAGTAAATTAAACATAAGATTCGGGACATTGACAAATTAAGACAGGCTATATAACTGGCATTGACAAAGATTTATGAAGCTTGCATTTAGGTAAATATAAGGTGAGCACCGTGATTAAAAACACCAGCAAGATTTATATTCTGTCTAAGTGGGATGACCTGAGCTTCCAGGAAACCTAGCTCTATTAGTGACTGGACAAGTTGAAACGCACATAATTTATTAATCAGCACCTTATCAATCATTATTCTTATCATAATACTTTATGTCTATCTGTTTTTTTCCGCAAAGCACAATATTCCTTTGCTAAAGGTATTGTAGGTGCTGCAACTTCATTTAAAAGATATAAGATCGACATATAATGTCGATATGTGGGCCCATCTAGCCGGCCTGCTGGATTTCTCATCTTGTTTTACTATTAACTACATTGTATTCACTATTCACTACGTTGGGACACTTGGTGAGTGTTCCCTGCGGGATGAGCCGAGCTGGCCCTTCAAACTTCCCAGGTGGTAGTTAATATGCAAGTATGACTTTTAAATACGCAAAAAAACCACACTATTATGGTGAATGTAGCGCTTTTGCAACTAATGGAGCGTTAAAAGCATAATTCGTATTACTGCTGAATGCTCTGTTGGAAGCCTGGTAATAATTATTTAATCATGTAAAACATTTTTTTGCCAGGAACACTTCATTTTCATGTGCCCCGAAGACAACTGTTAGGCTGTTGCCATGGAAGCGGAAAGAGTGTCTTAAAAGTTTCTGTCAGGCCTAATTTTTAGACCATTAGCTGTTGTTAAAAAGATGAAAGTTTAAAACTATTATATACATAAATAGCAAGTATCCGAACAAATAGATAAAAAATTTAATAGAGCATAAGAAAGTTTGATATTTGTTTGATCCTTGCACAAGTTTAATTGAAAAAAACAGATTTACACTCAAATTCTCCCAGTAGCATATTACTTTTAGATTCTTAAGCCAGTTTTTTGAGTCTTTCTTTGAACATGCTTGATAAATCCATCATTGAGCAGGGCACGGGGAACACATAAAATCTGCATGTCCCAGTTAAAAGTGTTTAAAAACACCCTGCAGTTAGACTTTTTTTAACCCATTTTTATAGTTAATGAATCAGGATCTAGAACTGATACTTCCCTAACACCTATGGAAATAAAGATCGTCATAAAATGAAAAAAACATGTCGATATGATATATATTTGAACTACCAGGGCCCGGGGGGGTCATGTTTATTGCTCAGACAATGAATCAGCGTTTTGTTTTCATTTGTCCAGTATAAAAAATCTGAAAAGATTTAGACTCATACAGCAGTCATTAAATAAAATAGTGGTGTTATTTATTGCAGCGTGTACAGTGCATTAGTTAAGGCTAAAATCCTTCCATTATGCAGAATGGTTTTGTCGATATGTGGCAGGCTTTGGCTTTTTAGCGGTGGATGATTGCTCGCAGTTTGTTTCATGGTCAGTAGCACAATTATGTGAACAATAAAGAATGGTGTTGTTTTTCTAAACAGTTCAAGTGTTGTGGAGTGGTATATCTAACAGACTGGCTGGAGATGACAGAGATGGACTGGCCACCGGATTCGTGCTGTGTTAAAGAGTTCCCAGGCTGCTCTAGACAAGCACATCACGGAGATCTAAGTGATCTTTATCAGGAGGTATGGAACTATAACTATTTATCTATTTCATTAAATATTGCTATTTGCCTTTTTAACCCACATGTATACAGCGACCAATTGTACTTGTATTCTGTAGAAATGAAACAAAATCAAGAAACTTTTTTGGATGTTTTTTCCCCCCAAGATATTTATTCTGGTGGTGTCACACTCTTCCCGTGAAAAAATCTAATTCTCATTTTGTCACAATTGCCCACTCACTCACAATAGAGTTTATCACTGTGGTCAAGGTAAAAACAATAAAACACTTTATTAAAATCACCAAGGAACACTTAACAACAGGAATTAACCATACACAGAAACACAGACCACTGCAACAAGTAAAATTGCTAATCAAACTTATAAAAGACTGACATGAAGGATAATATAGCTTTCATATTCAGGTGCTGGACTGAAACAACGTCAAACTAAATCTCTTTGTCCCTGTCTAAATTTTGAATGTTGGTTTAGATCAGGACCAGACTGGGAATAAAAAACAGTCCTGGAAAAACTGAATACCAGCCCCGAAAATAATTGAATGCTAGCCCCATATTTTGTGGTCCTATTATTGTGCACATGGCGTATATGTGGGGTCCCAGTCCCAATATATTTTTGTTCAGTATAGAGATAAACCATGGATTTTTAAAGGATCTTTCAAGAACACATTAGTCATAAATAAGATTATGAAATCAGACAGTTCCTAATATCATGGTGACATCATGACATCATGTAATGGGTTGGAACCAATTGAGAAAGCACCTGTATAGTCCAAACATGCAAAAAAAACCTATAGAATTAACAATTTTCAAGTTTATGTACATAAATTGCTGAAAGCAAAGTTCTTTAAAACACAGAAATCATTTTCACAGTAGATAATAAACACTGCAAATAAACATGTAGCTCTCCTTAAACAATTTACAAAAATGTAAGAGGGAGGTTGCAGGATTGTGTGAAGTACATGGATCATCAGAAAGAGTGGTGTATGTATGTATGAGTGTATGGTTCTAGAGTGGCTATGTGTCTGCATATGTATGTACTGTATGTATGTGAAAAGTGTTAGTGCACGTTGGTGCATGTGTATGTATGTGTAAGTGTAGAGCTGCCAATGTATGTTTTTTCCTTAGCAAGTTACCCTGTTTTTGAGTGACCAAACTCCATTAATTCTTTGAACTAAACAGGTTTTAAAGTACCTTTTGGGTAACGCAATGGTTCAAGTATTCATATTGGAAAACAGTGGTCTATGAAGACTTGCCAGGTCTAGCCAAACTAACAGGAAATTGTAGCTTCTGCATTTCCTCATAAATCTCTACCTAGCTGAACAAAAGTCAGTTTAGCAGAACATATAGCTAGTGGAATACTTAATTTATTCCTATTTTCTGTTTTATCTGTAGATAAACATATGTCTATAGATTAAAAGAATAGAATAAAAGATTTTTCATTTAGTAGCCCTGTTTACACTGGCATGCATTGGAAATAGGCTGTAAATTCGGTTTAAAAAATATCAGTTATTAGCCTTTTATTTGTTTAAACAGTTGGTCAAATAGTTTGCATTTCGCTTTTTTTTATGTACACCCTATAAAGAAAACCAAGGTCTAGGTTATTATTATTATAATAGCTTGGAACAGAGTGGTAGAAGGCAAAAAAAACCCCAATGTTTCCATGTCTTTTCCAGATCCATCTTAATGGAAATAAATACACACCCCAAGCAAATGTCACTGGCTATTCCATGGGCCTGTTTATTTGTTGTGCCAGGTGCCAACCAATGTTGTCACCTAAAGCTAGCCTGGCCTCTGCTCCTTGACAACATCACTGCCATATTCTGCCCCAACTTACACAGGAAGAATATTGTCAAATATGCAAACACACCATTTAATATGTATGGATTTGTTTTGTATTGACGCCTTTCAACCCCTGTTACCTCTCATGTTTTCTCTTCCCATATGCAGCCTTTTTAAGGATGTGTGTTTATTGTGTACTTGAATTTAAAACCTGCTTTATTTCACCTTGTGCTTAACATAACACAACATAAATATTCACAGGTTAGTATTTGAGCTCTGATATTTAGCTCTTCTTCAGACATAATGGTCCTCTGCTTTAACTTTCTAAGTCTTATTTTTAATAGTCTATGATTTTAAAGTCTCCTTTTTGTTACACGTGGTAAACTTGACAAATTAACCCTTTTTATGCATTGTTTTAGGGATGTGGAAGAAAAATGTACAGCTTCCTGAGAGGAACCAAACAGTTACAAGTTCTGAGATTTCTAGGGATTTCCATTGGCGTGACACAAATCCTGGCAATGATCCTCACCGTCACCTTGTTGTGGGCACTGTATTATGATAGGAAGTGCCCTACCAAAGAAGCAATACCTTTGAATCATGACACTGCTCACTACAACGGCCATACAGTGGAGCCACTGAAACCAGACCTCTCACGGACTTGTGATCAAAGAACTACAGTCAATGGGTCTGGCACCTATTTTGAAATGGGGGAATTGTAAATGGTTCTAACAGAAGTGTTTCCTAAATAGTGAGAATTTCCCGCACTCCTGGAAAAAGGGATAATTTAAATACATTGCTCATCTTTCTAGACCACCAAAGGTTAAGTATGGTAGAGTAATAGTATTATAATTTTAGTGCAAGTGCACTGGTTTCCATTACATCCAGAGAAATATATATATAGCCAAACCTGCAAATGTCATTTAATTAAAATGATACCACTGCTGTTTATAGCAATTGATCACTTTTGCCAAATGAAACTGTTGCATGGAGTACTGTGGTTGCACTTATTTCAATGTACATTTCCATCACAAATAATGCAATTTAATTATTATGAAACTGTACAGTGCAGTTTTGTGCAATTTTAGTAGAACCAGGGCTACTAATACATTGTGAGATGCATTTTCAACCGATTGAAAATAATAGATTTTTGGTCATAGTATGGATCTCAAACCTTTCATTCATTGGTCCCATTGTTTGATAAATATACAGTCTTATGTAGCACCTGCTTCTTTTTCATATAAAAAGTGAGGTATATGCTAACACATTGACACAAAACAAAACTGCTCTGCCATTGGTGACTTTAAGTGCTATTAAGTGGACCTTAGCTGTACCTTAATTGCAATCCTGAACAGGCCATCTGGCAAACCCAGCAAATACCCAGTGGCCTAGTGCCCAATGGCACCACATATGTAGATTTATTGCTGCTCATACGGCAGTCCCTGTCATTTACTATGGAGCTAATGGCTGGATACATACGCAACTTGCACACTGCAAAAGAGTAAGAGTAACAAAGAAACATAGAAAGTGATGGCAGATAAGAACAATTTGGCCTATCTAGTCTGCACAAGCTCTGACCACTTTCCTTAGTCCCTGGCCTTATCATATATCTAGCTTAGCCTTATGCCTGTCCCATGCTTGCTTAATACGCAAGTATATATCCCAACAGTCCCAACAGTCCAACCAACCTTTACTGCCAGTAAAGATAATGGCCATAGAGTTTCTACAAAGCAGTTGAGCGCTGTATCGTGGGGGAATGGCCAAACCCTGACTCAACTCACTAGTGGCCCAAACCCTGCTAGTCCCCACATCTCGCCTTCCGCAATCCCTAGACTGGCCAAGTTTAACATACCGTCTAGGTAAAAATTGTGATCCGTATCTCATTGCTAGTACACAGTTACATTTTCACAGTTCATGGTAAATTATCCCGATTCACACAATGATTTACCTTATAATTTTCTGTTACATACCTAACTGTTGTATGTGAGATAAATGACTGGGCTCTATCACAGCCTAGCAGCTTCTGAGCACAGCAATTTGGAAGCTATTAAAAATACGACATTACTGTTCACTTTTGTGACTCCCTCCATGAGATTTCTTGCCATGATCTGGAATCAAGCTATTTGAGTATACGCTTGTCGGGCAGAATTCTGCACGGAGCTGTTATCTGCTGGATACACCCTGTCTCCTACTGTATGTCATTTTCAGGGAGTACAATGGTTTCAAGCGGCGTAGAATTTTGTCCTCCACTGCAGTACAGTGCATGCGTGGAATATATATAGTATATATGAAGATTTGTATGTATATATTTAGAGTCAAGAAAATAAAGAAAAATGTCACTAGTTGTAAAGATTAGATTTGTTTAAGGGATTTTATAAAACAACAAACAGAAAAATTATTTTTTGTATTCTTTCTCTAATATATAAAGGTTTGTATTTTGGAATAATTTGGGAGTATTTTGGAGTAAAAACAAATACATTGTATGTTTGTGATTATAATATCTTGGTTTGAAGATTCAGAAATGGATTTGTATGGCATAAATTATAAAAAGCATAAAAAAAATAAATGAACCCATCCATAAAAATGTAATAGTGTTTTAATGCAATGTAATTTAGATTTTTACGCATGGGAGCCCAAATCCTAAGATTGCTCTAGCACTCTGTACAGCTGTAATGTAAGTCAGGGATATGATGATCATTCCTAACAGAAAATGTTGTTGTATTTGATGTTCCTAGCTATGGTTGTTAGTGTGTGCAACTTATTACTGCTTTCTGAGGACCTCGAAATATAACCAAGGAAGCATCACTTTATTGCAGTCTTAATGGGCAGTCAGTGAGAAAGGTACTGCCTTAGGATCTTCTTTCTATGTCAGTGAAACCAGCGGGGAGGGCAAAATCATATGACATGTTAGTATCGATAATAAAGGCTTAGTTGGGTTTTTGTTTGCAAAAAAACTTTTGAACCCCATTCTGAGACCGTAGTCGTAACCAGTTGCAATGAATGTTTCTGAACATCACTTGTGTTCATTTAGAACAGTGATTAGCAAGAACTTGATCTCATGTGAGCACACTAAACCTCAAGCACTGTCCACAAGCACTTTCCACGGTTAGGCTTAAGCCATGCTGCAGAAGCAGCATAGAATGAAACAACTTACTTTGTTCTTTATGTGTATTTAGTGGTCTGTATATGAACCGAAAAAAGATGGGAGAGAATTGGCAGTTATAATGGAGAGTTGGGTAGCTTACTTGATGCATGTATATGCAACTAGTTTAGCTGCCATATTAATATGGTCAGGTAAGCAAAGAAAGGACCTATTATTGAAAGTGTGTGTAAGTAGCGTTCATTTATATGCAGTTATAGGACAAATGTATTTTTTGTATGCTCAGTAATAAAATATCACATAAGATTTAGTACAATTTTCCATCTGGGCCATGAAGCTTTGGGGGCCCCCAAAGACCCGAAGGGAACTGTGTTACCCCCTTTCCTTCTAACGTAACCATACAAAACAAGCCATTAAATACTAGACCATTTTGATAGATACGCTTTATTCAAACTGACATACAACTAAAAAGCAACCAAGCAAGCATTATAGTTCAACAAAGTGTCAGCCATCAGAAAATTCCTGGAGATATAGTTTCATTTCTGAAAGCCTCACACGATTAGATAAACTATGTGGACTCCTCATGTTCTCAGATAATGCATGGAACGGGTTGGTGAAGATATGATGCTGTCACTTTTACTACTAAATATAATATAACACAAGGAGGCTAGATACATATGAAAAATTAACAATATGACCTATACATTTGCAAGTAGAAGGGGAATTGACTTAAGAAAGCAAAAATACATGTAGGCACTCAACATTGATAAGGGGAAACCCCCCACCACCTCCACCCAGCAGTTAAAGTGGTTAAAGGTGGAGGGTTTTAGTACAACAGGTTTGGTAAGAAAAGTAGCTAGCATGTGAACTTTACCGAACCATTTTATGTGTTTTGGGGATCTATTAATTACTGTTTATTTAACCAAGTACAGCATTTTCTGCAATTTCATTATACATCTATTTCCTGTTGCTTCTGTGTGCATTATTGTGACTTAAAGGGCTGTGGAAAACTGTGAGTGTATCAAATGTGGCAGCTACAATATAGAAAGAGCAGAGGAAGGAAAGTGGGACAGGCAAGTCCAAGTGGGATTATTCCTACTAAAGAGTAAACCTTGGAAGGTATGCAGTTTGTCAGAAGAAGCCAGTGGTTGTTGGTTATAGCATTATCATATATAATTTTTTATGTTCTATTACTAAATGTTAAAATATTGTCTATGATTTTTTTTTAAGTTTTTAGTTTGTAGTTATGTGTTTTACTGCTATGCATTTAGGAGACACTACAAGTGTTGAAAGTGTAAGCCTTCCTGTAAAGATGATAAGCACGTTCTTGTTTGTGTTTTAGCATTAATTCTAAATAGTATTTATATAGTCACTATGGTTTGTTTAACACAAAAGGTGACCCTATATATTTGGGGGAGAGATGTAAGAGATTTTTGCATAGAAATTTAATTTTTACGTCTACAAGATTTATTCATGCAAGACACAGATAATGTCATAATATTTAAAAAAACATATACTTTGAGATAACATCCCACTGCTACCCCCAAACAGTAGCATACAACAGAATCCTGGGATCCTGTTTTGGGTCTAAAAAAGCTGTCTTGAACCATGTTATTGAATGTGTGAAATTAGTGCTTACCTTTGAGGACTTACATTATGGAGCATTGTTCATAATATGATACATTATGGAGCAAATAAATGCAATAATGCTCAATAATGTTAATACGTTAATGTACGTATAAATGTGTACTTAGTAATAAAATAGTACAGCAGATTGTGAACAGATTCAAAGGCCCCAAATTGCCTTTTAGTGTACCAGAGATATGACCACAGAGGTGGAGGTGACTAGGGGTGCTTCTCTAGGTTGGAGCCTAGGGTTGGCCCAAAGGTAAATATACCACTAATTCTATTTCCTGTTTAGCAAATGGCTAGTGGTGTTTATTCTGCACCCTCTTACAGGGGCCTCCACAATGCAGGGCCTGTGTGGGGTTCCATTATGCCAGTGTGTTATATGCATTCAAGAGATTTTGGCAAATTTGAATGTATATACTGTATATAAGTAGAGGCGCCCAATTGCCCGGTAACCTGGTAACGTGCATGATGTGACTCAAAGCAATGTTTAAATGTTTACAAAAGTTTTTATTATTTGATAGACATCCACACTGAAGAAACTATTAAGAAAATGTTTTGCGTCCTAAAGGTGTTGTTCCACCTAATCTGCTGAATTTAACACTTTCATAATAATAGTCATTCATAATGACTGGCATAAACTCTTCAGGGATAAAAACACTGAGGAAAAATTGAGTATTTTCAAACAAATATTAGCAGGGTACACTTCTCAGTATGTGCCACTAGGAAACAAATATAAAAGAAACAAATTGAAACCGATGTGGCTTAGTGGGGACGTTAAGCAGAAAATTAAAAATAAGAAAATGGCTTTTAGAGCATTTAAATCAGACGAATCAGAGGCATCCTATATAAGATATAAGGAAGCCAATAAAGCATGCAAAAAGGTGATTAGATGGGCTAAACTAGAAAATGAGAGAGTGATAGCCAAAGAGAGCAAAACGAACCCCAAATTGCAGTCAAACGGTGATTGGATGGCTCAGGACAAGGTGCTGCCGCAACTAAAGAAAGTTACTGTCAACAAAGCTCCGGGGCCTGACAGTATTCACCCACATGTACTTAAGGAGCTGAGTCAGGAAATAAGTGAACCTCTGTTTCTAATCTTTCGGGATTCTTTTCTTTCAGGAATTGTACCAGAGGATTGGAGGAAGGCAGATGTGGTTCCTATATTCAAAAAGGGTTAAAACTCTGTGTCCGGAAATTATAGACCTGTGAGCTTAACTTCTGTGGATGGGAAAATATTTGAAGGCTTATTAAGGGATAATATTCAAGAATTCCTTGGGAAGAACAGTATTATTAGCAAAAATCAGCATGGTTTTATGAAACATAGGTCCTGTCAAACTAATTTAATTGCATTCTATGAAGAAGTAAGTAGAAGTGTTGATCAGGGTGTTGCAGTGGATGTAATCTACTTGGATTTTGCCAAGGCGTTTGACACGGTTCCACACAATAGGTTAGTATTCAAACTGAAGGAAATTGGTCTAGATGCAAATTCTTGTTCTTGGGTAGAACATTGGCTTAGAGATAGAGAACAAAGAGTTGTTATAAATGGTAAATTTTCAAGCTGGTCAAAAGTGGTAAGTGGTGTCCCTCAGGGTTCTGTTCTGGGACCAATTTTATTCAACATATTTATAAATGACCTGGCAGTAGGCGTTGAAAGTCATGTTTCTGTGTTTGCAGATGACACTAAACTAGGTAAAGTTATACAGGGCAAGCAGGATATTACAGTGCTGCAGAGGGATCTAGATAGACTGGGGGACTGGGCACACAAATGGCAGATAAAATTCAATGTAGATAAATGTAAAGTTATGCACTTCGGGGTAGCGAATGCACAAGCAACCTACACCCTAAACGGTAGTGAGTTAGGGGTCACGACAAATGAGAAGGATTTGGGAATTGTTATAGACAACAAACGAGGCAACAATGTGCAATGTCAGTCTGCGGTTGCTAAGGCCAGTAAGGTATTGTCATGTATAAAAAGGGGCATCAATTCGCGGGATACAAATATAATTTTGCCTCTGTATAAATCAATGGTAAGGCCACACCTTGAATATGCTGTGCAATTTTTGGCACCTATTCTAAAGAAGAATATCATAGCACTAGAAAGGGTGCAGAGGCGGGCTACAAAATTAATAAAAGGAATGGAGCACTATAGTTTGAAGAAAGGTTAACAAATTGAAATCTGTTTAGTTTAGAAAAATGGCGCCTCAGAGGGGATATGATAACATTATATAAATATATTCGGGGCCAATACAAACCATTGTGTGGAAATCTGTTCATAAACAAGACTATGCATAGGACACATGGTCATGCGTTCAGATTGGAAGAAAGGAGATTTAGACTAAAGCAGAGGAAAGGGTTTTTTTACAGTAAGGACAATAAGGATGTGGAATTCTCTGCCTGCAGAGGTAGTTTTATTGGAGTCTGTACAGATGTTTAAACAACAACTGGATGAATACTTGAAAAAACATATTAGGGATATAATCTTTAATTATGGGGAAACAGCTTATTGATCCAAGGAGAAATCTGACTGCCATTTTGGGGTCAAGAAGGACTTTTTTCTCTGGTTAGTGCCAAACTGTTTTTTTTTTGCCTTCTTTTGGATCAACAGCAACAAATAACAGATATAGGAAAGGCTGAACTTGATGGAGGCATATCTTTTTTTCAGCCTATATAACTATATAGCTATGTAATATTTTTATAGTGCAGCATTAGAAACTGTTTCTTAAATTGTGTAAATTTTGTTAGTAGGGCAGCAACATAGCCAGAGGCTGCAGTAAAGGCACATACATTAGTGTTAGCATGAGTGTGTGTGTCAGCATATGATGTTAGAGTGTGTCTTAGTTTAGTGTTAGCATGAGTGTGTTTGTGAATGTATTATTAGTATTGATTAAGTTACTTGTATTGAGTGTGTGTCAACATATGGTGTGAGAGTGTCAGGAGTGAGCCTCAAGGTTAATTGTCCAAGGGAGAGGAGGGATAGATATATAATATATATATATATATGTATATGTATTAGTA
This sequence comes from Sceloporus occidentalis, assembly GCA_023333645.1. NCBI lineage: Eukaryota > Metazoa > Chordata > Lepidosauria > Squamata > Phrynosomatidae > Sceloporus > Sceloporus occidentalis. The sequence continues at coordinate 8,913,544 of JALMGF010000017.1, read as the reverse complement.
TGTGCGTGTGTTTTGTTAATTACCAGGGGGTTCTGAAGAAATACTACACCGAGGCACCATTACCCCTAGACTCACCCCTGTTTTCATTCATTCATGTTTACATTTCCCATTAATGAAAATATATAAATATATGTTTAAGAAGCTTTGTATAAAAAGAGAGACATGCCTTTTGCCTTTTTTTTATTTTTATTGGAAAACTATTCTCAGATTAAAACTTGAATCATAAATGTCTCTTAACAATTGAAACATCCACATATAATTTGCTCTAAATCATACAAATGATGGTGATCCATGAGTTTTAGGCTGTAGTCGGAGCAGAAGCAGTATGTCCAGATTGCTCGTGCAGATGTTTTATAGAACCCTTTGTTTGCCGTAAAGAAGATCTAACACTTAAGGTTTATAGTCCACTCCCAATAGCTAATCATTCAGCATAATGTATATATCATGACAGCGCTATCTTTCAAAGAAAATAATCATAAAACACTAATCTTAGTTGCTTTTCATGAAACACAGAAAAATGCATATAATGTACATTCCTTTACTTTATTTTATACAATCATCACCAGTCATTCTCCACTGAAGCAACAATAAATGCAACTTTTACACGAATAATGTTTTCTGCAGTTTTGTGGAGAATAAACAAGTATCATCAGTGAAAGATAAACATCACACATTTCATGTTAACCATATCATTGACAGGTTACTAAGCAATCAAACTAAACAAAATGGCTGCAGTAAATGGGGACAACGTGACAAGGGTGGGCAAGGCCCTCCAAGTTATTCCAGAAGGTATCCTGTAAACGCAATGTGCTGTATAATAGGATAAGTGTTCACAAAATATCTTTTTATTGTTTGTGAAATCATTTCATCTCAAAGCCATAAATGTTTTCAGAAGTTTTAATTATCTGATGCACATTCACACTGAAGAAAATGTTTAGTTTGTGTGGTAAAGGTGCTGTTCCGCCTATTCTTAACACTTTCATAATGTTTTTTTTAATGCAGCATTAGGAACATTCCTAAAACTGTTCTTAAATCATAAACATTTTATCTCATTTATTTTTTTCTCATTTTTGTCAGAAATTATGTGACATAAAAGCAAGCACTCATAGGTTATTGTCAAAGAAATTTTAAAAAAAGCTTCCTAAAAATCTCTGACTTGTTTTAACGTTAAACCTTAACAGGAAAGAACATAAGAACTGTTAAGGTATATTTGCTTAATATACAAGAGAACACAATTAGTATGTTGTGGGGAACAGCACCTTTAATATATTGTGTAGCGCAAAGTAGATAAGCCCTCTCCAGTCACCTTTGGTTTCATCTGTACTACAACAACAAACTATTCGCTCCTATAATGATAAATTCAGGATATTGCCATTCTAAACTATCTCAAAATTTCATAGGGTCGGGGGGGGGGGGGTTCTCAGTGTGTACAGAAAACTTTAATGTATTAATCTATAATGCCACCTCTTTGTTTTAGTAAACGGTGAGGAGATATATAGCAACAGGGTATGGCTGGTACACTTTGGCATGGAAGGCAGGAACAGCTGAGAGGCCCCTCTGTCTTGCCCCACGGTGACTAAGCTACACACTGGCACACATATACACACACTTATACTTACACATCTTCTGTAACAGACACATGTACACAATCCCTCTCACATAGTTACATTAAAACATACTCACTCCATTTTACCCCACTCTATCTCTCACGCAACACTCTCTCACACCTCTTACATCTTACTTTGCCCCAGAAACTATTCTGACAGCTGCTGTGTGAGCGGCCGCACCTGAGCTACCACCATGGGAGCTTTCTTAACCCCTTAAGGACAATGGGCGGTCCCTAAACCCATTGAAAACAATGCATATTGAGCCTGTACATGTACGGGCTTTGTCATTAAGGGGTTAATCAGCTCACCCCAAGACTCTTGAAATATTAACCCCTTAATAGCCCATCCTGGAGATTCTAGGAAGTGACTCATCAAATGTGTTACCCAAATGGCTCCAGTATTGATCATCGGAACCCTGACTTGCCATTAATTAAAGATACACTTAATGCAGCCTCTTTGCCTGCATTCAAGCAACTATATCAACAATAACATACTGTGGGCAAAAACACCTTCTCAGAGTCTAATATATGATCACAGCAGTGTAGAATAGGAAGAAGTCAGCTCCAGACTGTGGGACCAAACCCTGAGACTCAGGGTCAACCCCTGAAATTTTACAGTTATGGCTACCACCTCCAAGACTGAGCCGGTTCAAGTAGAACCGGCCCTGTTTGAATTACATACTATTATTTTTTGTTGGGTGAAACATAAGCCTAATTTTTCAACTAAATGTATATTTATTTTATGGATATTTAGGCTCACTTTAAAAGATGGCAGCTATGACATAGAATATTTTGTCTTCTATATTATGAGAATAGTTGCACTTTGTTGTGCATTTCTTAAAAAATAGGTTACAATTTTAAGCAGCAAACCAAACATCTTCCCATGTTTATAAAAATATCATTATGATTTTACCTTTTCTCATCCTTGTGGGTTTCTAGGGACTAAGTAATAGCACTTTATTAATATCACAAATGAATTTAATGTACAAATTACAATGCAAGCGGATGTTTCAGCCCGATCCTCAAATAATTTCATAGTTTTTTACAGTAACAGGATGATGTACACCTGGGTACAATTAAAACAGAGACATGCTAATTAGCTTTGAAGTTTACAATACAATGCAGAATATGTACACAGCTTTAATGTTCATAAAATAACCTCATAGAACATAAGGCATCCCAGCTAATCAAGATGTGTTCGGTTTAAAGACCCTTTTTTCTTTCTTTTATAAGAGACAGACAATAAAGTTAACACAAGAAGACATTTCTAAACAAATCAAAACCAAGCAGTGGACTATTGATACTGTTAAATTATAATCTGATTCTGCAGGAATATACACAGAGAGACGAAAAAGACTATGCAACAGCATTTGACATTTTAAGGAAAAAAATGAAAAGAACCCCCCCCCCATAAAAGCATAAGTAGGATTCATGAATAAATGAACACTAAACCCTTAACACAATATGTGTATGTCTCGACTTTATCTAACTCTGTTTGGCGAAACACTGTTTTGTTATGGTTGTTGATTTTTTTCACACCATAACCATGAAAGTATTTGTCTTCTCCGTAATATTTATGCTTCTTCCAAAAAAAAGGATCTAAACAAAAGATGGTGGTTGATAGGTGAAACAGTCTCCCAGCAGAAGTAGCAGATTCTAATACAATGAGGGAATTTTAACATAAATAGGATAGACATAGATAGAATTTAAGACAAGACCCAGGACTGATTATGATCTGAGTCTTTATATCAGGAAAAATAGGCAGACCAGATGGACGGAATGGTTATCTGCTACCATATTCTAGGTTTCTATGTAATATATTGCACTGTTTGTAATTGTGAAAATAGGACAAATGATAACCAATTTAACACATGCCGTGATAGCTATATTTTAATATTATGTAACGATTACATGAACATATGAATGTTACATACAGCCTGTTAAAATCACCCATTGTATCAAGTGTTCTATTCAGAGTATTAAACTATTTTTTTCTGATTTTGCCTGGGCATTAAATATAATTGGCCTATGAAATATAAAAGTATATAAGCACAAGAAAACATCAAAAAACACAGAACATTAAAGCAGATTTTGTTCCCAAATAAAGTTCTGGATTTTCAGCCTTCTTTTGTTATTATTTAAATTCGTATATTTTAGTTCTTTTTAATGAAAATGGAATGCTGTGCTATTATGGGGTAGAAATAATGCAAGTTTAAAATTAGTACACAGTTTGTTTTCATACTCTTTCCTGGAGCATCAGGGTTTCATATTCTGGTTGTTCCATAAATATATGTACTTATTGCATTAGTAAATGAAGCACAGAGCTGCTTTTTCATGGATTTTTATATTAAATGTCTGACATTTTATCCTAGCCTTTTCTTCCCTTATTCAGCAAGTAGCACAAATATTGTTGAATACAATATTTATGATTATGGCAAAGTTTAACAGTTTGACAAATTTAACAATATTGGGATAAAAGTTTGTTAAACAAAACTTTTAAATGTTGGCATTTAAATGTTGGTCTGATCATTTCTAAAAGTTTTAATAAACGTCGAAGAGCTTTTGTGGTTAAAATATAAACTTGATTTCATGACAAAGAGGTCATTATGCCAAACAGCTGGTGCAATGATTTTTTCCACCTTGTTTTGCTGCCTCCTTGGCATTAACCCTTGTGTCCCACTCCCTAATTGACAGGGTCATGTGAGCAGATCATACACATGACAACCCCCCCCCCATTCCTTCACTGTTCTACACCTCTCCCCATGTAGTTAAGGTATAGATCGAATAAACACATGAAAACACATCATTGCATCGGTACAGATCAACTGAAAAATCACATGCAAACTCAGCAATGAAGGTATAGATGGAATAAGTAATGCATGGAAACCCTAAACTGCAGATATAGATCACAGGTTCCACGCCCGTAGGTCAGCCCTGGTGTTCAGATTACACATATAGGACACCAAGATTGCACAAATAGGATTTACTGCAGCACCCAGATTGCACACATATGACTTGTCTGTCACCCAGACTGCAAAAACAGGACTTGCTGGAGTACCCACATTGCACATATAGCACTTGCCGCAGCACCCAGATTGCACACATAAGGACTTGCCGCAGGACCTAGATTACACACAACCACATGGCTTGTCCATATTGCATCCACAGGATTTACCCACCACCCACATTGCACCCTCCTTTCAGAGTCTCAGGTCTCCTCTCAGTCAGGGTCATGTGCATTGTTTATTCATTCTATACCTTTTAGGCCCAAAACAGGAACAGTACTGGATAGACTGTCAGAATATACACAAATGCACTACCCTTACAAATGCCTCCCCATAAACACATGCACATTCAATCTTGCCCCTAGACAGAAACATCCTTACACTTGCGATTGCAGCCTCACACTTGTTTGCCTTTAGACAAACTTGCTCCAACATACACTGTAAAAACTCACACACTCTCTCCCCCTTTCTCATTATGTTACCCTTTTCTCATCATCTATAACCTTTCTACCCATCTTTCCCCTTTCACATTACCCTCCCTTCCTCAATACCCTCCCTTTCTCTTTATCTCTACACTTCTCTTTGTTCCTTCCCTTTCTCTTTATTTCACCTTCTCTTTCTAGTTATTGCTGCATTTGTTCCTATTGCTTCCCTTTCTCTTTATTTCCTCCTTCTATTCTCCCATTATCTCTTCTTTTTTGTTTTTTCTAAATATCCCTTCTTTTTATCTCTTTGTTTTTTATCTCCCCACCCTTTCTCTTTATTTACCTCCCTTTTCTCCTTGTTCTCCTTTTTGTCCTCCTTTATCTTTACCTCACCCTGTTTCCAAGTCTCTCCCATGTCTATCTCCCGTCTCCTTTTTGTTTATCTCTCCTTTATCTTTCTTTTTTTTTTTATATATCTCATCCCTCCTTTCACCATGTTTCTCCACCTCTCCTTATTCATTATTAATCCCCCTTTTTCAATATTGTTTCCTCCCTCTTTCTATCTCTCCCATATATATTTCTCTTTATCTCTCCTTTTTTATTAATTCTATACTATCTCTCTCCATCACTTACCTTTCACTATTCTGAAGTCCTTCTTCCTACAGACCTCCATCATGGTGTGCTCAACCTCACCGCAGAGTGACAGAATATGACATCTTATCCTGGTGCTCTCCAGTGAGGTTCGGGCGCATCATGATTTCTTGTTGGCAGCATTCCGAGGGAGCAATGAAAGGCAAAATCAAAGTCTCAACGCTGCTAGGGAGTAATGCTGAGCGCCGGGATATGACAGCAGTGAGGTTAAGCACACTGCCAGTTAGAGGGAGATAAATGATCTGCCCAGCAGGCACTGTTCTTCCAGCAGCTGGTGGACCAGCCTGCTGCAAAGGCGGCACAAGCTATCTGCACTCTAGGCTGGCATCTACCTTGCCTATAGGTAGGGTCGTACCTGATGTTAAATTGGACATTTCTTTAGTCTGCTGTTTCAAAGCACAGCATTCTTACTGATGGCAATAAATGTCACAGGACAGGGCCACAATGATTTACTTGGAAATCCATGTCTTATAACAGGGAAACAGCTTGTGGAGGGCTAGCACCTTCTGGCAAGTTAAGCCAAATATAATTGACATATCATAGATCATATTACAAAAAGTAAGGAAAATTATCAGTTTCTAATACCATACCTACAAGCACATACCTTACATAAATCTGAGACTTTAGGACTGTAGTGTAGCTAAAGAACAAAAGCTCACCTGATGTGTCACAATACCTCATAGTATGTGACGGAAAAGCAGCAGTATGACTGAACAAAAAGAACATGGTTGGGTATCTAGCCCAATTTAGCATGGTTATACTGAGGATGCAGGCTTTGTATTTATTTATTGGGACTGCTAGCACATTTGCACACCCACAATTCCTGAATCAGGCACTGCAAAAAGGGATGGAAGGGAGGAAGGAGGCCTTGCAATGCCACATGCTTGTGCATATAATATGACAGGGTGACACAAAGAAGACTAAGGAAGTTGGTAATTCAGGCCCTAGGGAAACAATGCATTGTTTTGCTCTGCAGCCCTATCTACACATTGGTTATTGATATTGTCAGTTTGAGATTTGCCCTTTTATTTGACATTTGACTTGGTGGAGTCACATATACACACATATATACACAACAAAACTGACACTATTAGCACTACAAAATAATTAACAATGAAACAAAGCATTTTTTGCAAGCATTCAGGACCAATCACAAACAATTGTCATGCAGTTTTCCAAAAAAGAAAGAAAAAACAAAGAAGACCCCGAGTAGTTTAAAATTCTTTCATGTAAAAATACCAGGCAGCTAATATAGCTCTCATCTTTGCTCAAATGACTGTTTTCCTTTTAATAAACGCAAAAGACCTGAAAAAGTAAAAAAGTAAACCCTAGGCAATTTTTCATTGCAATTTTCTGTAACGCGTGTGGAGTATATGTAAATAAATATTGAATGTCCTGATGAAGCCAACATACAATTAATTATTGCAGCTGTTACAGAAACAAGGTAGCTCAACAACAGCAACAAAAAAAAAGAAATCAATGTTATGTACAATATATAATCTAACTTACGGGTGATACACTAATAAATATTGTTCCATTCCCAAAATGATTTTTTTTTTTTGTCTTCGTTTAGCTAGTGTAAACATTATTCATCCAGTTGCTGTTAATGAGCCCGAAAAGCCTTCCTGTAAAATAATGCTTCATGGAAACAGTTTCAATTATTTCGGATGTCTGCTCCAAACAATATCTGCATGCGTTACAGCTGTCATTTAAATAAGTACAAATATACTGGCAATGCATGTACTTTCATATTCATTACTTTGTGTAATGTTCATTGTATCCTCTCGGGATATGGTAATCAAAATGTTTCCATTGCTGTAATGCTTTTTCTAATGTTCGGAAAAGTGTTCCACTTTATTTATCATTTTTTTTTGTTGATTTCCCTTTCCTTATAAAAATTTTGCATTGAAGGAAAAAAGTCATCAATGGGAGATCTTTCATTGTGCTCATGTATGTAGTCCCACAATTACCCTGTTGTATGGTTTGGAAGATCTGGTGTATCACCCCATTGTGTTGTTCCAACATGTTTATGTTATTAATATTCAAATCAGTTGCTGCTTGAAAACATCAGACGGGTAGGGAAGTTTTCATCATTTCCCTTTGAGCTATCTGCAGATGTCATGGTATTTATTTATTTAAAAAAAAAGACTTTTGTGGAGTGAGTTATAGAGCAGACACTCGTACAATGTTCCGTTGTGTGTAGTCAGGAGTTCCTGATCTTCCATCCTCCTCTCTCGTCCCTTGTGGTGTTGGGATACTTATTATTGCTGTGGTGACATAAGGCGGCTCACAGTTGAGTTTAACATTATCTTCCACTTTGGCATTTAAACTGGATCTGCTGTTCATGAAAAACAACAAGTGAAGGTTAGATGTGACTAGCAGGTATCCTGTGCAATGTGTGTAGTTGTACCGTCATAGAAAATTCATTTTTGACTAACCTTGCTCTATACCAGGAAGCTAGTACACAAATTTTGTTGTAAACTATTATTTTTTTCTACAAATGCAACTATATCCAACTTAATTTTATATGTTCCCTTTAATTCATTTTAATTTACATTAGGATCATTAGAATATTTTAATTTACATTTTAGCAGTCAATCTAACTCATCTGCTAGAGGTGTGTCAGTAAGGCAATTTTCTATGATACCAGAACTTTCTAGGTTTCTCCCTAAATGCTCTAGGTTGTGGGGCTCCCAAGCCCCTTATTCACCTGACATTTTATGAAGTATGACCTGCTCCTAGACTGAAATTCAAACCTATTCATTGCCTACTTAGCACATACACCTCTCATGTCTTATTGTAATTATGCTTTCTTAGCCTGTGTTCTACTGCATGAAGAAAAACAAGCGTGAAAGACCACTTACCAATCTACAGTAGTGAATGTTTTTAAGGGTTCCACAGGTCCACTAGTATGCTATGTTTTTTTATTTTAGTATTTTTACTTACTATTACTGTCTCAGGCTTTGTAACAGCATGCCAATATTCCACAAAAAGGGGAACATCAAAACTATATTTAACCATTCTATAATTTTATCACTAATAAAATTAAATACTGTACCTGTTCGACAAAGGGGCTCTTTCCATACATTGGATCTGTATGGCGCTGAGCTCCTGAAGACTCTCATGGTGACTGCATTTTTTAACATTTGCATTTGGGATCCTTGTGTTCTTTTTAGTCCGTCGAGAACAGCAGAAATGGCTAACACTGTGTTGTGATGACAGAGAAGGACTATGGTTTGTAGGTTTGTTTATTGTAGATACTTCCATACAGCTGTCTTCATATGTTTGTTCATCCACAAACTCATGATTCTGGGCCACAAGTGAAATTAATAAAAGACAAAAACAAACAACAATGCACAGGTTATTAGTTTGTTATCATGAATTGTGTAACAAAGTTAGATTATGTTTATAGTGAAGTCCTTTCTTCCTTCATTGGACTGTACAGCGTCAGTGACTGGGATGCACTATAGTGGGATACAGGAAGAAATCAAGCTCTTGAGCTTTCATAGTAACTGGGGATCTCTGACATGTGAATGCTAGAAAACATCACTATTTAAAGAAACCCATACCATTTGCCTACTGTTCCATACACGTAACCCCACCAACCAAGTACGGCATTATATTTACAATTCATTTACCATTAGCTACAGGACAGTCTGTAGCAAGTGATACCCAGAAGTATTTAAATTCACCCACTAGCATAAAAAAGTTAAATGTGTGTATAAATTCTACCTACCGCTGCCCTGCAGCATGCAGAACTCACAGGTGTCCAACTTTAAATGCTAATATGGCAACCCTTCTCAACTTTTCTACCTGATTTCCTCTGCTTTGTCCTATATAGTGATATAAATAGCAGTTTCTTTCTAGACTATTGCAACTAAATGACTGCAAGACAGAGATCCCGCTGGTTTAAACTTCAACATAAAGTCACTGGGCACTAAAGTTTCAATTATAAAGAACCCAGTAGACTCACAAAAAGTCAGCAGAGTTTTCTACCAAGCAATAGTATAAATAGTATAGGTTACAGCAGTATACCCAATATGAAACATCTAAATAAGGGGATGAAATAAAAAATAATACTTCCATTTGTCTGATTTCATAATAAAAATATACTATGCTATGCCTAGTCTCTTTACACTTTAAAATTATGGTTGCTTTCTTAAAGTATGTCTAGGCCAAGACATCTTCTTGTTATTTGGTTTTACTTCACATGATTTTCAATGTCTTTTTAATGGCACTTTGAAATTAGTAGTCACCTTTCTCATTTTACATCATAACCATGAGAGTTATTAATATTCTTTAATGTAGTAAGATAGTTACAAAGCTCTCAGGGACTGTTTTCTTCTAGCTTGTAATACTTACATCCTTGACATCAACATTAATCTTACAAAATAAAAAAACTGAATGTAATCTAAGAACATTCAGCTTCTTCCGAATAGAAAGCATGGGCAGAAATATATTAAGCTTGTTTAAACTCCATTTAGAGCATCATCATATACTTCTTGTCCAATTGGTTTTAAAGTACATATATAACTCATGCTGCAAATATGTTGGAAGCCAAACTACATGAGAACATTATGGCATATTGTGAAAACCTTTATCTAAATCATCAGCAGAAACCATGGCATTTGCAAGTCTTTATTTCTGAGCACATAAGTACCCACAACAAATGTAATTTCATATACAAAGTGATTTTTATCAAAGTAAAAATGATATCGACTCCATGCCCCATTAAGTGACCTTTGATGGCTGTGAGCACATTTGTCAGCAGTCCTTAAGACAGATACATCAGAATCATTATAATACTACAGTACGCTAATAAACTGGGGGTAAAACATATATAGCCTCTGGTGTGCTGTTGGGTACAACAAAAATCTACCAACAGCTGTGAATGCACTACCATCAACTGAGACAAATGCCATTAGACGTAATTACAAAACGGCGGCACGAAAAAAAAAAAGGGCAGAAAAATATGCCTGTAAAAAAGTAAATTGGTTTTAAAGCATAAGGGTGTCACACATGTGTAATGGTAATGACAGCATAAGTATGCACACAGCACACTGCAAATGTTTAGGTAGTTTTTTATTTGTTTGTGATAATTATGTTGATGATCATTTCTGTCTCAGTTTTCAAAAAAACACAGTCAATTGAAAAATTCAGCGACTACCAAGGGAATACTTTTAATTTTCTCTTTCTCAGTCTAATATTATGTAAGACTCCTAAAAATATATGCTAAAAAAAGTGTTGCGTTTCTAACAGAGACTGGTCACATTTTCATTCTACTGTATTAAAACCACATCCAGGCAATAGCACATCGTTCAGTTAAATTCATGATATATTTCAAGGGAAACTGCCAACAATATGTATGTAACTACATTAAGTAGACACAAGGCTTTAGCATTTTGACCAAATCAGAACAAATAAGAGGTGAGAAAAAAATAGTATTACTAAGTTAACATAAAATGGCTGGACTTTTTGACCAAGTGAATATGGACTACCTTGACATGGCAGGTGATGTGTGATCGCATCCTGCTTACGCCCAGATTGGCCATCTGGCACACTGGCCGGCATGCTACAAGAGCAGAAAAAAGTAGCGTGCTGCCAAGCATAACCACCTGTTGGCTGCATTTATGTCATCAGACAACCACCAGCTTAAAGCGCTAGGGTTGCCTGGCCATTGCCAGTCCTGATCTTACTTGTTTTGAATTATAAACGTAACAATCCTGTCCAATGCCAAAGAGTAGCTTGTGTCAGCTGTCTGCAACATGGAAGCTTTTCAGTCAAAACACTGCTATGGATTACATGCCATTCTGTTTTATTGTCCCTTTAAACTAATGCTTTTTATCATAACTACATTTATATATTAAATACCTATACTTTTGTTTGCCAATCAGTGTAACTGTTTAGAGATATTTAATATAAAAGTTTGCATCGTGGAAGCAGAGATTGATGTCAGGCTATGTTACAGCTAGCATTTTGTAATCAATTTCATGACATTATATTTCTTTTTATTATCCTAGCAGAGGGTGTCCAAATCAAACAATGAATCAACAACTTAATAGTGCAAAGAGTAATGTAATGGAGAAGAATAAAAAAAATAACACAGATACTGATATTAAGATGAGAGTTCAATAGTATACATGTAAGGTAGGTTTCTCATTCATATATTGTTTAGTTTAACCTATAAATACCATTACATAGGTTTAGTTAATGTCCTGAACTGTACATTCTGGGTATTGTCAGATCTATTTTAAATCCTCAGAGGTATTTGTACAGCTAGTACAGGCACTAAGAAATCTAGAGAGTTCCAAGATCTATCTATCGTAATTAGGTTTGGTTGGAGAAATAAACAATATAGGCAATGAATCAATATGCAGCTCTGTGTTAATTAAACTTTTTGTATGTATTATAAATTCATTGTAATATGACTATGTAACTGGTTCCAAACTAATTTCCTGAATTATAGAGCAGATCTGGAAACTGTAGTTAATTGAGATTGAAATTAGTTTATAAACCCATTTCCAGCCAATACTAGATAAAATGAATGATGCACTAAAAGCTGCACAATGAAGGCTGGTCTTATGCTATAGTTATAGAAAAACATGTTAAAATGCCCTTTATTGTCACTTATAATACATAAACGCATATTAACGTTCATTTTGTCTTCAGCATTCTATTTTAACGTCATTATATTTAGGGAATGAAAAAATGTGAGTGTTCTACATTTTTAGTGGTTGTCAGGGATAGAGCTAGGCTTTCGAGCTCCATAGGCAAGGATGTCTATGTTACCCTCATTGGAGCCCAAACTGCCACACCTGTGCCTCATTAATGGTGTCCAGAGAAGGCTTAAATTGCATGAGGGTCTCATTGGGTTAAAATGCAATGCAGTCCTACTAATTCAGCTCCTTTGTCAGCAATTTAGCTATTTACAAATTAGACGGGACAAAATTGGGGTACTTTGACGTAGTGGTTGGCTAAGCAATTTATGGCCACATAGTGTGACAGAATCCCCAATACTTATGCCACTTTAATGCCAATGGTCATACATTACATTTATACTCAGCCACTGGCCCACTGGGCATTTCACAGGTGTTCAAAATAGCCTGCCCAGATCATTGGTCATTCTTCCACAGTGAGTCATACACAATACACAGTATAAGTCTGTAAAGATTATGCGTTTAAAATCCGATTCTTATGCAAGGAACACGTAGTTAGCTTAAAAAAATGGTTAAGTGTAGCATTACCAAACATCTAATGGTAAATGAATGAAATGACTGACAGCTTCCCTTTAAAACTAATGAGATCTAATGACTGACTCATTTATTTAGAGTGATTAGAAATCATAAACTGATACTAATTTTTACAAGACTGATTAAAAGATCATGAACGTATGGATAATTGCAAATGGGAAAGAGATTTAGTGGTAAGTGTTAGAGTCCGTACTCCATGCATGTAATATGAATAATGTAGTTTAAAACATGTGAAAGGTTTGGTGATTTATGGAATACAGTAATAATAAAGAGGGTTGTTGCAGAGGTCCAGGACATCAAAATGTTGCTCCATTTATACCTGTATTGAACCTCTTAATCAATACTGTCCACGGAGCTGTTCTTCCCATCTACAACCCATGACTACCCATAAAATGTGAATTTATAGGGACACTCCTGCCATCATATGCAACAATGCATATGATAGCTGAGCATTATCTGTAAATTAACCGTTTCTTTCAGGCAAATGCATGGAAATAGATGTTTGGCTTACATTTAATTTAGTTTTGACATAACATTTACACCTACACATAGAGACTCTGAGAATCTAATGATGTAACTTTTTCAATTTTAACAAAAATGCCACAGATTGCAAATCATGCCATCTGTGTCATGGAAAAGCTTTTTCTAATAATTAAAATGATGCATCTCTTGTATTAGTTTATAGTTACTTCCTTGTCCTTAACCCCTGAATCCAACTTATGTGTGATCTTTTTAGCTATAATTTTTGATACGACTATTTGTCAATGATTTCCAGTCAGGCCCCGACTAGCCATAGGCACCCATGGCAAATGCCCGGTGGGCCACTGTCCGACAGTGCCGCACACTCAGCAGCAGATCAGGTGCTGCAGTGTCCAGCCACCAGCTGCATATGCCCGGCCGCATGCTTTTTACCTTTTGCAGTGCCCTAGGCCTGAACTAGCGCAGCTCCACCAACTGCCCTCTCCTCGGTCAGCGTCTGCACCGCATTTAAAAGTACGCTGTCCCTTTAAGAATGCAGCACTGCGGTAAGACGTCATTTCTCAGCACTCCATGTCTTAAAGGCACACATCTCCTTCTAACTATGGAGGCTGTACCAAGCCAGCACAGCCTCTATAGAGTAAATGGGCCAGTTGGAGACCCCTGCAACCAGCCCATTGAGCAGTAGCACATTGAGGGCGCTGCCACCCCCTGGACCTGCCATCCTAGGCAGGGTACATCACTGGCTGCCCTAAAAAAGTCAGCACTGCCTCAGTATGGCCAGTAAGGCCTTGTTTCCAGTTTAAGTTTTGGCAATGTAAATCAGGCTCTCTGGGGTCTCTGGGTTACTCTGCCCGGTGTTAATTGATCATTGATCTCCCTATTAGCTGAACCAGAGAACATTGTCACTGTTATGCAGCAGCATAACTAGGCCAGGAGCAGTAGTCTAGGGCAGAATATGCCACTGATTACAAGGATCACACAAAAAAGGCTTTTCTTTGGCCACCTAAAATGTTGAGAGTTGTGAACCTGTTATTATAAAAGTCTATTTCTCACTGTATAATGGTGCTATTTGAACGTTTTACTGACCTTCAATGCACATTAGACACCAAATGTAATATATATATATATATATATATATATAATCTGCCATGTTGACCTTTTACTGAGATCATCAAATTCATAATGAAAGTAAGTATTAATAATGAATAAAACATAACAGCAGTGATAATATGCAACTGTGATATGGAATACAATGTTATCACAAGTAAAACAAACATTTTCACATGCACACAAAATGACTGATTTTTTCAGACATAGATCACCTTCAAAATATCAGCAACTTAAACACATTTTAATGTCTTGTTCCATTAATCAGCGAGATACTTTGTTGATTACAGATATTGGGGTCACACTGAAGGAAGGTGAATCTAAATCTTCCAAAATCACAAGCAAAGTTGAAATGGTACCTTAATGATTGGTGAACTGCTTATTGGTAAGATGGGATCATCCAAAACATGAGATAACCCCTATATGGTAATGCAGTGACAAGGAAAATAAGGGAACAGGGATTATATAGATGACAGACAAAGAGAAAACAAAGACAAAAGAAAGATAATTACACACTTGAGAATAAAAGGAATTTGAGCCATCCTAAAAGTACAGTTAAAATGTACCTCCATCTCATTGATTATTCTTGGAAATAATAATTGATGAATATAAATAGAGTAACACGCACTCCTGTTTTTTTGTATTTATTTAATGTTTAACACATATTGTGCTCTATTTAAATTTATGGTAAGGACGACATCTAAAAAGGTGTCAGAGAGTCATAAATTTAGCATTTTGGGAACCACCATCGCCTGTTAACTCTGTCAGTTTATCTGGTGGTTTACTGCCTATGTTGGCATTTTGATCTACTTACGTTTGATGGCTCCTTGGGGCTGCACAGATTTATATAGACTTTAGGAGCCAAGTTCTTTTATAGAAGCCAGGAAATAATATTTTCCACAGAGAGATAATAGAACATGTAGGTGCCAGGAGTTACATTTGAGTAGCAGTGGCCAGTTTGCTCCTGGGATTTACCTAGCCCAGCTTAAAATAATTCAGGTTAGAAGTGTGCCTCATTACGCTTCTGTCTGCATTTTACTTATATAGTTTTAATGCCAATCATCAAAAAAATCTCTGGGCCCCCCGAGGACCTGGAATGTAAGAAAATTATTATGCACGTAGCTTTTTAATCACCAGTCCTTTCTTCCTGCAGTTCAGTGAATAAACACATAGAGATTTATTGTCTCAATCACTTTTGTGTATATCGATAAACAAGCATATGCTTTTTTTTTTTTTTTTTTTTTTTTAAACTAAGTGAATTTATATTTTAAGTAAAAGTATCAGAGTGCATTCTTAATACCCTAAACATGGCCTTGGAAAGATAAAAACCCCCTTCATTTCACAGTATAAGAAAATACAAACACGTGATTAGGGCATATCACAAAAACAAACACTTTAAATATCAGACAAGAATAATAAATAAAATGTGATCTCCCAGTTTGTTCTTACCGTGGTTTTTTCAAGGCAATGAAGCAAGTGATAGTGCTGTGTAGCAAATGTAGAGCCACATTTGTTAACAATTGCTTGCTCCTCTTCTCTGGAACCCTACAGATCAAAATAATGCATTATTTTCATTAAGCAGTTCGAACATATTAAAACGGATACACTAATTGCTTGCTCATTGCCCTACAAATTGGCCCTAACATTTAAAAATAACAGAATATGAGCCCTGTTTTAGCTTGACCCGGTGTATAAAAATGTTATATCCTCTGGCATGTCTTTCATATTGAATCTTATTAAAATAAATATTTTTATTTGGTTAGTGTACAGTAGTGCATTGAAAAGATACTTTCCAGAGGAATCATGGCCCATGCAATATGGCCAGACAAGAGCTTTCTGAAATGTCACTCATTTGCATATATATATATATATATATAAATATATATATACACTGCACATAGATAACTTTAAAAGGCTACTGCAACTAAAATGCTTTATTACAAGTATTATGTTAAATTGAGTTTTTTAAACCTGAAAATTGAACCAAGTTTTCATCAGTGCTAAATTTCATTACTGTATACAGCACTACATTAGAAGCTTGAACCAAAATTTTTAATCAAATTAAAGTTTTGGGTTTTTTTTATAAATAAGAAAAAAACGTACATCATTCAAATTCTGAACCACAATGTGCTTCCATATAGAAAAGTTAATTACGTTACGCTGTGTAGCCAGACAGAATAGATAGAATAGGTGTGCTATGGACAGATGTTGGCAACCTGGGATGAGGCAGTCACAGAACATACAATTCTCTTCTCGGTCTGACTGTCTGCTCCGCAGGAAAAAAACTCAAAAGCAGTGGCAGCTTTGAGTTGTCAAAAGACACTCTCCAGAGCCAAACATGCAGGTGTGATAGATATAGCATTTCAGCACACACACTTACTGTGATTTTATACTTGCAATGACAACGTCTCCTACTGTTTGAGAGGGGTATGCAACTCGAGATACTGTTTTGAGTACTTAGTGTCTTAAATGTACAGTACTCTCATATGTAAACTACAGGGAACAGTGGTAAACATTGATGAATGTTGAGAACTCCCTATTAAATTGCCTGTGTGTTGTATTAATTAATAGTAGGTTTTTTTAACTGAGTAACTTTACCTTGCATTACAAGGGGCCAAGGTTAATACATTTCACTTGCACAAAAAGCTGGGGCGGCCCATGCAAAATCCATGGTTTAATCGCGAATGTCTTTAATATTGATTGGACCCCTGTCATCACCCCCAGAGTCCCTTTGTCCAATACATGGAAACACAGCATTGTAGGTATAAATCAATTGTATAAGACATACAAACCCTGTATTTGATTCAGCACCCAGATTGCATCCATAGGACTTGCCATCTTTGCCTACAAACAGCATGTCTGTCCCATCTTTGCCCCCAAACAGCATGTATGTGCCATGCTTGCAAGCAAACAGTGCCTGATGCATTGTTGCACCCAAATAACCTGCCTGTGCCATCTTTGCACCCAAACATCCTGTCTGTGTCATTGTTGTACCTAAACAGCCTGTCTGTGCCAGTGTTGCCCCCACACAGCCTGCCCGCACCATCTTTGCACCAAAACAGTATGTCTGTGACACAACCTCTCTTTTACCGCCCAGGGGAAACAAGAACACAGCGGGGTCACATGGCATATGTGCATTTATTCTCCCCCTAGAACACTATCGAGTAAGCCCCTACTTGGCACATACAACTCTGGAAGGCCCTCACCCCCAGCACACAATACTAGCCGGCTTCAGCAAAGGTTCAAGGTACACAGGTATATACATACTCACATAATATTTTATTATTATTAAATAAAGTGGTTAGAAAAAAATGGTTTCACTAGAATTCTTCAGATATTAATAAGAAAGTTTCTTTTGATGTTCTAGAAAGCTGGCAAATGCTATACAGAATCAAAAGTATGAACACGATACTTTACCTGCACAATTTTGTTTAATAAACCATTGCGTTTACTCTGTAAAAAGGCATTTGCACTTCCACTCTTTGCCACACGAATCCTTGCAAGCCTTGATTTCTGCAAAAATAAAGAAATAACTTTGTCTTGGTGTAACACATTTATCACGCACATGTCTAAAAGGAAAATGCATGTACACGTGGGATGTTCAATAAGAAAATTCTACACTGCTCTAATATTTTATTTGGATTTTATTCTAGGGACGTGTTGTTTCTGTAAAATAAATTGTTTTTTTTTAAATTAATTATCAAGGTATTCCCATGAACATTTGAGTTAATGCAATTTCTACTTGATGTTCAATTTTTTACCTATGTCTTTAATTTAACCTGAGACTGCCTTGCTACCATTTTGACATCTGCTTTAGCAGAAAGGCAAATTGCTATGTTCGTAAATGATTCCTTTGTGGCTTATACGGCTGATGTATTAACTCAATGTTGGGCTACATAGTTAAAAATGAGAAAGTAATTGTTAATTTTATAATAGTTACAGTCAAATCTCAGCACTATATCAATACTATATGCACAAGAATCTACGTAGTTTTCGCCTAAACTATCCCATTAGTAAACTAGTTTCCACAAAATGCCAGGTGGCAATGTCCTACTGCAATTTTTGGAATACAAAATCCACCAAAATTGCACAAATAAGAGTATAAAAAAACTGTTGGTTTATATTTAGAATATAAAGGCAGACACTATTGGGGGTGGGGTACTTTTATCTCTTAAGTGGTGAATAATATATTATAGGAAATACTGTAATATGATGCTTATGTTCTAATGCGTTTTTTACCATTATTTTTTTTTTGTAGCAATCTGATTCTGTAAAAGATTACTAAATTACCGTATTAAAACTGACAGGACACAGGGATATAAATCTTTCTTACAAACTGTGGCATCAAATGTTTGTGATTAATATGTATTACCTTCTGCGCTCGTCTTTTATCTGCTCGTTGATTCTGGTGGTAAATCCGACTGAAGTTGGAAACAATTACAGGGACGGGCAAGGCAATGACCAACACTCCACTAAGGGAACATATGGAACCAAAAACCTTTCCAGCAATGGTCTTTGGAACCATATCACCATACCTGTG
The DNA here is from genome assembly GCA_023333645.1 of Sceloporus occidentalis. Classification (NCBI taxonomy): domain Eukaryota; kingdom Metazoa; phylum Chordata; class Lepidosauria; order Squamata; family Phrynosomatidae; genus Sceloporus; species Sceloporus occidentalis. Next base: position 8,894,480 of record JALMGF010000017.1, on the reverse strand, counting down.
GGGAAAGAATGGGCACATTAAACCAATTCACCGTATACATAGGTTTAGCCACTTCATTATTTACTAACATTAAAACAAGACCCTACACATAACATAGAGAAATTGTAAACAGAAACAAATTTTCAGAAATTGATATATTTTTATTTCAAGTGAAAACTATTATAGTAGGTTTTGCAGGTGGAAAGCTTGATAGCAGGATTTTTTTACCACTACCAAACACATGAATAAATTAAAACTAAATGTTCAGTTTTAGTTATTTTTTCCCCCAAGTATAAGTCACTTTTATCTTAACTTTATATTGAATCTGTAACATTGCATTGATTATTGTGCTTTACCCCAATAACTGTGCATGATAACGTTCAGTTCTTTCCAGATAAGTACATTCAAAGCATTATCCTATATCAAATCTTCCCAGCCAATAAGGTAAAAAGCTATTTCCTTTGGACTCATTTTACTAAAAAGTAATGTAATGTCTCATATAACAAAAATGCAAGACAGCATTTTGTTAATATAATATTATATATTATAATATATATAATATATATATAATATACCGGTAATATTTCATATTGGATCATTTTTTTAAAATTTTTGTTATAAGTATGGAAAAAAATATTCAAAAAAACAAAAATCCACCAGGTGGCACAAGGCACCAATGTTTTAAGCATAAGATACCCTTAGAGTGGTAATTACTACTTTGAATTGTACTCTCTTTTATATTTAAATTATACCTACCAGTCAGACTAGGGAACCCAGATTTTAATTTCTATATTACAACGGATAAAGTATACAAGAATAATTAAATTATGAAAAATAAACAGTGTATTTGAAAAGACATTTCTACTGTTAAATTAGTATCACAATTTTAATTCACCTTAGAATTTAATTTTAACACAGCATAATGAAACAAAAAGTGCGCATTGTAATTTCTGTGGATCCTGATTCATGCATGTTCAAATTAAACACTCTTTTCCTTAGAGATAACTTTTTGTCAGTGGTGAGATTACCTAAATGATAATTCCCTTATCTCTTCAAGCAGATTGATAGCAATAATTAATGAAGTGTGCTTAAAAAGATGAACAAATTAAAGCCACTAATCTAGATTTTTTTCTTAAGGGTATAATGGGTATAACACGTGTCTTGTTTATTTTTATTTTGAATGGTATTGATAAGCTAAAACTGTTTAATAAATAGCCATAATGCGCTACAACTGTAGTAGAGGCTAAGAGGAATTCTGTATAAATATGCACCAGGGAAAAGGAAAATAAAGACGAGAAATAAATCAAAGAAACTGAATATTGTATAAGTACAATAGCTGCTACCAACTCCAAAGAGCAATTCTCGAATACTAAGAAAGAATGTGCAATATTGATGTGTTGGAGTGGTTAAACATATAAAAAAAGAACATTATATAATAAAAAAGCAAGTATATAAAATGAAAAATTGTACAATTTTGTTAAAATGTGTGACACTTTGTTTAGATCTGAATTTATGGATTATCACCAAAAAAAACCCTGCTTTTTTAGTTTTAACCCATAAATTCACTGTTGTACTGAGAAATTACCTCTTAATTAATTGAGCTCTTGGTATGCATTATTTTCTATTGGCTATTTAGAAAATTGGGGGTTGCTAACAAAAGATGGTGACTTCCAATAGCCATGGAAACTTTTCAAGGTCAGGTTGCCAATAAAATAAATGAATAATAATAAATAAAATACACTATATTTCCATGTTTCCTGTCAAGGAAACAAATTACAATCTGATATCATAGTCTTTGCTGAATCCCTGTAAGTTGTTTTGTAATGGTTAAGAAAATGAAATAATATTAACTAAGTAACTAATGAGAAATAAGGCATATATGTGATGACCTGAGTGGTGTTACATCAAATCAGCGAGAGGAAGTGACATTTAATCAACACATAGGTGTGAATAGTCTGGGAGCTATAAGATATATAAGATACAATGCCACAACTTCTTTTAACTTTGCCATGTTGTTTCATTTGCTTATCTATCCCTGAAGAGAGGACCTCCGTTTCCTAAAAGCTTGACCATTTTGCCAACCATTATGGAAATAACACACATGCTTGGTCTAACCAATGAGAAATACGTCTTTGAGGTGCAGAGTTGTACAATCATGTGCCTCCTAGGAAAGCAACATAATCATGACGATGCTCTACCTCTTATTTAGCATTAAGCTGTGTAATGCCAGGGCCAGTATTAGTCCAAATGGCACTTCAGGCAAGAATACTCTCAGGAGCCCATTTTTAGATATACAGCAATATTTTTCACATAAAAGCAAATATATTGAGAATAGACTGGTGCATGGATAAAAAAGTAACAAGATTAAATTGTCTAAAGTGCTGTAAGGGAGTAGGTTATAATTTAGGTCATGTATTGAGTGGATAGATGACAAAATCCTGAAGGTAAAATTAGTTAGGAATTAGTGGGGATCATAGAAGTGAAACGTTGGGTTAGTGTAAGGGTTAGGGTCAAATATAACACTAGATCAGTGGACATTTTTATGCCAGCACTAATATTTGCACCAATGAATTTACAAGTATATTTCATCATTAAAACCACAAAACTTATATTTTTATCAAGATGCCAGTATGAAAAACGCATGTAAAGTACAAAATAATTTAAAAATGCCTTTGGCAAACAAAGTTATAATGAAAAGTACAAAACCGTCTAATAAACAGTAAGAAAATTAGATTTTTTTTAAAGAAATCATAATAAGACATCTGCAGGCATTAATACATTTAAAGTCAAACCAAAATGAATACATAAAAAAGGCACATGTTCACATAGAAAACTGAAAAAAATAAATAAATTATAAATTGGATTAAAAAATGAAAAGATATTGCTTTGTATTATATTCCTATTTAGATCTCTATATTGAATGAACTAATTGCTTTCTAACCTACAACTTGCTTGGCAAATAATTTGGAGTTGATGGGTTTATACTCCTTTTATAATGCTGCTTCTTCCTTCAACTACAACTGGGAGTAAGGTTCTAGTGGTTTTATTTTACCATGCAGCTTCAATAAGTATATGAATTCAACAGAAATATATTAGAATGAAAGAGTACTATTATTTTCCAATCACACTACCCATGCATTGAAATATATCAAAGAAGGAAAGGCTTAAATGATATGGTATTAAATCTAAAATATAAAAATTGAATTTACATTATATATAATAATGATGATATATTTCCAGTTGATGAGCAAATATTGCCAGGTAAAATAGAAAAAGAGCTGGTTTTTAACGGGATAGCTATGCTCGACTGTTTCAGTGTCCAGTGAAGTAAAATGAACAATTATTTTACATTACTGTTTCTTTAAATAGGTGGGCAAATAGTAAATACTAGAACCTAACAAGTAACCCATGTGTGGTTTGCTATCAGTCTTTCTAGGGGCAGACTCAATCTTTTAGCACTCTTACAATCATCGGTACTGACTGACAAGCAACAGGTGGATGCCTACTGGTTGGTCAAACCTGGTATTTTGTAATGTCATTTATGTAAATGGATGCATAAACATGAAACTGTAGTTGGCATCTCAATGAAAGGCATGTAACTTGTTGCATTTAGAGAATAAGGAAAAAATCAATATAATGAGCATAATGGATATGTTGGCAGGCATTCCTGTGCATAGTTATTCCATATGCCAAGCATGGCGCTCGTATTGGAGAATCTACATGAAAGGAACAAAGTCAAAGTCACTGCAGTGTCAGCCAGAAGTCTTCTGCTGCTCCCCCAACCCCTCACCCCTACTCAGCCTTCAGTGTTCTCCATGGTTAAAAACTGCAAAATGTGTGGTTTAAGCACTACTCACCTACATATTATAGATTGTTGGCAATTCGTTTTGACAATGGGAATCTACTGCAAGATAATATTTTACAGTGACTTTTGACGGCAATGAAAATGAAATCTATGATGTTACAGAAAGCTATAGAACAATTATAACAAATTTGGTTATTATATTTAGCAGTAGGGTGAAGATCATCACACTGCTCTTCAGTTAGTGGCCTCAAAGAATTTTGTTCAGCCCCTAAGGCTACCTGGAAACCTCATGCATTCAGTAATGTTATAGAAGCCCAGCCATTCTTTATGGTATGAATGGCATATGATCATTCACAAATACTGAACACTTGATATCTTAGACATATCTATCGTCATCTCTGGTCCTAGGATATGTAGGGCCAGAGGCGTGATAATTTGCAGTAGCTAGTATTTTAAAAAAAACAACGTACTGTCTAATGTAGAATAACTTTTTTTTTGTTTTAAAAAGTTAGAAAATAAAAATACTCAAACCTCTCTGTTTGCCTTCACTTAAAGAGCACCAGAAATGTGATGTGATACCCTTACAGCGCACAGAGGTAACAAAGAGGAGTACATGGGGAGAGGCCAGTGTTGGTCAGCACAGAACTCCCAGGGGGCTAGGTGAGATCTGAACAGGTTTCTGTTGCTATGGCCCATCTAGGGGACTGAAAGGGTGATCTGCTCATATGAATGCTTTGGTGCAACAATGAAAGTTCCTTTACAGGCCTGGGCACGATGCATCTCTGACAACCTGTCTGCCCTGGTTTTCTCTGCAAAGCTACTTATGTTTTAGGTGAATGGTCAGCTGAATGGATGTTGACATCCTAAAAGCCATTAATTTGTGTACTATTTATAAGAGGTTTTCAAAATGTATTCACTTGTCATTTTTGTCATACTAAATGATGATTTAAAAAGCAACATAATGTATAATATGTGTAGATACATACGGAAATGAGCAAGAGGGAAAATGAATAACGTTGAACAAGGACATAGCAGAAATGTAGAAAATGGTGTCTTCTAAAACTATAAAAATGGCTTTGTCCTAAAGGGGTTATGTAGCCCATTCCTGTCCTATAGATCTGTGTGGTTTGTATCCATTAGCCTAGTTAGCACAATTTACATCTGTGACTAATGGTGTATACAGGTTAGGCACTGCCTTAGGCCTAAACCAGGGCGGTGGCTCGAGCCGCTCCTTAGCACATACCTAAGAAGCATCGGCCTTCTCTGCTGAGCAACAGGATATGATTTAATATCCTGCCACTTTGCCTCATAAAGTTGTAAAGAGTTCAACGTACTACGGAGGCCTAGTCAGCCAACTTTGAGGGAAGATAATCATGTTATACGACTAAAATCACTATAAAATAACAATATAACATAAAAGAAACTTGCAATATGTTAAGTGGTTAAATAATGCACATTTTTTTATTCTAAAAGGAACACAAGTATATGTAAATGATTGTCATAACTTTCCATGGTAGAATGGTAGACTACAAGTTTATATGGGAAAGTATTAGTACTACAAAATGATTAGGAAGAAATTTGAGAATGTTTAGGCTTTTCATAAATTATGATTAACATATCAGTAAAACAATTGAAAGGTTTCTAATTGGGCAATTTTCATGGTCCATTTCCATTCTACATTTAAAAATGTCATTAGTGGTAGTAACAAAAAGTTAATCCTTGTTCCTTTTTTTCCAACAATAAATGCAAGACCTGGTCTACTATGCATTCATTACACTGGCCCTAAACAAGCAAAACAAAAAAATAGAAAAACAATAAATAGGAATCCTTCATCAGTGAATAATACATTTAAATAGTTAAAATAGATACAATTATACATTAATGCCTAAAAAAGTAAAGCATTTCAAGATACATTATAAAAATGTGTGCTAGTAATTTGTACATGGCTACAGGATCGTGGACACAGATATGTTTAATTCAAGCGTGCAAACACATTTCCAGCACCAATGATTCCATGTAGGACAATAAAACCACATTCAATCCTGAGGAAGTCTTAATGGTAACAAGGGAGTTTGCTCATTGGTAAGAAACCTTTTCTTATAAAGTGATATAGCACACAATTTGATCTTCAGTCCTTGATACTTTTATTGCTAGCACATAGAAAATGCTGGTATTCTAGTCATTAAAATGGGTATTCATTGAAAAACACCCACAGATGGGTTTTCTATATATTTTATTGTTTTCTCTTATGTCAAATAAAAGAATATTCATCTTCTGACCAGTTTTATAATGTTACACGAGAGGCACTTAAACTATAAAATGACTTCCGCTTTCCCGTTATGAAACAAACTCTATAAAGGTTTCAGTCAGACGGTGATTAAGTGCCTTCAACAACATATCTAAACACTTGCAACAAGAAAGTTTCTTCTAAATCTGGTATATCACTGTGTATTACCACATATAAAAATCTTGAAGAAGTTAATATTCATTAAGAAAACTCATAAAAGGCTCTTTTACATAGAATGTCTTACTTTCCGGCATGCTATTTTATTTAGTTTTTTGTTAAAAAGTAGGCTGAATGGGATTTAATGAAAGGCTCTTTTTTGTTACTCTTTCATCAATTAATCTTGAAAGTTCAGTTGTTTTAATTAACACCATTCATTGACACAAATACATTTATGAGTGGGTGTTGTGAGCGGTACAAAACATAAAGTCCCTGCACCCATCTCTTCTAGAAGCGTTGTACCTTGACTGAAAAGAGATCATAAACAAAACGTCACATAAGGCTAATAGATGGCCCTTTTACCTAGGAAAGATACACTAACTATAATATACAGCCATAATAAAATCATCATGCAGGGCAACAATAACATCGCCTGTAAACATTTATGACTTAAGACAAGCTTATAAGGACATTTACTTGGGGTTTGTAGTTGTTTTCGCCAATTGCTACAGTAAGGTAAACTGCATGAGAAAGAAAGGATACTAATCGTAAACACGAAACCCATTTCTAACAATCATATCTATCATGGGTGTCAGAGAGATAGTAGTACACAAACTATAATATTGCCTTATTTACCCCAATGCCGAAAGCACCATTGGTAATGCTTTATACCACTCCAACAGCTCAGCTGAATCTTGTACATAGTGTTTATTCACTAGAGTTTATCAAAGAGCTATAGTTTCATCTGACTGGCTTTATTTAACATTATGAAGTAGCAACTCCAAGAATAGCTTTGGCCCTGTGCAAAGCATATTTAAATCAGCAGGATTTCTTGAAAGTCACCTCACCGACTCAACTTTGCATTGTGCAGGGATACTGTAGTTCAGTTTTTCTGCAGTGAAATTTCACAGGTTATGGTCCTTTATAATACAGAGAGCTGAAACTACAGCTCCCCTGCTAGCTCCAACTCTTCTACATTAACTGTCAAACCTAGCTGACAATATGGGTTCAAAATGTAAACTATCACATGTGCCCCTTTGCTGTAAACCAATACAAAAATAAAGAAAGAAGACTACTCAGATGCACAATTGTATATTAAAAGGGGAATTTTTACATCCATAACTACAAAGTTATATCATTTTATATGTGTTTGACACACACTTTAATAATACTCAATTGGTTTTACTTTGTGCTCTGTTTTGTAATACTGCATACTGTAATTATTCTCATCACTTAGACAAAATGATTACCCAAGTGGCATCTTGTGTGGGATTGCATAAAATGCAATAGATTAAAGGTAAATATTTAACCCATTATTAAATTCAGTGATACTGATAACTATTTAAAAAGGTACAGTAAAAGTGATATTAAAAAAGTGTTCTCATGCTACATTCTGCCTGTAGAATTATTTGTTACATACATATTTTACAAAAAGTAAAAAAAAGTGGGTTGGGTATTTTTGATGCATCAAAATATGAAGTAGACAGCAGTGTGACTCCACTTGTAGACAACAAATGCGCTTGGAAGCAACATTTAAAATCGGGCTGAGAAAGAAAGAGTCCCTATTAGATTTGGAAGCAGTGTTTCAGAGTGATGGTAGATAAACCAAATGGAGCTTGGTTTAAATGGATACCTGCTGAACAACCTGTCAGAGAGACACAGTGCTTTATACAAGCCAGGGATGTCATACATCTACCCAACTAAGTTTAATATAAGACAACATCAGTAAACACAAAAAGTAGCTTTTAAATGATCGTTTCATTTATTGAAGGTAAAGAGTTTATCAAAACCTTTATCACCCATGTGAAAAAGCTGTTGCCCCCTTAAATGTAATCACACCCTTAGCGGAACTGATTTGACCTTGGGTAACATGTTTTTACTTCACAAAAAATGAGAATATCCATTGTCTGACTTAATTTGGTTATTTACTACTAAAATTGGGTCAGCCATTCTAATGCTGGTGTTTCCTCAAGCAGTTTAACCACATGCAGCTTTGATTGAAGGCCTAGGAAGTTTAATCATATGTGTTAGAATTGGGAGAGGGGTGTTCCACGAATGTTCAATAGAGATGTATAAATAGAGTTTTGCAAATCTTTAGACAGCCTAGTCATGTAGAACATAGCCTAGGGCCTGGCTGGATCCTAACCCTATGTTCCTGGCTGGTACAAGGTGCAGTAGGCTCCCAGGTAAATCTCAATGAATTCTGTGCCACCACGAGGACAAGTAAACTTCATTTTTTGTGTTTAAGAGATCTCCTGTTGTTTAATGCTCTTTCTCCTTAAACCATCATGCATGAACATTATCTAAAACCTAGGAAGAAGCCTTTTGTTTAATGGAATCTCAGAGTGAGAGTCAAAAATCTCCCCTGGTTAGCGTAAAAAGCTGGAGCCTGATGAGGATCCATACTACCTGGCATAAATCCTGGCATAACATTGCTCTGGGGGATTAAACTGTTATACTATGCATGTGTACCCTAATTTCTTTCACATAATGAGTCATACTAGTCTCCCAACTCGGAAATGATGTGTCCCAACAATGAAGGCAAATAATTAATTTCCTAATGTTTTATTACAATTCTTAGTATAACTAAAACTAAGCATCAATTATGGAATGTTACACTTGCAGCTTCCACAACTACATGTATATGGCAATCATAAGGAAATCAGAAGAAAAGCAGCTACATTGATATCACCCTGGGTATTAGTAGTACTAAGTCATAAAATAACCTTAGTTGTATTCACATTGCGCTGGGGTTTTGTGAAACATGCAGCCCAATATGTTTTAACATTATGTGTTAACATATCATTGTGGGCAATTTTGTTAACATATCATTGTGGGCAATTTGCTTTTAAATTTGATACTCAACTAAAAAATCAGATGAGGAAAAGTCTTGTTATGACCAGTCTTCTTACCATGTAGTGCTTCTACTGAACACACTATAAAATTGCCCACATGCGTTTATAGGCAATGCGGCTTTATCTCTCAGCCAGTATTATCATGATCGGAGTAGGAATGTGAATGTGGTGGGATTAAGACTGCCCTGCAGTTCCATTTTGTTGTGGTAATTTTAATAGGGTGTCATTTCTCATTCTGTAAATACTATCATTGCTGCTGTTAATAAACCTTTAGTGTTCAGAGTTATATAGCCAAGTACCGTCTCTTTTTCCAACAGCTACAAAAAGAGAACTATCTCCGTTTCATATGTTAAACCCACTTACTGGGTGATTTATATCCTAACGTGCCAAGTGTTCTCGGAGGATAGTTGCGATTTCAACTGATCAACTTTATTATGCACCATGAAGAACCAATTTTTGATGGTTTTCTGGCAAGAAGGGGTAAGCTAGACATGCATAATAGTTAAAATAAATAAATAAAGCTTTTGGGCAAGTCAAGACTGGGATTAAAATCCATCCAGGTAACATGAGGCTCAGCGCATAACTTTGGTTTCAGATCATAAAACCAGATGGGTAAATGGTTTTAGATAAAGATGGCGGTAGTTGGATGCATTCGATTATTGCATATGGATAGTTTCATTTAAAGAATTGCTTGATATTTGTCACTGTTGCAGTCAGGCTGATGGGAGAGATATCATTTGAAGGCCAGCAACCCATAGTGTACAGCCGCCCGCTGAATACATTTGACTTTATGCAACACTTTTCACCCTAGATGTGAGGTGTACGTCACGTATCCCACATGGAGCTTACTGCTACATTATTACATGAGCCGCCTTTGAGGATCCACCTGCTTTTGGAACTCAATTCCTTACATGGCTGCCATAGTAGGGTTTCAGTGTGACTAAGTTTTATCTGTTACCGCTGTCAGGCCACATTTTAGTAAGGATTTATATGTGTCCTTGCAGTGTAACAATTTCTGAATGTTCATCTTTCTTAAACCAATTGTATAACAAGGTACAATGTTGCCATGCACCATTTAGTATTTAATTTGAGCCGCAGTGTTTTTCCAAGTCCTAAAATGCATTAACTGCTTACTTGTGTTTTGGTGGGCTTGATAAATAAGCCCTAATGACAAAGATGGAATCTAAACTGCTGACAAAAACAACAAGAATCTACAAGCAATTAAGCAAGTATTAGCTTCTGTGCTTCACATGGATGGCAGAAGTTGTGTCAACAGGCAACACATAAGCATCTACTTGCAGTTCACAATACAAACACTGTCAGACATATGCCAATCCACCCAAATGTCACTTTCATTGGAGAGACAAGCAAGGCTAGAACCCTGTGTGTTAAGGGTAGTGAAGTTGCGCACACACACACACACTACTCTCAGCCACACAAACCAAGGTCAACCACACAGATCACATTCAGCCACACACACCACTCCAACACTGTGTACTGTGTTAATGGGCAGTGAAATTACACACACACAAACCACTCTCAAGACACACAAATCACTCTCAACCACAGACACCACTTCTGCCTCTCAGCCACACAGATCACACTGTCATACACAGTCCACACAGATCACAATCTAGCTGCATGACCTTAATCCATGTACATTGCATACAAAATAACAGGGTTAACAGTATGTTTAAAATTATGTAGTATGAAAATCATCTACAGTGTCACATAAATTGGCAAATAATCTTTACCGCTGGGGAGTTACTTAAATATCAGAAAGCTTCAGGACTGAGGTAGCGCCAATGCGTCGCCCTCTTTTACCCCCCCCAAAATAAATACACAAACACAAAGTAAATAATATAATGTTTTATTATAGTCAACTATGGAAAAATAAGGCCACGGTGCAGTCCGCTTTACGCCTTCCACACCGTGACACAGGTATAAATAACTTTATTCATAGTAAAATTAACTTTATTTGTAAACACGATAGAACATAGTATATAATATAGCGATGCACGTGCCGCACCACCTGACTTACTTGTGACAAGTGCAAGCCTTAAATCTAACAATTGTAAACCAAATATAAAGGCTACAAATCGTAACCCTAAATTGTAAACAACGACTGTAAACTACCGACCCGGCTGGCACAGGCGTAAAACCGTAAAAACCGTAGAGACCACCGGCGTCCCCTGCACGGCAGCCATTGTCACGGCTAGGATTCACCAAGGCACAAGCCCAAGGAGTGTCCTGCACTTAGGCCGAGGGCCTGTGCACCACGGGTCAAACCACACCTAAGGTGGTTAACCCAGGGGCGTACCTAGAGTATTTGGCACCTGGGGTGGATCCTGTATGTGGCACCCCCCCACACACACACTTTAAAACTGCATAGCTTCTACCATTATATACCGGCGCAGACACTGAAGGTGGTACAGCATAACACTTACTGTTATCATTATATACTGAGGCAGACATTGACGGTGGTACAGCATAACGCCTATCACTATATACTGAGGCAGACATTGACGGTTGTACAGCATAACACCTACCACTATATACTGAGGCAGACAATGACGGTGGCACAACATAACGCCTATCACTATATACTAAGGCACACATTGACGGTGGTACAGCGTAATCCCTATCACTATACATTGAGCCAGACATTGACAATAGTGCAGCATAACTCCTATCACTATATACTAAGCCAAACATTGATGTGGTGTAGGCCTACCACTTCATTAGTAGTAGGGATGCACCGAAACAAATTCTGGACTGAAACCGAAAATGCAGCATTTACCTGGCCGAAACCGAATATGACCCCCCCCCACACCATAAAAAAAAAATCTAACACTTTTATTTAAAGTAAGTAACACACCAAAATAGGACAAAACAATTAAATAACAATATTAATATATATATATATGATTGTTAACAGCAATCACATTCCTGTCATGCCCAGGCATTCGCAGATTCCAGGATGTACTCGCAGACTTGGCATGATAGGAGTATGATTGCCCTATCTACCCCTTCTCACTCCCTTTTGTCCAACCTACCCCGCCTCACTCCCTTCTCCCTATCTACCCCCTCCTAACGATCTACCCTCTCCCCCTTTGAAGTTCACTTACCTTTCAGGAGTCCTGCGGTGGGGGTGCAAGGCCTCTGTCTCCCAGCTCTGCCACTGTATAGAACAGTATAGAGTGATGGGAGTTATGATGTACTAGAGCATAATTATATAATGAAAAATACATTGGAAATGGTGCAGCATAACACCCATCACTCTCACACACTTACCAATCCGCACAAATACCAATCCACACACATACCAATCCACACACACCAATCCACACACACACCAATCCACACATACACCAATCCACACATACTAATCCACACACATACCAATCCACACACATACCAATCCACACACACACCAATCCACACATATACCAATCCACACATATACTAATCCACACATATACTAATCCACACATACCAATCCACACATACCAATCCACACACATACCAATCCACACACATACCAATCCACACACATACCAATCCACACACACCAATCCACACACACCAATCCACACACATACCAATCCACACACATACCAATCCACACACATACCAATCCACACATACCAATCCACATATATACCAATCCACATATATACCAATCCACACATACCAATCCACACACACCAATCCACACATATACCAATCCACACACATACCAATCCACACATATACTAATCCACACATACCAATCCACACATACCAATCCACACACATACCAATCCACTCTCACTCACTGAATGCTTTCCTACCTTTCCTCTTTTCTCCTTACAGCTTCTTTTCCTCCTCTTCTTCAGTTCTTCTGTCTTCTTCCGGTTCAGTGGACGCAGCTTCAGTGTTGTGCGCCGGGATCTGACAACAAATCCCGGCGCAGAGCAGCTGTTGCCGCGCAGATCGGATGGGAGCGATATAGGAGGTCTTTAACAGACCTCCGGCTCCCTTGAGTGATTTTAAGCCGGGTTCAAGGGTTGAACCCGGTTTAAAATCACTCAAGGGAGCCGGAGGTCTGTTAAAGACCTCCGATACCTCTCCCTTGCGAGTCTCTGGAGGGGTGCCGGCAAGTTGGCACCACCCTGATGAGCGGCACCTGGTGCAGATCGCCCCCCCTGCCCCCCGCTAGGTACGCTACTGGGTTAACCCTTGCTCTATGCCAGCTTGATAACCAACCACCAAAGCCAGGGAGTGCGACCACCTTGCACCTTACAGGCCCCCCACCATCGACAATGCACGCTCCAAACCAGACTGGACGTTAAGGAGCCAAATGTCCAGACCAACATCAGACAAATGGGTACCATCCGACCGAAACAAACCCGCAGGGTCCCCTTCCAACTCAACATGCTTAACAATGACACCACCCCGAAAAGAAATAAAACGGGAAATAGTCTTATTGACCTGCTTGCGAGCCCTATCAATCCCCGCGTGAGAGTTAGCCCCACGCCACCGAACCCGGGGAACGATATCAGACCAAACAAAGAACGTCTGCAGATAAGCAGCCCAAAACTGCTGAAAATCAGCCTTCATGGAGGAGATGAGGGACCTGATAGGAACCTGCCCCAAATCATTCCCCCCAACATGAAGCAGCAGAATCCGGGGCACCCCATGTATCGCAACATGGCGCGACAGCTCCCTGGACACCCGGTCCCAACGCAGCCCCCCAGAAACCAAGCCATCGGACCACCACCTTAGACTGGTCGAAACCGAGCTGTTTTCCCGCGGGACGAACAGCAGCCCTCCGCGCCACCCAATAAACAAATGAGTGCCCCAGGATCCACACGAGAAACTGTCCCGAACCTAAAAGAAAACAAAAACACGTAAGATCACAAGCCGGGAACAACAAGAGAAATCACAACAAGTGAGGGCGAACATAAGACCGAAACCTAGAAGACTCCCACCGCCCAATCCACATAATGACGTCCTGGTGAAGACCCCACCGAGCCGCCTCAGTAGCAGCCCCAATGCGAAAAGAATGGGTACCATAGCCCCGAACCGAAAGTCCGACACCCGCCAAACATCGACGAAACACCGCTGTAAACTGGTACCTGGACAGAGGGGAACCATCGGCATGAGTGCACCCTCGACGTCAGGGCGGATCCCTAGAAAGGCCCGAGCCGCCGAAACAGGACAGACAGGGCTACCCGGAATAGCCTGAAGAACGACAAAACGGCCCCTACCCGACTGGTCCGTCTTGGAACGACCAATCCTAACCCGAACTACGCCCTCTCCCAACAACAGGTCCGAAAACTGAAGACCACCATGGACCCTCCGATTAGGACTAACAAGCTCACCCACACGGAAAGCACCAAAAAAGGCAAACGAAAAGGCCAAGCGGAACAAAGAAAATTCGTCCCCTGACCGACAAACAGACTCAGCAACCCTGACCAAGTCAATCAAGTGAACATATGATATAGGCCGGCGAGAGTCCCGAACCCGAGACCCCCGACGAAAACCCCGCAACGCCTGACGCACCAAGAAACCCTTGGTAAGATCCTGCTCCCCCGACGCCTTAAAATGAAAGGCTAAAGCCGCCATCCTGCGGTCCAAACCAGAAACAGAAACACCCGAAGTGAAAAGATGCCCAATAAACCACAACAAAACCTCACTCTTGGCCACGGGACCCGAAGGAGAACCCGCCAAACTATAAAATTCCCCCCAGTCAATCCTGACCTTATCATAGAAGTCCCGAGTAGAAGGAACCAGCGACCTCAACAAGAGCTGTCCAGCTCCGGCTCTCCCAGCCGCCACATCCACGAGGGAAACTGGGCGCCCACCTCGTCTGCCTCCGGAGCCAGCCGGAAAAATCGCACCCACTGCGAACGAGAAAGAGCATCGGCAACACTGTTATCAACCCCTGGAACATGAACAGCCCTGAAACACATGTTAAGCTGCAAACAACGAAGGACCAAGCGGCGCAAAAGCCGAAGCACCGGAATAGAAGAGGAAGTAAGGGAGTTCACCGCCAGAACCACAGAAAGATTATCACACCAAAAACGGACCTGCTGATTAGCCAACAGGTCCCCCCAAACCTCCACCGCCACCAAAATAGGAAAGAGCTCCAAAAAGGTCAGGTTCCTAGTGAGACCGGAGGACACCCAGCCGTCCGACCAGGACCCCACACACCAGTGCCCCCGAAAATATGCCCTGAAACCCACAGCCCCGAATGCATCGGTCCAAAGCTCCAAGTCCCTGTTAGCCACCGGGGACCCCAACCACAAAGATTTCCCATTGAAATCCCTCAAAACGAATCCCACACCCGTAAGTCCTCCTTCAAACAATGAGTTAACCGGATAAAATGATGAGGAGCACGAACACCGGCCGTGGCCAATGACAACCGGCGCGAAAAAACCCTGCCCATAGGAAGGACCCTACAGGCAAAATTGAGCTTGCCCAACAAAGACTGAACCTGGCGAAGAGTAACCTTAGCCAAACCCAAAAAACTCCCCACCAAGAAGCGTAACTCCACAATCTTGGTTTCCGGCAGCCGACACAACATCAGGTCGGAGTCCAACTCAATACCAAGGAAACTCAAAACAGTACAAGGGCCCTCCGTTTTATCAGGGGCCAGAGGCACCCCAAAATCCACAGCCACCTGCTGAACAGAACGCAACAAAAGCAAACACTGCGCAGAATCCGGAGGACCCACGCAGAGAAAATCATCCAAGTAGTGAATGATAGAGGGGAGACCCGACACCTCCTTCACCACCCATTCCAAGAACGTGCTGAAAGTTTCAAAATAGGCGCAAGAAATCGAGCAGCCCATGGGGAGACAGCGGTCAACGTAAATACCACCCTGCCAAGAACAACCCAAAAGGTGAACACAGTCAGGATGAACCGGGAGCAAACGGAACGCCGACTCAATATCGGTCTTGGCCATCAGCGCCCCTTTTCCAAACGATCGGACCCAATGAACCGCCCTATCAAAGGAGGTATAGGACACAGCACAAATATCCGGATCAATCCCATCATTAACCGAATGACCCTTTGGAAATGACAAATGATGGATCAAACGGAACTTCCCAGGTTCCTTTTTTGGAACCACCCCCAAAGGAGATATCCACAAACCTGGCAAGGGAGAAACCTCAAATGGGCCAGACATACGTCCCAAGCTGACCTCCCTACCCAGCTTATCAGAAACCACCTGCGGATTAGCCAAGGCAGACTTCAAGTTCCGGGAACAAACCACCGCATCCCCATCCCGAAAAGGAATACGGAAACCCTCACGAAAATCGTAGGCCAGCAAAGCAGCAGCAGCCCTATCAGGATACTTAGTCAGCCAGGGCAGCATCATCTCCAGCCGTATGGGAGTCTTCCCTCTTGGAACCCCCAGCGGGCTTACCCCCTTTTTGACGCTTGGAACACTTAGACAGCGGGTAGGACCCATTGCAATTGGAACACTCGAGCTTGAAGCGGCAGAGGGAGCCCCACTTGCACTGCCCCTCGTTATATTTCCAACAATAACCTTTCTGCATCTCAGCCGACGACCCCGAGGCAGCTGAGGCGGGAAAAGGGCTGAGAATGAGGAGCCATAACGCGCAACCATAACGCAATGTCCTTATGATCCCACCGAAGCCCAGGCCGACACTGTTCGTCATAACGGAGCCAAGACTGACCCCCAAAAGTACGATACGCCTCCCCAATACTGTCCAGATAACAAAAGAGACCCGAACAATGTTCAGGAGCCTTCTGACCAATAACGCTCGCCAGGATAGCATATGCCTGAAGCCAATTAGTAAACGTACGGGGAATGATACCTCCTCTTCTCCTCATCCTCCTTTTTAGTAACTTCCCCTTTAGAGTGCCGATCCAAGTTAAATTTTTCCAAAGGGAGAAGGGAGAAAATCTCTACATATTCCCCTTTCCAGATCTTTTCCCGAACCTCCTGCTTAAGGTGAGTACCTAAAGGGGCCTCAAAGCACACAAAAACTTCGCCCCTAGTGGCATCCCCCAAACGTACCGGATCAACCTCAGCAGAAACAGCCGCAGGAGGCCCAGCCACCGCCGTAGAAACTACCGGAGACTCAGAGGAACCAGTAGCCACCGGCGCACCAGGGACAGTAGGAATAGCAGAACCTGGAGCAGAGACCGCGGGCTGATACAATCCCCACGCCCCCACAGGAGCAGCCTCCGAAACCTGGCGCCTGCACTTATCCAGTAATTCCCCAAAACCCGCTAACAGCTGCGACAAAACTGGAGCCGAATCCTGAAACCCGCCAGGAGCCCCCCCAGCAGAAACCCCAGCACCCCCAACAGACTGCAGAGAACAAGGAATAGAAGAAAACAGGGAAGGGGAAACATGCTCACCTGCGGCCGGAGTGCCGTGCAAGGTAGGCGCAACAGGCCTAGCCTCAGAAACGGGCGCAGGCGAAGAACCCTGGCGCAACAGAGCAGGTGTACCCATAGCATCAAAAGCCTCAGCTCCTAGAACAGAAGTTGAGCGTTCCGCCACTAGATGGCGCTCACACGACCCTGCGCGCGTCAAGGAGGATGCAGCGTGGAACGGAAGTGCCTGTCTGGAGCTGGAAACCACGCTCCCAGCGACGGCAGACCCCGACGACGACGATGGCGCCCGGGCGCTCGCACCGGGGCGTGACTCGCTCACCTCCGGAAGAAGAACAGCAGCCGGACCTCTCCTCCCGCTGCGCCGAACAGCAGGCTCAGCAACCGGCTCAGGAACCACCGCAGCCGCACCGGAACCTCTTGGATCGCCGTCGTCATCGGAAACGGAGCTCCTGGACCGCTCCAACGGATCAGCACAGGCAGGTGAGCGTCGTGGCCTCGCAGAACGTCAAGACCTCGTAGCCCTCGGGTTCCTCCTCTTCGCCGGGCCCGGTGGGGCGCCAGGCCGGCTAACAGCCGCCCGCCCCCTCTGACTGCCGTGAGGCTCGGGACTGAGCCGCGCAGGCGGCCTGGAAACACGCGGACGGGCCGAAGAGACACCAGCCGGCGGGTCAGCAGCAGCAGCAGGATCAACTCGACCAGAAGCCTCAGCCAGGATACCGGAGAGACGCTCCCGGAGCCACTCATCGCTGGAACCCCCGGATAGGGACCGCAGGTCCTGAAGCAAGGCATCCACACTGGGAACAGCCATTGCACCAACAGGTAAGTAGAGTAAATAGATTAACAGGAATTGCAATAGGAAATGCTCCCCAGCACAAGGAAAGCTTTCGAGGTCAATTGAAAAAGTGACCTAAACGGGGTGGGCTCCCATATATATAGTGACCCCCACCGCTAAGCACAGTAGGATGATGCCCACCTATCATTGTCAGCTTTGGGCCGTCAATCAACATTGACTGACAGCCCCCCAAGCATGACTCAGCAGATATTTCAGCAAAACAGGAAAACGGGAGGGGGAGAGGGCTGCCTGACATCTCCTCAGTCATGCGCCCCTCTTGCTCCATGCTCTCGCCTGGGGCTTTCTGAAAATTTACACTGTTTTATCAAGGCGTTTCCTTCAAGGTGATACATATGCTAACAGTCACAAGTTACCAGTGATTAAAAAAATTGTGCGTTTGTTTTTTATACAGTCCATTCGTCCAACACTGATTTTATGTGCAATGTTGCCAAGTAGTTATTATTGGGAGAATAACTTTCAAAATAAAAGTGACAAAAATCATACGAGGCAGCTCATAACACTGTGGTATATTGGCAATGAGAATGACCCAAATACACAATGTATAGAAGCTGGGAAGATATAACAATCAACATGTAAGTAAAAGATACAAATTGTTTAGAATATACTTTTGAAGTAATATTTATATTGTTAGATGAATGTCCTTCACAAGCAATTATTACCACCATTCTGCAGAAAAAGGTGAGTTATTCCAGAGAATGAGAAAAAGCAACAAGCAGAGAAAAATTAGAGTGCACATTATGGCTTAATTTGTGTGGGTTAAATGCAGGCCATCATTTAAACCAGATATGGGTTGTAAAAAGTCATTTAAACAGTGGCACCCCATTCTCAATTGTCCTGGATGCATTCGACAACAGTGAGAAGAAGACATAGAGCTGCCTAAGTCTGAGACATTAGAGGTGCTGTTCTTTCCACTACACTAGGATAGGTAGGATACAAAATAAGTATGCAAAATGCCTCAGATGCTTTGAAAAGAAAGGACCTTCTGGGAAGATTCCAGAAACTTTATTGACAGGGAAGGGCTCAAGACTGCATAAAACAAGGGATTAATAGGTGACACACCTTTGCAGGTCAATAGATAAGATTAAAATAATGGTCTACAGGTTAAATCCAGATTACCATTTTCTTTCCATTTATATTACATTTTAAGTCTAATATTGCAAAAGTTAAAACTTTCACAAAAATGTTTAGTGCCATTTGGATGATTATGTAATTTTCATGCTTCTTCGGTGCTCTGTTACTATAAAAAAAAGTCATTATTTTGAGTATCGAGAGACCAAGAGGTAGATGTTCATGCATTTTGTTATATCATAGTGATTTTCTTATTTTAACAGAAGCACATATTTAAAAAAAAAACATGGGAAAAATACAGATAGCAGAAAATTACATATACAGCAATAAGTGTAAGGGATTATCACAGTCATGAATACAATCCCAATGAATACCGCACAATTACTTTAAAGGTAGATGAGGCACAATTTGCGATCATTAAAAATATTTTGTGCTGATGTTTTGGACGGCTCACTGATGTTTTGTGTTACGAACACAAGGCGGGGGGTGTATTAAAATGCCCAAGTGTTATTTGGTGCAACATTTATCAGCCAAGGGGGGCAGAGACGCCTGTAAGTCTTGGAATCTTTACAACAGCTACCTAGGAGATGGAAGTAATATGACCACCAGGAACCAATCCTTCCAACAGCGTTTGTGACACATACCAGGAGCTGTAAATGCATACCTAAAGTAGAATGTGTGTGAAAACACACAAAAAAAGACTACTGCAAATTTTGACAAAGAGTAGAGGTAAAAGTTGTGCATGAAAAGAGTTTAAATACTAGCATTTGTAATACCCCGGGGCAGGGGCGTACCTAGAGTATTTGGCACCTGGGGCGGATCCTGTATGTGGCACCCCCCCACACACACACACTTTAAAACTGCATAGCTTCTACCGTTATATACCGGCGCAGACACTGAAGGTGGTACAGCATAACACTTACAGTTATCATTATATACTGAGGCAGACATTGACGGTGGTACAGCATAACACTTATCACTATATACTGAGGCAGAAATTTACGGTGGTACAGCATAACACCTATCACTATATACTGAGGCAGACATTGACGGTTGTACAGCATAACACCTACCACTATATACTGAGGCAGACAATGACGGTGGTACAACATAACACCTATCACTATATACTGAGGCACACATTGACGGTGGTACAGCGTAATCCCTATCACTATACATTGAGCCAGACATTGACAATAGTGCAGCATAACTCCTATCACTATATACTAAGCCAAACATTGATCTGGTGTAGGCCTACCACTTCATTAGTAGTAGGGATGCACCGAAACGAATTCTGGACTGAAACCGAAAATGCAGCATTTACCTGGCCGAAACCGAATATGACCCCCCCACACCATAAAAAAAAATCTAACACTTTTATTTCAAGTAAGTAACACACCAAAACAGGACAAAACAATTAAATAACAATATTAATATATATATATATGATTGTTAACAGCAATCACATTTCTATCATGCCCAGGCATACCCAGATTCCAGGATGTACTCGCAGACTTGGCATGATAGGAGTATGATTGCCCTATCTACCCCTTCTCACTCCCTTTTGTCCAACCTACCCCGCCTCACTCCCTTCTCCCTATCTACCCCCTATCCCCCCTCTCACTCCCTTCTCCCTATCTACCCCCTCCTAACTATCTACCCTCTCCCACTTTGAAGTTCACTTACCTTTCAGGAGTCCTGCGGTGGGGGTGCAAGGCCTCTGTCTCCCAGCTCTGCCACTGTATGGAACAGTATAGAGTGATGGGAGTTATGATGTACTAGAGCATAATTATGTAATGAAAAATACATTGGAAATGGTACAGCATAACACCCATCACTCTCACACACTTACCAATCCGCACACATACCAATCCACACACACACCAATCCACATATATACCAATCCACACATACTAATCCACACATGCCAATCCACACACATACCAATCCACACACACCAACCCACACACATACCAATCCACACACATACCAATCCAGACATATACCAATCCAGACATATACCAATCCAGACATATACCAATCCACACATACCAATCCATATATACCAATCCACACATATACTAATCCACACATACACCAATCCACACATACACCAATCCACACATATACCAATCCACACATACTAATCCACACACACCAATCCACACATATACTAATCCACACATACCAATCCACACATACCAATCCACACATATACCAATCAACTCTCACTCACTGAATGCTTTCCTACCTTTCCTCTTTTCTCCTTACAGCTTCTTTTCCTCCTCTTCTCTCCTCTTCTTCAGTTCTTCCGGGTCAGAGGGCACGGACGGCAGTAGGCGCGGCTTCAGTGTTGTGCGCACTGAACAAATCCCGGCGCATAGCAGCTGTTGCCGCGCGGATCGCAAGGGAGCGATATCGGAGGTCTTTAACAGACCTCCGGCTCCCTTGAGTGGTTTTCAGCCGGGTTCAAGGGTTGAACCCGGCTTAAAATCACTCTAAAAAATCTAAAAATCACTCTCTAAAAATCACGATACCGCTCCCTTGCGAGCCTGCTCCTCCAGCGGCGGACATTACTATCCGTCTCTGGAGGGGTGCCGGGTGCCGGCCAGTTGGCACCCCCCTGATGAGCGGTACCCGGTGCGGACCGCCCCCCCCGCCCCCCGCTAGGTACGCTACTGCCCCGGGGTGTCTAGTTTTCAAACATATATGATTTGATGAGGGTAAACAGAACTGATGGGCTTCAAAGATGGCTCAAATGGGACATGTGGGCAGAATGACCAGATTTAAATTTTTTTGAAATAGTAATTTGCTATGCTTGTACTTTTTGCAGTATAACTTGCATAAAAAAAAGAAAAATTGGCAATTTTTTAAACTCAGGACAAATATTAATATTTAGCAGTTTTGAATCAGCTTTTGAAGGTGGGTAAAAAAACCTTGCTAGCTGCCCCCCTTGTGTAGTGATGCTGCCAGCAGTATGGGGTCTGCACATCACTTACAGCCACCCTGTACCAGCATGTACTGGCTGACTTGGCATGATAGGAGTGTGATTGCTAACAGCAATCACAGCGAGCACAGTCCCATCATGCCTAGGTACCAGCCTTTACTGGTTGCCTGGGTATGATATGAGTGTGATTGCTGTTAGCAATCACACTCCTATCATGCCAAGTCATATTGCTAATTTTGTCCAATTGTGTGTTACCTACTTTTATTAAACATGTGAGTTTTTATTATTATTTTTAAAGGTGGGGGTCATTTTCGGTTTTGGCTAAGTGAACCCTGAATGTTTTGGTCCAGAATTTTCATTTCAGTTCATCCCTAGAATAAATCTAGGGAATCCTGAATTTGTAGTCGCAAAACTTTCAAGGCCCAGAAATCAGTGAGAGGAAGAGTAAAGGTTTTGTGTCATTTTACTTTATTTTAATCAGCATATTTTATTAAAGGCCATATTTTTTGTCACAGTGAAAAACGAGTGCGGCCCGCGCACGTATACAATTCTGATGAAGTGGCCCACTGCAGAAAAAACTTGGACACCCCTGGATTGTGCCCTTTGTACATGCGCCCCTTTTTCTTTGATTTTTTTACAGATATGATTCAATATGTAAATTGAATTTGTTGAAAAAAAATTGTTGGGTAAAAATCATGTTTTTTGGGGGGGGGTGAGGTGGTGGGGGGGCCCTTAACAGATTCTCGCACCCGGGCCCTGAGGCGTCTAGTTACGCCCCTGGAAAAGAGGTACACACTGGGATCCTTTAGGGAATCATTATCAAAACTGAAAAAAGATATCCCTGTTATAATTTTAGTACATCTATTTCATAGCATATTTAAACAAAACCATTTCTATAATTAACACTAAATGTCACAGGATATGTACAACATATTAACTGGTACATTTCAAGACTAAATGAATTAGCCTGCAGTTTTGGGAGGGGTATTGACTTTATTACCCACGCTTCCCTCTCCAACAACATTTTTGCAGCAACTTCTTGTTAAGACTCTGACCTGGAGGTGACGTTGCGGCAAACCTCGGCTTGAAATATACAGGTAAAACTGTATCTATTCAGGAAGGGCTGGTCCTAATTACCTTGGAGGCAGGTGCTCAGTGAAGTTATAACTGCTTGAAAAGTGTGTGAGCAACTATGAGGATAGTTCACAGACAATAATAATGTGTGTGTTAGAGTGTTAGGACGTGTTGCTACTTACCCCCTGGACTAGAAGGTGCTGTCCCAGACCTGTGTCTATTTAAGTCATGCTATAACTGCACACTATACTGAATCAATTACCAGACGTTGTTTTCTGTTAAATTCAGTTTAGCTTTTTTTAGTGCCTAGAATCCACAACTGCTATTTGTGCTTTAGTGAATGAGATTGAAAACTATGCATTTTCAACCACCGTTTGTACAATTTAGGGTTAAGATGGGTCACTGAATTAAGATCATTATATTTAAAATATATGCTGTTAATTTCAACCAAACTAGCAAAATGTATGAATAATACATAAATAATTCAAAACATGCTTAGTTTACAAATTCAGCTTCCATAGCTTTATCTTGCAGAATTAGAATAAAGAATTAAGAGAAACAGGTTACTATGCAGGTGATTTATTGCATACAGAGGAATGTTTACCAAAATCGTGTTATGATGCTGCATGATATAATATACCTTAAGTAGGGTAAAAATTTTAGAAATAGAATAAAGTGGATCAGAGACATTTTGGATTTAACTCCTGCTAAGCCCAAAGGTACTTTAGATACAGTTGAAGTAGTGAATCCTGCAGAGATATGGATAATTATTGTTTTGTATGATAGGATCGCTCTGAGCTTTTATTTAGCAGGTTTTCCCCCTTTCTTGGCGAGTGATCGGGTAACAGTGTGTGTTTTAGCTGCAGCTGGATTAATGATACAGAAGCTTACTTGCCCTGAAAGGAGATTGCTGGTGTCACAACGATTATGTTCAAGGAGAATTCTCCAGTACAATAAAAGGAAAAAACACTATTGGCAAATAGATTTTATAGATAGATCTGCTATAAAGTACAGTGTACATAGAAAACCAATGCATTCGTGCTCACTTTGAATAAAGAAGTTGACACCATAAAATCTATTTAGATATGAAATCTAGATAACCAACTTACAGCTTTTAGAAATAGCCCAGATTTATACTACTATATAGTTTTTGCTTCCATGCCATTTTTAACTTTACTACTTCTTCTTGTCTCTTAATGGATTTGCACATCTTCTTCTTACTCATCTAACAAACTTTCTTCCTACATGCAATGAGATGTTTCCCTTACAATCATAGTAAATACCTAAAACCCCTTTGCCTTCCATGACTTCTCCATACTTTATTCTCATTCTTCACTCAATGCACCTCTCCTCACTTCAGCTCTTCTACTATATATATATATATATATATATATATATATATATATATACACACATTATTTCAGACTATAAGCTATATGGAGCAAGGACCTCCTCTCCTACTGTATTCATACCTATTATGCCCCAATCAAAATGTCTGTATATCTCTGTACTTATATTCTGAACTTATTGTACCACCATTTTATTACACAGTCTACTGTTAAGTGTTAAGAACATTTGTTAGAGCTTAATAAATAAAAAAAAATCACATACCCATATGCCCTACTGTGCATAAGGTTTCACTTTCTCATCTCCCCATATCATTATTTGCCTTGTCACTTAGACATATATTTGCTCCTCATTCCTCAATAACCATTACTGGTCTTCCAATTTCCATCTTTTTCATTTTATAATTATTATTACCATTATCATCATGCTATTCTGTGGCATCAGAAGGCGAAATGCAACCTGATTGTCCAACTAGATATCTAAACTAAGAGTATATCAATTCAGAGGCGTACCTAGAGTATTTGGCACCTGGGGCGGATCCTGTATGTGGCACCCCCCCCCCACACACACACTTTAAAACTGCATAGCTGCTATCGTTATATACTGGCACAGACATTGAAGGTGGTACGGCATAACAAACACCTATCATTATATACTGAGGCAGACATTGACGAGGGTACAGCATAACCCCTATCACTATATACTGAGGCAGACATTGACGGGTACAGCATTACACCTATCACTATATACTGAGGCCGACGTTCACGGGGTAGAGCATAACACCTATCACTAAATACTGAGGCAGACAATGACAGTGGTACAGCATATCACCTATCACTATATACTGAGGCAGACATTGACAGTGGTACAGC
This sequence comes from Sceloporus occidentalis, assembly GCA_023333645.1. NCBI lineage: Eukaryota > Metazoa > Chordata > Lepidosauria > Squamata > Phrynosomatidae > Sceloporus > Sceloporus occidentalis. The sequence continues at coordinate 8,868,879 of JALMGF010000017.1, read as the reverse complement.
GTAATCCCTATCACTATACACTGAGCCAGACATTGACAATAGTGCAGCAAATTGCAGGCGTCCACATTGCCCACATAGAACCTGACCAGCACCCAAATTACACACACACATAGGACGTGCCATCTTTGCCCCCAAACAGCCCAGCATGAGTCTGCATTGTTCCCAAACAGCCGAGTGTATGCCATCTTTGTCCCATAAACACGCTACCTGTGCCATCTTTGTCCCATAAACACCCTGCTTATACCATCTTTGCCTTTTTGACAAATCAACTATACACCTATGATTAACACAAACACTTTTACAGTCACTCACTAATTCACTTTCATTCACACAATTCATTCACACAATCATTTATTCTTTCACACAAATTATTTACACATATTCATTGATGCATTCTCACAAATTCATTAATTCTCTCACTCATTCACACAATTCATCCACACATTAATCCATTCATTTTCTCTCTCTCATTCTGACTCTTTATTTCAATATTCTTGCTACCCTCCTTTCTCCCTATCTACACATTCTCACCCCCTTCTGCCCTATCTACCCCTTCTCACTCAATTCTCCCCACTATCCCCCCATCTCACTCCCTTCTCCCTATCTACCCCCTCCTATCTACCCTTTCCCCCCTTTGAAGTTCACTTACCTTTCAGGAGTTCAGGAGTGGGGGTGCAAGGCCTCTGTCGCCCAGTTCTGCCACTGTATGGAACAGTATAGAGTGATGGGCGTTATGATGTACTTTAGAGCATAATTATATAATGAAAAAGACATTGGAAATGGTACACCATAACACCCATCACTCTCACACATTTACCAATCCACACATTCCACACATACCAATCCACACATACCAATCCACAGATTCCACATTTACCAATCCACACTTACCAATCCACAGATTCCACACATACCAATCCACACATACCAATCCACAGATTCCACACATACCAATCCACACATACCAATCCACTCTCACTGAATGATTTCCTACCTTTCCTCTTTTCTTCTTACAGCAGTCAGCTGTCAGTTCCTCTTCGCTCCACTTCTTCCGGGTTCAGAGGGCACGGACATCGGTGGGCGCGGCTTCAGTGTTGTGCGCCGGGATCTGACAACAAACCCCGGCGCACAGCAGCAGTTGCCGCGCGGATCGCAAGGGAGCAGTATCGGAGGTCTTTAACAGACCTCCGGCTCCCTTGAGTGATTTTAAGCCGGTTCAAGGGAGCCGGCTTAAAATCACTCAAGGGAGCCGGAGGTCTGTTAAAGACCTCCGATACCGCTCCCTCGCGAGCCTGCTCCTCCAGCGGCGGACATTACTGTCCGTCTCTGGAGGGGTGCCGGATGCTGGCAAGTTGGCACCCCCCTGATGAGCGGCACCCGGTGCGGACCGCCTCCCGCTAGGTACGCTACTGTATCAATTACATATTGTACAATATGTACTTTTCATTATCCTTTCCTTTTCTCTTTACCTCTCCTGCTCCTGTTCTTTATCTCTGCATTTTCTCCCCATCTCTCCCTTTACTCATTGTTTCTCTTCTGTTTCATTATCTATACCAATTCTCTTTATCTCTCCTCTTTATTGTGTTGCTCGCTTTCTCACTCCCTCTTTTCTTTTTCTTTGTCTCTCCTTTCCATCTCTCTTCCTTCTCATTATCTCTTCCAATGTCTTCCTCTCCCTCCTTATTTCCCCCTTTTTTTCACTATTTCTCCTTATCTCTACCCTTTCACTTTATCTCTACACTTTCTCACTATTCTTCCCTCTCTCACTCTTTCTTTATCTCCATCTCTACCCTTTCTCAGTCTCAATCTCTCCCCATATCTTACCATTGTCCCTCTCCTTTTCTTTCTTCTAAATGTAGCAGTCCTTTGGTGGAAGTGCTAAGGTCTGTTCCTACAGATCTCTGTTTTAGTGCTACTTTGTAGTGTGCACAGCTTCGGTGCTGACATCATGTCCCGTAGGTCAGCATTAATTGGTAGCAGGCATTGCTTGAACATTGCTTGGTAGCATGAAATAGAGGTCTGTAGGAACAGACTTCATGTTCACTTTATTTTGGGCCAGTTAGAGGGAGATCCATGATCTCCCCAACCCGCCCTGCTGCTCCAGTGTTGGGATGTCCAGTCTGCCTCTGGAGAGAGCCAGCAGGGTGGTGGACACCACAAATTGTGGCGGCAGACACTGGGTTGGCTTACTGACACCTTGCCAACATCTGTATTGAAGTTATATATCCACGTAATTAAAGTCATGTAATATAATTCTACCAACTGAAAAACTATTTCAATCCACATTATCTCCATGTGCACCTGTACTTGCTGATATCAGTGAGTTTATCTACAAAGTACTCAAAGAATTGAGTCCTGCATTAGGTTAATAAAAAGCTCTAAATATTGTTTTTATGCTGCTTACATTAGTAGTGTAAAAACAAGTAAAGTACCTAACATAACTCATTAAAGATACCATTCAGGCATTATTCATTACACTTAAATGCATCCAATTGAAGCCTGACATTCACATTTTCAGAAGCCTAGAGAATAAGTGGCTGAAATAGATTGATGTAGCTGTTTGATACATATTCACTTGCTTTTAGCTTGCATTGTTCATTGTTGACACAACACATTTAAGTGCACTTTTTATATAATGATGTGAAATATTTTGAAAATTTGTTCTTCTGCACAAAATGACCCCAAAGTGTTGGTATCATATTAGAGACACAGAGTGTAAATAATGCGTATAGATGGTATATATTATACATAGTGCACTTTTGTTCTGCCACTAAATGATTTTATCAAAAATATTTTCTCATCTCCATCTAGCTATATTTATGCCAGTTGATACGACAGAGGGAAATCAATGCCTCATCAGCAACAAATCTTCAATATGAGTTAGTACATCTCAAACCCAGGGAAGGAATGTAATTGCTACAATGAAGTATAACTAAAACGAGAAAATGGTAAATATGGCTTACGTGCTCAGGGGAGTGATGGGCCCTCAAGGAGATGACATTCTAGACATCTACTTGAAGGCAGCTCCAGGTAGTGATTGGCCCTCAAGAAGGTGCTTGGGTACATCAACCCCCTGAGCTGCTGTCACCCCCTGTAGATTTACCCCTTCACTGCAGACTGAGTCCCCAAGGGGGTGATGGCAGCTTAGGGCAGGGATGGGCCTTTAAGGGGGTGTCTGGATTGAAAACTGCTGGAGCTGAGACTGCTTGTTCACTGTCTTATGTTCAATTTTCTCAGTCCTGAGTCCAGGGCCTTCATCCAGATGAGTTTGCCTTACCACTGCTTCCCTGCTTGTCACAAGTAGGAGGAGATTGTGTGAGGGAACTGCCTAGTAGCAGAAAGCCCACGTGACTGTTGACTGAGCGAGGCACTGATGGTGGTACACCATAACGCAAATGATACTCACACTCTTTCACACACTTACTCATGCTTTCTCACATTCTCACAATGTCTCCCTGTGACATCATATCCCAGCACTCAGCATCAGTAGCCAGTGTGCATCGCAAGACCTCCTACTTCTTTGATTTTGGGCTGGTTAGAAGGAAGATGTTCTCTGGCCCTCAGTCAGTGCCTTAGTGCCTATCAGACTACAGGACATTCCAAACAATAATGTAATCTGAAGGAACTCTAACATCCAGAATGTAACATATCTGATGAAGTTGTTTACTGATGATCATGTAGCGCCTCTACAAACTTCCCAAAGAAGTCTAAGTTGTGGCTGCCCAAGAAGGACAAATTGCTTTTGTTTAATGAGCTTTGAGACCTCCTGGAAATGGAATAGCTATGGGCTGATACACTTTAGAGATGTCAGTTAAAATCTATTTATTAAAAGTCAGTACAACTGTAGCCTGACTTTTACAAGATCCTGTAAAAGCACAAGTATCTTATAGGAAGGCCACAAGATTGCCATAGAGATAAACAATGAAAAGCACTGACTAACGTCTACATTGTGCTAATGCGTGTATTTCTCTGAAAGGAAAAATAAATGCCCCACCAACTCCCAATTCCAATTAAAAGCTATTTTAGGAAACCACTTATGGACTGATCAAAGCATAATTTTTGTATAATAAATCTTTTAGCCATCTGAAGTTAAGGCCAACCAAAGCTAAGTTCTACAACATAAGAGAAGCTCAGATATTTCATCAAAGGGCACAAACGGAGATGTCCTACAAAAGTGCAAATGACTTAACCCTCCTAACTTCTAACAAAAACATGCCAGGTTCATTGGATCCAAGAACCACCAACCTCCTGTGAAAGACTAACAGGCCGAAATGTGAACTTCCAGACTGCACAGTGTCTCAAATCCTAGTGAGAGTCTCTGTGACCAATCCTAAGGCTGCAACAACAAAGAGTTACCAAGGCATTAAGTTCTTCTTTTGTCTAATTCAGAGTGCATGTGACAGTAGAAACCTTTAGAGACTAGAGATTGGTACTCATTTTGCATCAAACAGAGCCAATGAGGACCTAGGTGACACATTGGGCCTTGATAACTAAAAGATGAGACTTAAGGCAACTCCTAAGGGGGCTCCTTGAAGTGGACAAGAAGCAGAGCAAAACATTATCTCTTGCCCCAGGATGGAAGGATGGCAATTACCTCTACTGTTTCCTTCCATATCTTATTTAATTCTGCCACTATGAATGTAATTGGGGGAATATGTAGATCAGGAAAACATTCCATAGGCTAGACAGAGCATTTAAGGTCAGAACACGTGAACAGAATGTAGCTATCCTCTTAATAGATCTAACACACCAAAGTAAGTTGTCAACATGATTAAAGAAAAGTATAGTAAATCTTGACAAAATATTATTATGAATAAACATTTCAGCTACTTGCTTACAAGTAATGTACTGAAGCTACTTTTTCTCAGTAAATGTTATCTATTTCACCAACTCCAAACCCTGGGGTGTCAAGGCAGGCCAGATCTTAAGTGCATCACTGCATGAGCCCAATTCAAATACACTCAAAGTCTAATTATGTTTAAACTGAAGTAATTTGATTTGGTTGTCCTGAAATCTGTCCTGTAGGGAGGCCGTGAGGACATGAGTTTAAAATGCTGTTCTAAATAGAAGGAGAAGGTAATGATTTTAGATTTTTGATTTAATGGATCATTAGAAGAGTTCAAAGAAAAGTTGATATGCAGATTAAGCATTAAAGGATTACTTTTTTAGGTTAACTCCAAAGTATAGGTGATAAGACAAGAATATTTAATTGTTTCCAACCTTTAATAATAACTGGAAGCAAAATGTATTTAAAATGGTAATTTCTTGTAGGACCTGTGCAGAAAGGGCACAGACAAACTGTATGTAGTACAGAGTCAAAACATAAGAAAGAAAAGCCTCATTTGCCTTATGCAAATCCATTAATTAAACTACCACCACCACAAAAATGTAAAGTACTTTACAAAATGCGCTAGTTTTGCATTAAAATTTATATCAAGATTTACATATATAAACATTTTAGGAGCTGATTTCTATGTTTTAGTCTGCGGTTATGCTCTTTCATTTTTGGAGAGAATCCTGTTCATTCTCGTAAAACGAAATGATGTATTTTAAGAGCACAAATGTGCAAGTAATGATGCATTCCTTGTCTCTTAACATGAAGTAATGTGAAAGCAGCCTCAACCTCCATATTTCTTTAGTGCAACATTCTAGCTCATTATGATTTTTATTGGTACTGTCTTAAATTGTTGCATTTGCTACAATATTTTATTAATTACTTAGGCTCTCGGAATAAAACACGAGAGTAGAATTAGGAATGATAGAAATATCAATATGTCAAGATGTAATCATTATAAAACATATTATTTAGAAATACATGCACAAGCAATAAACAACCGGTGTACAGCTCTCTACCATTAAAACATGCACACTAAAATATTATATGAAATTAAAGATTGTTAAGATATCAGTGAGTCAAATTTTAATAAATCTAGAGTAATATTTGTAGAATGTGGACTGAGATAGAGTATAAGGAAATAAGACTGCAAGAGTCAGAAAGCAGAGAAGAAAAGAGAAAAAGACCTTGATAAAGGCAGGAAATCCAGAGAAGTGGTCCTTCCTGTATAATTTCTCAATCTAGCCTTGGCAATTAAAATCAGGGCCGTAGCTAGCTCCTTTTGCGCCTGAGGCAAGAATGGAAAATTGTGCCCCCAGCTATTGCATTTTTACACACTTGTCCATAAACACACATACACACTGCCTTTACACACATCTGCCCATTTACACACGTATACACATACACTGCCCTTACACCCTGCCTTTACACACATATACACACACCAGTTTACAAACATACAAATACCTACACTGCTCTTTCACACACACTGCCCATACACACACCAGTTTACACACATGTATACAAATACACTGCCCTTACACACACCTGCCCATGCATACTGTCTTTACACAAGCCTTTCCATACACATGTGCATACACACACTGCCCTCACACTCCCCTGCCTTTACACACATATACACACACACCAGCTTACAACAGCCAAATACCTACACTGTTCTCACACACACACACTGCCCTTACACAAGCCTGTCCATACATAACCTGGAGGCATTTTGTCATGAAAAATGGGCAGCTATACCACCTGCAAGAATTAGACACTTATTACAAAGGAGTGCATGCTGTAATTGATGCTAAAGGGGGAAATACATAGTATTAAGAACTAATGGTATGCAGCCTTTTGAACAGGGGTCATTTAATTTTTTTCTTTGCCATTTTTTTTTAATGATTTTGTCATTATAACCTACAGTTCAATGTGAATCCCATAAGAAATAAAAGAAATGTGTTTTGCCTGCTCACTCATGTTTTCTTTAAAAAGGGTACATATATTACCAATTCTCCAAGGGTATGCAAACTTTTCAGCACAACTGTATAATAAAAGCTTAACATACTTTTTTAATGAAAAAGGACCCCACAGACACTTTATTTTAAATTGCTGCATTGCAAAACTCTCTAAAAATATTTATTTATTTATTTGAATTTTGTCAAGTACATCTCGGTTATTCCGTTTATGGGAACAGATTAAGTATGGTCCTCATGGTAAAAACTGAAAATCTAAAGTATTTAAGTCATTTTAAAATTAAAAGTTATTATTTCCAGCTACAATTTTAAGTTAAATATGGCAATTGTCATTCTAAGCATTATTTCCTCAGCTAACATCAATACCAATAAACCTTTCTTGCTTGGATTGCAATTTTGTACACCGTCTCCTTCTGGCACTGCATTGGATGCGCTCTCAAAGTCTAATCTCCAAAACAGCAGACAGAGAAAAAAGGCCACAATTTGCTTCTAATTAGTTACTTCTTAGAAGGTCTCCAGGCATTTTGTGCTGGGAACACGCATACATAATTACCACAAGTTTTTCACCCATATTCAGTTGTTTCTTAGTTAAAAAAGAAACTAAATCAATGTACAGTACACTAATCAATGGGGCAAACATTTTTTTTTATATACAAGTTCACTGCAATGTTCACCTTTTAATTCAGCTTTTCTGAAAAAGCATGTTTGACCAAATATACAGTATTTCTCAAGCAAAAATACATAATTTTTACTAGTGGCATCTGAGTGGAGTACTTCTTAGGCAACCGCAGGGGAGGGCTGGTACCTTCTGGCTCAAGGGGCAGGTAAAGCCAAGTGGTCCCATCGGCCTCACCCAGGTAACTAACATACACAATGGAACACATATTAACACATTCACACGTGTACACAATCATACTACACACACTAATGAACTCACGGGCAAGTGGTCCCAGGGCCACCCAGGCCCCTTAGAGTGGCGGCCCCGGTCGCACCTAGCTGCAGGTCTGTGCCAGTGTGGAATCCACCTAAAAAGTGGCAACCAAGGTGGACCTTCCGCTTTAAGTACACCACTGTGCGGAAGGCGTTTTTCCATCCTTAACTACCGGCATTCAAGACCAGACTGGGGATAAAAAGTGGCCCTATCACCGTATGTACGGGAGGATGGATACACACAGCCACACATTGTTTGTATGTTTTCACAGTGTTTGTCTGTGTGTATCGAGCCAGTAGCTACACACTGTAGGACCTGATCTGCTGCTGGAATAGCAGTAAAGGTATGTATGGGGTAATATAAATAACTGGTCTGTTTTATTATCCTTTTCATCAGAATTTTTGCAAATAACCAGTAGCACTAAAGTTCTATGCTAAAATATAAATGTCAGTTTGAAGAGGGATGTTTTGTAGTCAACAAAAAAAATCATCCATCTACTCCAGTTAAACAATATTACAGCCATTAGTCAATATCTCTAATTTTTCTTTCATTATTTTTATTGATTTTTCATAGTATCTCTGTCAGTAATATTCATCGTACTGCAGATTCACATAATTTATTGAGCATTTTGGCCATTATCGAGAAAAAAGAAGGAAATCAAAGGAACATTTATTCAGAAAAAGTAAAACTGTGTATGTTAAATGTGCAGACAGCATGGAGGCTAGTTTCATAAAGAATAATGCCCTTTCCTTTTCTAATCAACAATTTAATATTTAAAAGAATTTGTGGTTTTTCATCAACAAATGGTTGAGAAGCCCAATGACTAATCACTGTCAATAGCTCCAACAAAAACTCTACTGGTCGATAAATATTCATGTTATTTCAATGTTTTTCTACGATAATCAATTTTTCCACTTAAGATGCAAAAATTATATTTTTTTCTTTGTTTTTGTATTGAAGAAAAAAAAAATACCACTTCAGTAATCCTGAAATATTATTATTCTATATGATAAAAAAAAAACTTATCCTTGTTTTTTCTTACCTGCTAAGTATTTATAACCAAATTGTAATCATAACCTTTTCTTTTTTTAATTAAATGTGATTGTCTTCCGATAAATAAAAGCCTGTCAACTTATCACGGTTAATATAATAAAACATAAGAAAATTAAAGTGAAAATCTAGCTTCTGTTTCATGTATCTTTTTTGAACTGTGCTGTTTAGTTAATAGTTTGAAGATTAATAGTTGAAGGTAAACTATCCATTGTCACAGACCCATATCTCTCAACATTTCTATGAACCAATTAATGCCTAGTTATGTACTTGAGTAAGTAATTTAGAAAAATTAGTGTAGTTTATTTACACGTAATGCTGCTATTTAAATATTCATCAATATGACTTAGGGCTGTAGTACACTGATACACTCATTAACAGGTAGTAGAAGTATTATTAAACACTCATCTACAGACACCAGACAAGCCAGAAGGCTTGCTTTTCCCTCAGAAATCTCATGGTGCTTTCACAACCACAAGGGATTCTGGGTAGGCACATGCAAATAAGGTTAACAATTATCACCTTTGCCTCTATATCCACTTTATACATGGATTCCTTGAAAGTAACTGCCTGCTGTACAAGACAGCCTTTAGACAAAACTCAGGAAGAGGTACAATAGCCAGATCACCACTCATGGACAGCTGTTTCGTCCTTCATGGGACTCGTCAGCATGAGGTTGTGATACTGGCTTAAAAGTTGAGGCTTGGGGTAACTAAGAAATATCATTACATAAGTTATGGTGGGTAAAAGGTGATGGAAACCCTTCCACTAAAATTTAAGGGGTAGTAGAAGTATTATTAAACACTCATCTACAGACACCAGACAAGCCAGAAGGCTTGCTTTTCCCTCAGAAATCTCATGGTGCTTTCACAACCACAAGGGATTCTGGGTAGGCACATGCAAATAAGGTTAACAATTATCACCTTTGCAGTCTTGTACAGCGGGCAGTTACTTTCAAGGAATCCATGTATAAAGTGGATATAGAGGCAAAGGTGATAATTGTTAACCTTATTTGCATGTGCCTACCCAGAATCCCTTGTGGTTGTGAAAGCACCATGAGATTTCTGAGGGAAAAGCAAGCCTTCTGGCTTGTCTGGTGTCTGTAGATGAGTGTTTAATAATACTTCTACTACCCCTTAAATTTTAGTGGAAGGGTTTCCATCACCTTTTACCCACCATAACTTATGTAATGATACTCATTAACAGCAAACATTTTGAGCTCCTACAAAAGAGGAATGGGAGCAGTGGCGTCTCCAGGTTTCATATTTAGGGGGGGCACATGGGGGGCCAGGGACCAAAGTAGGGGGGCCAATTATAAAACGGTACATATACACTATATATATATATATATATATATATATACACACACACACACACACGTTAGACGTGCATTTTTAACTACATAATATGCACTTATCTCTTTGAAGTAAAGACTGTGATTAAAATATGATTTCAAAATAACAGCTTAAGTGACAGTTATTTTTCATTCTTTAATATTAGCCCCTGCTGACAATATATATAAATATTAGACCCTGCTTCCGATATATATTAATATTAACCCCTGCTGCGGATATATATTAATATTAGCCCCTGCTGCGGATACATACTTATATTATACCCTGCTGCCGATATACATAGAAATTATACCCTGCTGCCAACATATATTAATATTAGCCCCTACTGCCGATATATAGTATTAGTCCCTGCAGCCAATATATATAAATATTAGCCCCTGCAGCCAATATTTATTGATAATAGGCCCTGCAGACAATATATATTAATATTAGCCCCTGCTGCTGATATATATAAACATTAGTCCCAGCTTCCGATATATATTAATATTAGCCCCTGCAGCCAATATATATTAATATTAGACCCTGCTGCCAATATATTTGCCACACTGACTGCAGATCAGGGGAAGACAGTGAGAGTCAGTGCAGTGCTCCCTCCGTCTGACTGCACCGTGACATTGAGAGGTCCTCTCCCCTGTAATCATCCCCAGAGTCCCTTTGTCCCCTCATTCACTAAACCATAGCGCTCTTTTACTTACACCCTGTAGTTCAGGTATAGATCAAATAAACAACACATGGAAACAGCACATGCAACTGAATGAGATTAAAAAAAACCTTGTATTTGCAGGTATACATAAATAATGTATGGAAACATAGCATTGCAGGTATAAACCAACAGAACACACAAACCCAGCATTGCAGGTATATATCAACTGGAAATCACATGTACACTCAGCACTGAAGGTTTAGATCAAATAATCAACACATGGAAACAGCACTCCAGGTATTGATCAACTGAATAAGACATGCAAATCCTATATTTGCAGGTAAACATTAATAATGTATGGAAATATAGCCGATACAGATGAACAGAATGACACAAAACCCAGCTTTGCAGATATAAATCAATTGGAAATTACATATAAACTCTGCATTAAAGGTATAGATAAACCCCCCTAAATTACAGGCATAGATCACTGGTCACACACCCCAAAGCCAGCCCTGGTGTCCACGCTGCCCACATAGAACCTGACCAGCACCTAAGTTACACATTATGTCAACTTTGTCCCCAAACAGCTGAACGTACGCCGTTTTTGTCCCATAAAGACCTCTCCCTCCCAATCTATCCTATCTACCCCCTCTCCCTCCCAATCTATCCTATCTACCCCCTTTCCCTCCCAATCTATCCTATCTACCCCCTCTCCCTCCCAATCTATCCTATCTACCACATCTCCCTCCCTATCTACCACATCTGCCTCTCTATCTACCACATCTGCCTCCCAATCTATCCTATGTACCCCCCTCTCCCTCCCAATGTATCCCATCCACCCCCATCTCCCTCCCAATCTACCCCCTCTCCCTCCCAATCTATCCTTATCTACCCCTTCTCACTTCCTATCTACCTCTTCTGACTCTCTAACCCCCTCCTAACTTTCTAACCCCCCCTTTGAAGTTCACTTACCTTGGGCTTGTCCAGCGGTGAGATCGCGAGGTCTCTGTATCCCTGGTTCTGCCGGCTTCACTGCTGGGCGCCGGATATGACGACATATATCGGCGCTCGGCTTGAAATGCCGGCACTGCGAACCAGGAAGAGGCCTCGCGGTCGCGGAGAAGAGTGAGAGGCGCCGAACGGTTGCTGAGAACTTATTCCTCAGCAACCGCTCGGCGCCTCTCACTCTCTCCTCCGGGTCTATTAAAAAAAAAAAAAAAAAAGACGGCGTTTCAATTGGGGGGGCACACCGGGGGGCACAGCATGATGTAGGGGGGGCCATGGCCCCCTCTGGCCCCCCCCTGCCGACGCCACTGAATGGGAGGAAAGAGATACAGAGGGATTTGGGCCCAAAAGAGTTACTGTCCTGCAAAAAAGGGACACTTGGGATATTTACAGATCAAATGCCCATCGCTCTCTCCTGAGACCATATTTAATGACCTTAGTAAAACAATGAACAGTTGATGATGATTTTTAACCTTTTAAACTTTAACCAGATACTCAATGGCTGCCAGTTGGAAGAGTTACCATGTGGGAAGTAAACTTTCTTCACTAAAGAGGGAATCTGGAGGACAATTGCCATTTTATCACACTTACTTCCCCTTACATTATGAGAGACCAACCCCAGTGAACTTCTGCTCCAATAGTAGCCATCCAAGGATGGTCCTGTACAATGTATAGCTAAACTACATAGTTTATAAGGTTGAAAAAAGTCCTAAGTCCAACAAGTTCAACCTTTCTACCTAACCTTCCTATTCTTGATCAAAAAGAAGGCAAAAAAACCCTAATTAAGCTACTTCAAATTCTGCCATCACGGAGAAAAAAAATCCTTCTTGCCTCCAAGAGGCCTTGGAATAAGAAGCTCTAAAATATTAATGTTATTCTATTTATAGCCCTGTATGTCATGCCTTTCTAAAAAAAACAAATATCCAGACCCCTTTTGAAGGGATCTAGTGTATTGGATAACACTACATCCCTTGGCAGTGAATTCCATGCCTTTATTGTCCTCACTGTAAAGAATTCCTTCCTTTGTCATCTATGAAACCTGCGCTCTTCCTCAGAGGGTGACCTCTTGTTCTTTGTATATTTCTGTTAATGAACAGGTCACTGAAGAGCTCTTTATATTGGCCCTGTATATATTTATATAATGTTATCATATCCCCTCTGAGACAATGTTTTTCTAGCGTATATACCGTATTTGCTCGATTAAAAGACAAGGTTTTTTTCAGAGCAAATGCTCTGAAAAATACCCCTCGTCTTGTAATCGGGGTCGTCTTCTAATCAGACCTCAAATGAGGTCTGACTATTAGACTAAGATCCAGATCCCCCGCATCGCTGCAGGGGACCTGGATCCTCCTGTATGGTAACCTCAGCTGCTGCTGGCGTCTATCACCGAGCGCCGGCGAAAGTGCCGGCAGCAGCCGAGGTTGCATACGCGCGTACCTTCCTGCTCCTGGGATAGCCTGCCCACTGCGGGGAAGCAGAGCCGGTTGGGGAGATTGCTGCACGACCGGGACCCGGCGGCACTGTGCCGTCCCAAAGCAGATCCGGTAGACCTCTTCAATTTTCTGGAGGAGGCGGGGCCTAGCGGGGTCACACAGCGTCATGCTGAAATCCCGTGGGAGCTGCAGCAAGCGCCTCCTGAGGCATCGCGGTGAGTGAAGTGCCTGAGTATATTAGCGTCAGAGTGGGTAGGTAAGTGTCAGAGTGGGTAGGTAAGTGTAAGTGTCTGGGTGGGTATATTAGTGTCTGGGTATGTAAGTGTCCCCCTATATGCCACTCTGTCCCATGATATGTCTTTTAACCCCTTATATGCCAGAGTGGCATATAGGGGGTTAAAAGGCATAACATGGGGCAGAGTGGCATATAGGAGGGTATAAGGCATGCCTGGGGGCAGATGTGCATAACTGGCGGCAGATGAGCATAACTGGGGGCAGATGAGCATAACTGGGGGCAGGTTGGTAAATAAAAGGAAATTAAAAACAAAAACAAAAAAATAGACATGAATTATTATTTACTAGTAAAACTTTTTTCCTATAGGGTCGTCTTATAATCAGACCTTTTCTTTTTTCCCTAAATTAATATTCAGATTTTGGGGGGTCGTCTTATAATCAGGGTCGTCTTATAATCGAGCAAATACGGTAATTTTAACTTTTTTAGTCTCTCTTCATAACTAGTATCTCCCAATCCCCTTATTAATTTTGTAGCCCTGCTTTGCCCTTTTTCTAATTCTAGTACAAGTTGCCTCAGTGAATGAACTATGCATTAGTGGAGGGCCAGTTCAGCCCTTTCTGCAAACTCTCTTGCCGATGCCTACTTTAGTGAATAAACCCAAGGGAACGTGCAAATCATTAATGGAGGATTCACTCCTCTGGAAGAGAATCCTTCAACCCTATATTTCTCTATTAAAATCAACACAACTCCTAACATAGTGTACTCTTTATGCATTTGCAAGCTACCTAAATACATGATGTCCAGTGCACTGGGACAGCAACGTAAGACATATGGGGGTGCAATGTTGATGGTGGCATAATACTCAGGGGGATCTTGTCTACCCATACAAAAAAAGCAAACTGTGCAGTTACTTTCTACACCTAAGATATCGCTTGCAAACATATAAAGGTAATTAAAGCATTAATATCTTCTGCTTTGTCAATGCAGCAATGTAATGTAATAGATACTTGACATACGACATAAGTGACATACAATTGTGTATGTCATAATTTACCGGAACACCAGGGGTGCATATCTGGTTGCAAAGTGTTCCAGCCCAAAAAAGGAGCTGTTCTATTCATGTACCACAAGGCAGTTAAATAAAACTAAGTGAGTTAAACTGAAGTGATTTTGATTCTAATATGTGTGAATCATTATAAAATATACAGTAAAATGCATTACACACATACTTTGCACATCAATTGTTTTATGAAGAGTCTAATTATTTTGACAAGTGATTCTATCTTTGAAACATATATTCATTTTTCATAAAAGTAATTTGCCATCATTACCTTCATTTTCTGCCTAATTTGTTTTATAGTGATTTACAACATTGATACAAGATTCTGGCAGTTTTTTACTTAATACATTCACAACAGCTCACATAGATTAGTTTGTAGACCCTAACTACAATGTGAATATATATAGAGATACAGTAAAATAATTTTAAATTGTGTGGGATAGAAATATTCCTATCCTGAATTTAATGTAAGACCAAAGACTGATTAAGTTTTTAGTCTTTGCCACAGGACAAACATGGGAAAACTAGATGGGTTGAATGGTTCTTATCTGTCATCACATTCTATGTTTCTACACTGATCTCATCACAGAGATATATTTATTTAGGAATACATATTTCCTAAGTGTCCTGTTTTTCTCAGGACAGTCCAGTTTCTCAGACACTGTCCAAAAGAGTTGACTCGCTGCCCACAAGGCAGTGTGGACCAAAGGCTGGTCCAAAGAGCTATAAAATCAGAAACATCTGCAAATTCTGCAGTGCTATCAAGAAATCACAATGAATACTGTCCAGACCTAATGGTACCATTCAAGACATCCACCTACAACACAGAGCTGTTAGTAGCACAGTTTTGGGTATTTCACCCCTGACTTTTATTGAGCTGACATAAACATTCCACTTTGCTTGTTTCAAGCCAACAGGGATCTCCACAGGCATGTCCACCCATTCCATGCTGGTGCATCCCTACCTTCTCACCTGGTCAGCCCCCCTTGATTAACAGGAGGTCTGTACCATCTGTGAGATGTTATAAACACAGCAGCATCAATTAAGAAAGAACACAATCCATTGTGTCTATAGGAGTCTTTAAATACAACTCCTGATAACATCTAAATGTGAATACATTAGTAAAACATTACTCATCGTGGTTATTACATCAACTGCAAGTTTGATATTAAAATAAATTAAGTTGTTTTATTGCTGTTACCTGGTGTCCAGAAAAAAAGGAAATGCTTAGAATACTAGAAAAGAATTCTGAAGATGTGCCATCTCACAAGCATTTACAGCCCAATTAGACTCCATTATATTCTATAAAATATAAACCAACATAAAAAGGTATATTCATTATTACTGTGTTTATTTGTATTAAAAGTTGAATTTCAAATTAGTTTCTGGCATTTTCAAAAAAAGATAAGGCTGGTGTAAGAAACAGGAAAAATGTGTAAAAAATATTTATAAGTTAGCTATGATTATAAGCATGGTAGCTGCGACTGTGAAGAATGATGCATCCATACTTTTGATCACGTTTAGGGTTAGCAGGTTGCATAATGGAAGCTAGCATAAATGTATCCTTGGTAACAGTTTCTATTCTCACATAGATGGCAAAACAAAAAAATAGTGATAAACTTTTATAAAGTTTGTCAGGAATTAGACTGAAAGCCAAGGATGCAGCTTTTTGGGGCGTTGAAGGAAGTAATAATTATTACAATGTAATAGTAGCAAGATCTACCATCCCTATTGACTATATTTTCCACAGTTTTGTCTACTCACCTTTTAGTTTCCACCGTACTTGGGAACTTTCCAGGATAGGCTACCCTGAGCTCTCCTTCTTCTGAGGGAATGGCATCTAGAGGGGAGGATGCTAGCCATGAAATGGCTGGGGGTGGAAGAGGATTTGAGCAGTGAGTGGGAATGGCCACAGAACCCCCTGCCCCACAGAAAGAGGAGAGTGACCCAAAGACACAGACAAGAAGCATTTCAGTTGGAGACTTTGGGTCAGACCAAGAGAGTTGCCAGGTAAACACACACACCCTGCCTACAGGTGTTTGTGATGGAAGGTGCCTGTGGATCCCTGTAAATGAACTGTTACTTGATAAATCCAAAACCACCAACATCCAAACAAATCACAATATTGATCCAACTATTAGAGACCAACAGAAAATAGTATGACACTCCTCAGGCAAAATAGATATAAAATAAAAGAGTTGTATTTAAAAGGGTTTCCAAAATAATAAGAACAATTATTAGGGTGATATGGTTACCCTACAATATGTCAAGCTGATGATGCAAGTATACCTAGAAGAATCTTAAATTAGTAGCTGAGTTTAAAATATTAACTTTTTCATAGACCACCACAATTATTTTACTGACGTGTCTCACTACTAATAATGGTCCTTATGACAACCAGTACTTCTTAGTTTGTAATAATGTTTTGAATTATGTTGCATGCATTCAGGGTAGAGTTTCAATTGTAATATATCAATAATGAAGGCACCAACTATGTTTCTCAGATATCATTATATGAAATAATACGAAATAATTTCATCCAGATTATGATAATTATGGTATATTACGCTGTATGTATCAATAATAAACGGGATATTGTGTACAACCACAGCAACACTTGGACATATTGATGCATTCTTAACATTTGAACCACTGGAAGATGAGCTAACTCACTCTCCTACTAAACTTGTTGTAAAGGAACAATAGTAAATTAGGTACATCTGTATGTTGCCTGTTTATCTAAAACCCAACCTCTGAGGCAAGCGACAAAACTTTGAACCCATCAAGACAACATACAATATACAAACCATTGGCATGGTTTAAATAGTTTGAAGTCAAACCAAGCTATAAGGTGCAGTAAATATTTTTTTAGCTGTTAGAAGTAGGGCTTAGATCTAACTTTACAGAAAAACAATATGCATACATATTCAAATATAATAAAACATCTGGCAACATATAGCATTCTCTTTATTCCCACATATAATTTAAGGAAAGAAGTAATATTATATGTTTAACTAAAAAATTCTAAGCACAACCAGATTAGCCTTTGTGGGAAAAAATGCTAACTTGAAAGTTTTTACCATGTAACCTTAAATGATAGTGTCTGACAGCCAGTTATGATGTATTCTGAAAGCACTTCATGAAAAGCATTATACAGAATTGAGGGCCACTACCTGGAATAAAACACTATAAACAACTTGTACTCAAGCAATTGGTTGTGATATGTGATTTCTTGGTTTTGAAGAAGTAAGAAGAGTAGCTGAGAACCAAGTGTTATATATTGCTTACGATAAAAGATAAAAACAACTTAACCAATAAAACATAGACACTATGTAGGTCTTAAATCATTTGGAACAAAGCAATAAAGGTGATGGAAGTGTGCACACGAAATCTAAGATTCAAAAAAAGAGAACTAAATGCATCAACAAAGTATATACTAAACTAAGTAGAAAAGAAAAATATCCTGGTACTATTTGAAATATAGCTGATAAAAGATTTATATCCAATGTTATTTAGTTTTCTTTTTTAATAATTCTTTATCAATGTATGGAGAACATAGAATGTAAACTATACTACTAACAACTACATGTGAATTTCTCTGTGCTGGTTTGTTTTTCATTTATTGGCATAATAGATGAAGAACACAAAAGACAATTTGTTCAAGCAAAATAAAAAAAAAAACAGCAATGGTGCCCTAGTTATGGAGACCAGGGGATCTCCTATGATTGGTCCATATATATGTGTAGGGTTTTAATAAGTCAAGGCAATCATGCTTGTATTTTGGGTTATGTTGAAGTAACATTTACTTTAGATTTCTGAAACAGAAAACCGTTCTCATGTGAACAAATCTTGATATATAAATGACTGGGATGGTTGGTAATGCCATTATGTATCCTGATTCTGATTAGTGGCTTCATTACATGAAGTTGAATTTAATATTATTTAAATTTATTATTAAACATATTATTTCATTAGATAGTTTTAATACTTAATGAATGTTGGTACTTTCTTGGATTTATTGTTTTTACAAAATTGTGTTTAGAAGGATTTTAGGATTTTAGTGATGGTTCTATGTAGCACCTAGCCTAATTTGACCATTATGGCTCTCCATAACTCTAAGGATCTATACATATATCATATCCATATCATATGAGTAAGTGGGTGATACTCATACGGACATGCAAGTGCCTCCATATTTTTGTTAGTGCTTTGCCGATATAAACCACTAGCTTATTTCTTATGAAAGATGTATACTAATTTAGATTTTGAATCTTTGGATTCTTTTGTGAAGCCTACTACTTTGTTCATGGTGTCTCCAAAATAGCAAAATTCTTAAAAAAACATTTGACATTTTTCTATGTTTTCAACATTAATACACATGGCTCCATTTATTAAACACATTCAACACAACCTATAACATTTCATATGTTCATTTTTACAGTGAACTAAAACCTTTTACATTTTTAAAGGAAACTGTCAAACAAAACATTACCTAGATAACACTTGCAAGCATTTGTCATAATAGCTTATTCATCCGGTTTGTGTCACTATTAAAAAAGTTCACCCTACATTTAATTTCTTTTTCAATTATATTTCTGTGTGACTTATGGAAGTAAAATGTCACTTTTAAGTAGAAGATAGGGGTTATAATTTTCTAAAACATTAATGTGGTCATAAAAACCTAACTTGCTGTTCCAACATATATTACGATGAATACGCTGATGGCAAGAACACTTTGCATGTTAACATGCCACAAGATTAAAATATCATTTAAAGGCTGCATTAAAATTAATTCTCCTTTATCATTGTAAGTTGTTACTTGACATTTATTACTTGAAAGTTTGAAAACAGGATTTCCAGGGTGAGGTTCCATCAGCCTCATAACACCCTCTTTTACCATTCACCATCCTATCCTTCCATCGTCCCACCTTCTCCCCAGAACACACCAGACAAGTCCATCTTTGGACAGAACGGCCACAACTTTATTCAGGATCTGTAAAGTAAGCGGCCTAACCTGCAAGCTTACGCACCCAGCCACTAGCCGCAAAACACCAGCTCAGTGGCCACACGCTGTGGCCAAGCAATCAATCCTTTTGAGCAGAACACTAACCAGTCATCACTGTTATAGCTTTATTTTATTAACCTTAACTACCACTACTTAATTGTCATGGCTGCCATGACCTAGGAGTGCTCACCGCAGGATTTCTTCACCCTGAAACGCCTAGCAAAGGGTTGAGTCCAAGATACAGGGACTCCGATGATCCCAACTGTAAAGAGGCTCAGTTAAAGACAGGTATAAATAGGCACAAAGTATGGGTAGCAAAGCACTGCTGGAATTGCCAGATATCTGTACTGGTAATGTAGCAGGTAGATGTCGAGACAGATACTACGTGATACCAGATCAGGTAGTAGCCAATGTCTTGTTCGGTTCACCAAAGTGGTCATTTTCGAACAATAAAGAGCTAACCTCAATGGCATTTTGTCCACAAAAATATGGTTTAATCACTAGAATAATATATAGCGACTTTATAGTGTCCCAGAATTTGTGACCAAGTTTTGTTGACAGGATGGTGGAGTAGGCAAAATATGCAGAACATACAGTATATTTGTTGCCCATAATTCTCTCTAAAAAGATCATTAAAAAAAACTTTGTGGAGAAAGAAATTAAGCAGAGTGATGAGGTAAATTATGAAAAAAAATATATATTTAGGAAAAATACTTTCATATTAAAGAAAGTGCTAAGCAGAGACATTCTAACTTTCCCCCTAAGCACTACTGCGTTCCATAGAGGATTGTAAACATGATGTGCTTGGCATCAATCAGGAAACAGCTTAGTATTTTCATAGGCTTTATGACAGGAAAAGAACCAAAGCTAGGAGAGCAGAGCAGGTGCAGGGAAGGGATGGCTGAGCAACTATTGCCGACTTAGGAAAGAGTTAATATATTTATTAAATTCATGCAACACTACAGTTTGCCTTGCTTAACCCATGTTGGCACAATTAGGTCTTTCTAAATATCTTAGAATTTCATTGTTCTGGCTACTTTTGACATATTTCATCATAAAATATACAAAAACATAGGTGCAAAAGTTGCATTTTTTAGTGGAGTTTTCACTTTATTTTTTCCAAAGCCATTCTACTATTTTCCTTAAGCCTTTTGTTGCAATAGATTTCACCAACCTACGTTATTACTGGAGTGTCACCTGTCCTGACAGATAACCCTGAAATAATACTGAAATCAAAGGCTTTTGATCCAAATCACATTTCAGATTTTGCGGGGTCTTATTAGGAATCGTAAAATAAAGTGATGGGACTGATGTCCTATTACTTCAAGAAGATGAAATGACAGTCATTTTCAAAGTGGTAAATGCTACTCAATTTACAAGCCCATATCACAGGACTGAAAATAGAAGGTAAAGAATCATATTTTAACTTTAACATTATAGTCTTCTGACAAGGTTTCAAAAATAAATAGGGAAAAAGTAATTTGAAATCTTTCATTATCTATGTGAATGTAATGCATAACAACAATTAAATAAATCAAACCTGCATAAAATACAAGATAGCATATTCAAACAAAATCTACCTCTGGAACAACAGTCAGTCTATGTTCTGTTCACAACATCAGCCAGTAATGGTATAAAAATGTATGATGTAGACCGAGGTCAGCAGATAGAGTTGTTAAGGATCCACTATCTTGTTGAATCTATAATTGAGGCCATCTGCTAGTCAGCAACATTGATCAATGGTTGGAGACTTTCATTGCTGCGGAACAGTAGCTGAGCCTTAACCATTTCAGCAACTGGGGAAAGCGACGGTTTGCAGTATTTAAAAACAGATTAGTGAAAAGGAAGTAAAAGCGTTCTCAAATTATATATATATATAAATATATATATATATATTACACATACACTTTTTATGTTTTATATATATATATATATATATACATACACTTTTTATGTTATTGATCTGATGGCTGTACAGATCCATACCAGATGAGATTATATTATTTCTCAGAAAATGATCATAAAATAGTGTTTGGTTTTTTGAAAAAAAAAAAAAAGCTACCTTGTTTGTTAAGGTGACTGCTATTCACCTTTAAGCACATTGGATTTCATGAATCTTCATGAGATTAAATGTAAAACCCTTTAGTGTCAATGGGGTAAAGTGTATTCCACGAGCATATATCACCCAGTAAAACACATTAACAGTAACTGAGGTTGCCTTGTGAGCTCTGGATGATGCATAAGCATGGTTTTCCACTTTTTCAAATAACTCACGTAGTGATCTAACAGCAGGCAAGCCCTTTATCCATTGAAGGAAAGTCAGCACAAGATAAAAACTCACTTAACCCAGTTCTTAGCAAGTGGAGTGTTGATCTTATTAACTATATTTTTATTTTGTTTTATATTTTTGTGTTTTTTTTACTGTACCTTTATATTATGAATTTAAAGCAGCATACACATATTACCAATGTGTCTTCAGTGTTCTAGTGCCAAATGATAGCACAAAAAGCGAGTCTGCAATATACAATATGCTAATTTGTATATTGCTTATGTTAAAAGTATGCTTAATTTTGTATTCTCCTTTCATTGGAATAGAGCTACGGAATCTGCTGGCACTCTATAGTATAAGTGTAATAATGGTAAAAATAAAATGCGTTAATAACTGCATCCAGTGTTCACTGTCTAGAACTAATTGTTGGGTGTGATATGTCGGGCTATTGCTTCTATGTACAGATATTATTATTTATTGTTTTATATAGCGCCAAATTCCGTAGCGCTGTACAATGGGTGGACAGGACACAACAAGTAGTATGTAACATAACAATTTGACTTACAGATACAACAGGTGAGGAGGGCCCTGCTCAAACAAGCTTATAAACCAAATGATGTATGTTTCTTTAAAATATGTCAGTCTCCTGGCATCTAGCAATTAAGATTTGGGAGTACACAGTGAGGGGAAAAATTATACTTGGGTCCCATAAATGTCCCAGGCTGTATCACTAAAGAAGAATGCACTTCGTAAGTACTTTGTATTTTACAAATGATACGGCAGATCCTTTTCACTTATATGTTTTAAATGCATCTTATCTATTTCCTATCCAAATGTTTATTATTGTATTTGATCTCTGTTTTTCGACTGGGAACAGCTCATCACACTCAATGAGCTCCAGGGTTATCATAAACATGGTGAAGTTGGGCTTCCTTAGACTCTGCAAGCTGGTAGAGCCTTTACTAATTTGCTTTTGTAAGTTAATCTCATATGTCACCATGCTGTGGTCAATATCCTCTAAATACTCTATTACTTGAATATTTGGCAAACTACTACATGTTTTTTATTACCTGATCCAGAGAGGTAGCTTTACTTGTTGGTGCCTCTACTAATTGAGACATGATGTGGCCATTTAGCAGGTTCAAAACATGCCCCTTTGCTGAACTACTTGTGCTATTTCAATCAATTTGTGTAATTAAGATCCCCCATGATCACGACCCGACTGAGCTTTATCAGTTTATGTTAAAAGCTATTCTTTTGTAGGTTTGCATCATATGCCTACAATTAATGTACTGACCATCTTAGCACCTTTCACATTATCACCAGTATTAGCATGTACTATGTCTCTTATACCAGGCCTTTGAGGTTTAACATGAGACATATTTTCCTTTTTCCTATTTGCTCCTTTTCTGAAAAAGTATATAATCATTTAAATTTGCTGGTGAGCTATCATTAAGCCAAGTTTCCCCAATACCAATTAGGACGTGCTGTCCATCACTTGCCAGTAACTCTAGTGCTTTCATTTTTACAAGCTACGTGCATTTTCTAGCACACACGTCAGCATACTACCGGTCTTTGGTAATTCATCTTGTGTTAACTAAGTTTTAATGCAGCTACCTCTCTATTTGTGCTGATCCCACCACTCCCTGATCTAACTTTACCGTCTTTCACGACTCAATCCTAGCTGAAAATCTAGTTCAAATAAGTGAGAATTAATTTTTAGAGCACAAATATTAATAATAAATGTAAATAAAAAATAGATGTGACGTGGCAGGAAAATGTAATTCATTTAACCCCTTAACGACAAAGCCCATACATGTACGGGCTCAAAGTGCATTGTTTTCAATAGGTTTAGGGACCCCCCATTGTCCTTAAGGGGTTAATGATCATTTTCTTACTTTACCTTGAAAAATAAACCTTTTTAAAGGTTTGACACAGCTGAAGGATGTTTTTTTAGAGATGTGGGCACACAGTCCCTGCGCTCCCTGTGGCAGACCTGCAGACACATTTTCTGGGCATCTGCAAAGGCTATTCGAACCTACATTGTTTAAAAACAAAAATATGTAACCATCCCACAGAGGCAGATAAGACAACAGAAGACAGAGCAAACCAGAGTCAGGCTTAAATACAAAGTTATGCATATTTAAAGTGACCACATTAACAGGTAAGTGGGTAATGCATTGTGGGTTAGCCATTGCAAAGGGGATTTCTAAATTACACTGTATATGTAATTAGGATTTCTATGTACTTCATGAGAAACTGCATTTAGTTACATGCATACATAAATATACATCTTTTAGGGGTCAATATTTTATATATACATATATATATATATATATATATATATATATATATATATATATATATATATATATATATATATATATATATATGTATATATATAATGGACACAAGTATTGGGACACCTGACCATTACACCAACAGGGAATTTGATGAAATTGCATTCTAACTAGATAGACATTAATATGAAGCTATTACAGCTTTCACTCATCTGGGAAGGCTTCCCACAAGATTTTGGATTGTTTCTGAATGGGAATGTTTGCCCATTAATCCAGTAGAGCATTTGTCAGACACTGATGTTGTATGAGAAGGCCTGGCTTGCAATCTCTGTTCCAGTTATTCACAAAGATGTTTGATGGCATTGAGGTAAGGGCTCTGTTTGGGCCGGTCAAGTCCTTTCATACCAAACTCATCCGACCATGTCTTTATGGACCTTGCTTTGTGCACAACTATATGAAAAAAAGTATTGGGAAACCTCTTAATCATTGAAATCATGGTTTGGGCTAGGTCCAGTGAAGGGAACTCATAATGGTTTAGCATACCAAGACATTTTGGACAATGCTATGCTTTCAACGTTGTGGGAACAGTTTGGGGAAGGCCCTTTTCTATTTCAGCATATCTGTGCCCCAGTACACAAAGCAAGGTCCAAAAAGGTGGCAAAAGTATTGGGACACCTAGCCATTACAACAACAGGGACTTTGATGACATCGCCTTCTAAATACATTTGCTTGCAATCTTAGTTCCAGTTCATCCCATAACAAGGTCTATAAAGACATGGTTGGATGAGTTTGGTAAGGAAGAACTTGACTGGCCCGCACATTGAACACCTTTTCGATGAACTGGAACAGAGATATATATAATTCCACTAGGCCATATCCATCTGTGTTAACCCAGAATCCACCTTTTTATATCTGCTTATCAACTACATTGTGCCTTTTAATTTACTTTAGACTTGGACATTAGATGAGTGACTTGGTAACCATATATAGTCTGTATAGTCCCTAGCAATACATTTGTATCAGTCATACATTATCCTCTTTACTATAAATATGGCAAGTTACTACCTCCATCTACCTATTTTTAAATAAAATTAGATTTAACAATATGTCGTAGCAATGCACTCACCTGTAGGTTTTTGAATACATAAAATTTTATAAAGGATATGCATAATGGCAAAACATAAAAGCAGATCAATAAGGAATTTTGTACATAAAAATTTGGTATGTTCAAAATTGTTTCCAAGTCTGTCTATATCCTGTTACACATTTTAATAACCCACATACACAATATATGACAGACATGTACCGTATTTGCTCGATTATAAGACGACCCTGATTATAAGACGACCCCCCAAAATCTGAATATTAACTTAGGAAAAAAAGAAAAAGCCTGAATATAAGACGACCCTAAAGGAAAAAAGTTTTACCAGTAAATGTTAATTCATGTAAACTATTTTTTTAAATAAAAGCTATGATTGAGAAAAATATTTTTTTTGTTTTTATTTCCTTGTATTTTCCAACCTGTCCCCCAGTTACGCACATCTGCCCCCAGGCTTGCCACACCAATATGGCACTGTGGCCCATGATATGCCTTTTAACCCTCTATATGCCACTGTGCCCCATGGTATGCCTTTTGACCCCCTATGTGCCACTCTGCCTCCAGAAATGCCTTATACCCCTATATCCCATTCTGGCATTTAGGGGGTTAAAATGCATATTATGGGGCAGAGTGGCATATAGGGAGGTATAAGGCATTCCAGGAGGCAGAGTGGCATTAAGGGAGTTAAAAGGCATTGTATAGAGCACTCTGCCTCCAGAAATGCCTTATACCCCTATATGCCACTCTGGCATTTAGGGGGTTAAAAGGCATATTATGGGGCAGAGTGGCATATAGGGAGGTATAAGGCATTTCAGGAGGCAGAGTGCTCTATTAAATGCCCCCTTAACGCCACTCCAGAAATGCCCTATGCCCCCATTTAACACACACACACACACACCCTATACCCCCATTTAACTAACACACACACACACACACTCTCTCCCCCCCCCTCTCACCCCTCTCACCCCTCTATCCCCTCTCAGCCCTCTCTTACCGGTGCTTCCAGCCGGGGCAGCAGGTTGACGTCGCCTTCCGCTGCAGCCGGAAGGAGGTGGAGTTGGCAGGGGGGGTTTGTATGCGTCCGTCGCGTATACTTTCCCCGGCTGTCAGAGATCAGAGTTCCCCGCACCGGTGCGGTTCCGGTGCGGGGAACTCTGATCTCTGACAGTCGGGGAAGGTCTACGCGACGGACGCAGACAACCCCCGCTGCTAGCCACACCTCCTTCCGGCTGCAGCGGACGTTGTCTACGCGGATCGCGTAGACGTCAACCCGCTGCCCCGGCAGTACAGCAGGAAGCACCGGTAAGTGTGTGTATGATGGGGGGGGGTGAGACAGGAGGATCCAGGTCCCCTGCAGCGGTGGGGGGATCTGGATCTTAGTCTCCTAATCAGACCTCTATTTGAGGTCTGATTAGAAGACGACCCCGATTAGAAGACGAGGGGTATTTTTCAGAGCATTTGCTCTGAAAAAACCCTCGTCTTATAATCGAGCAAATACAGTAGTTATTCCTCTCAAACTTTGTTACAAAGCATTTTTGCATTTTTTCCACTACATTAAAAAATCACTTTGTTACTTTCTTTGAGTAATTATACCTTGGCCATTTCTTTTATCTAAATGTGTTGACATAAATCCGAAGTATGATGGAATAAACAGACAAAAGACAATGTAGTCTAAACATCACAAGAGCTTAGGTTACTATGGAAGCATAATATATTAACAATAACTTATGTCAGTGTGGAATTTCTTCCAAAGGCATTAACAATAAAGTGTGACAACATACAATGCGTCTAGCATTTTCAAACAAATTCACTTTTAGTGAAACTGGCATCTGTAGTAGATAAAATAATGGAGGTTCTGCCAAGCAAAAGATTTGTCATCCATTAAAAATTCATACAATTAAGACAGATTCTGAAAAAAATCCGAAAGAGGTTTATCTGACTTCGTGTTCTAGGTTCACTAAAGTATTAGAACAAGAAGTATTCTGGATAGGCCAAGGAAGTGCATAGAAGGCATAGTGTGCTGGATTCGCAATGGCAGAACATATGGAGGTTGAGAGGGGGATTAGTATATGTGTGTGTATACTATAGTGTCAGTCAGTTTGTATGTGTGTGTGTATATGTTTAGTGCTGGGGTTTGTGTGTAGGTATAGTGCTGGAGTCTGTGTGTATACTGTAGTGTCAGAGGTAGTGTGTATGTGTGTAAATGTATAGTGCTGGAGTCTGTGAGTGTGTATACTGTGCACGTGTGCTATACATATAGTGCTAGAGTTAGCATGTTTGTATGTATGTTTCCATAGTATTAGAGTGTATATTTTTATATTTGTATAGTATTAACCAGTGTGCGTGTGTGTGTATGTATAACAGTTTGGTGCTAGAGTTTTGTTTATGTTACAGTATAACATTAGCATGGGTGTATATGTCAGCATAAGATGTTAGCCTGTGTCTGTTATTGTATGGCAAGGCTCGACAAACCTCGGGTGGCAGGTTGGGCAATATATAAAAACCTGGCTCGCAACTTTCTTGGCTGGCTCCTAGATAGAAACCAGTATATATATATATATATATATATAACAAATACTTTTTATGTAAATAGGTACTGTGAGTTTTGGGTCACTGAGACATTGAGTGATTGATCAAACTACACTGAGATTGCATGTGCTTGCATGCTAATACTTGCAAAGTAACTGGCTGAACCATTAATATGCACTTGCAGTTTCTTACCTCAAAAAAGAAGCAGGATACCCTCTATGAACCAAGGGGAGGCAAGGTTGACACCCCCACCCTATGCATGGTTGGGTGAGGGATAATAAAAGAAACCTTGGGCATATATTGCAATATATACTGCCCTCTCACTCATCTCATGCTTAAGGATTCCAAGCTCCTCACACCACATTCGATTCCCAGTGGGACTGATGGTTTAAAATAATGAAATATCCTTGGGTACTGGTTAGCATAGTCCACCATAGTCAGCATCTGGTGGAACGCAAAGTATAGTTCATACAGATTTCTCTGACTACAACATTGCTTTTCTGACCAGTATTATTTGTCCACTTGTTGCAAACTCCTGAGTGTAGGGTAGTGGGGTAATATAGGGTAGTGGGGTAATGTAGGGTAGTGGTCATTCCTTGCAAAAGCTCTTTACCAGTCTTTAGCTACCCTCGGGTAATGATAAGACCCCAGTACAAGATAAAAAAGCAACTTTGTATGCTTCGTGGACTGCAGACCGATCAACCAGCAACAGGAAACTTAGGAGAAAAAAAACAAGACACTTCACTTTTATATATGAACTAATGTTTCTAAGCATTATTTCCTGACAATGCATTGATTTGGTAACCTCCATGATTTAAGTGCATGTCGTACCATGATATGGTTTCCAGTTTGTTTTCTGGAATTGAGAATTAAGATTGAATACAGGCTGTTATTTTGTGCTACAGTCATAATAACATTATCAATAAAGACAAAGGAAATTCAAGGGAGATGAACACTCTGCGTGAATGGATACCTCAAATCTCTTTTATTTCTGGCATTGACCTCGGAGTGACCTCAAATGAAAAAGCAGATACCTTCAATCATCAGAATACAGCTATTCTGCAGTACAAGAAGAATAGCCTACCAAGATCAAGTAAAAATATCTTAACATTATGAAAAGCGTCAACAAGTCCGCAAAAACATAACAGAGAGACTAGATTAATCTAATACATTTTACTTTATATTTTTAGGAAAAGCGCTGGTGCAAATCTGCCCATATCAATTGTTATAAGGTCAATCTGTTTCTCCACTTTACAGGTGAACAGGTACATTCCATAATACACCCAATCCCATTTCTAAAAGTTATATACAACATATAAATCATTTTTTAATTTCCATTTAAAAGGCTACAATGTTGCCGCTGTATCACATAGAAACATAGAATTTGACAGGAGATAAGAACCATTCAGCCTGTTTTTCCTGCTGTAAAAAACTCAAACCTTAACCCCTTCAGTTTTTGGTAATTTATACCCCAGAGCTGTTGTGCCATTTTTCCTCTTTTCTGTGTTTGATGTACCCACATACATTATATATCCTTTATTTTCAGAACAAATAGGGCTTTAATTTCAAACCTTAGAAACATGCAAAAAATAATAATTGTAAGTGCTAGTATATATAAAAAACAAAGTGCTAGTATATATATATATATATATATATATATATATATATATATATAAATAAAAATACATTTTCTTAGAATTTCTTCTACAGTTTTGGTGCCCCTATAGGGTGTATTTTTAATAATTATGGCTTAACCGATTTGGGATTAGTGAACCAGGGCAGGGAGTTATACAAGATGAAGTATCTTGGTGTACGGCTTACATTGGATCCTGCACAACTGAATTTTGCCCCAGTGTTAAACAGACTTACATCTGATCTGTGCAATGCCATACATCATTTGGCTTGGGCACATAAATGTAATGAAAAATGAATGAGTACCTGAGGGTACTATACCTGCTCCAGACTCTCCCAATCCACATTCCCAAGGGGTTCTTAGCAACTGTGAATACAGTAATTGCCAGCTTTGTTTAGGGCAATAAGCATCCATGCCAATGCTATGCCTAACTCGCCTTGCCCAAGTCTCAGGGGGGCCGGGCTCTCCCTGACATTCTAAAATTTTACCAGACAATGCTCCTCCTAAGGATAGTGGAGTGGTTACTGAACATTGGCAATAAAACCTGGTTGGTGGTAAAAAATATTCACTTCTCTCTAAACACCCCCGATGCTAGAAAGGTTCTCCTACCACCATATATCCCATTTCATCTCCTATATCGTACAACATAATATACATCGAGAACTGATGGACTTTGTACTTATCTGCTTGGACCCTAACTAACTCAAAAAGTTTATCTCCATGCTATACACTTATTGAGAGGTTAATGAGATATGCTTGAGTGCCGCCAGCTCCACTCTCCACATCTGGTGGGATTGCCATTACAAAGCTACTGGTGCAATATCCATCATACTATATCCCAACTCAGACAAGCCACCACCCTTTCTACATGCTTCTCCACCATACTACACATTTCATCTCCTCTTGCAAGAAATCAATACTTAATGGAACACAGAGCCTTATCTCTGTCCACTGGGACCAAATTTCGGTCCTGACAGTGAGGCACTGGCTCTCCAAGGTGTAAGAAATTAGACAATTAGAGGATTTATCATCCACTTCATCAAAGGGCAAGGAGAGATATACAAACCCATCGTACCACTGACTAGAGTTCACGACTAAACATACCCCATAAGGACCTACTAAATACCTTGACATGATTTACAGAAAGGCACTTACAACCCTCTTTACTTTGTGCCCCATGCACACCTACTTTGAGATGCCCAGTCTCTTTGATCTACCGTTATATATCTAATTTATGTACTAATGCTTTATGAAAGTGATGTCTTTCTTTTAGAAATGCAGATATGTGTTGATATTCCCTCAGGTTTCGCATTCCGAACCTTTTCTGTACGCTAAGACTATATAAATTTGGAGTCCTTGACCGGTTGTTACAGCAAATTACCATAATGTCTGTAATGATTACAGTTGTCCTTCCCTCTTCTTTTTTTCATGCCTTTCCCCACTTTAATATGCCTTAAATAAAAATCTTTGATTCTGAAAAAAGAAACATGAGCTCACCAAAAACATTTTGCCATATTGTCTAAAATTAAAACAGCTAATAATGTTCACGGGCCATAAAGAAATTATGCCTTATGTTTATCACCCCATTTTCCCTCTAGATTGTAAGCTTGCGAGCAGGGCTCTCTCCACCAAATGTATCGGTTTGTCTTAGTCTGTCAATTCTTGTCTTGTCATATCCCTTGAATTTATGTATTGTATTAAGCGCTGCGTAAACTGTTGGCGCTATATAAATAAAAGATAATAATAATAATAATAATAATAATTGTGTTAAATGCTTTATAACAATATTTATAAAGTGATTTTTTTTGCTCTATTGATTTTTTTCTTCTAGAACATTCGCTGCTTAGCTATAACTGATCCCACACTAATTAACTAAGAAAACTGCCTTTTAACTTCTCTGCTAATCTTAGGGGGAAAAAAAACACAATTGGCAAATTACTACCACACAGTCTTTTAGTTTTGTTTGAGTGTACATTTATGGGATTATCTAAAATTAAAACAGCTAATAATGTTCACGGGCCATAAAGAAATTACTAACGTTCAAACGGTAGATGTTTGGTTACTAATGTGAAAATGTTCCAGATGAAAGAGAATTTACAATTAAATTGCAACTCGTTTTCTTAGGTCGTGTAGCAGCCCCAGATTAGAGATCTATCATTTACACAGCTGCCAGAGAATTATGTACATTACTCTAAGGAAAAGCCATGCTGTGTTCTGTGTGGATCAGGTGAATGCTTAGAAGAAGAAATAAATCAAGTTAACATTATAACTCTTTCTGATAAGGTTAAGAATTTCCTGGAAATACATGGATTTCTGTGTTTGTTCAGTTAAGAAATAATCATTAAATGATTGATATGACTGCTGCATAAACCATTTATGTATTTTTTTCTCTTTTGGATCTCCCTCTTCCAAAAAAGATTATAATACCCACAGGACAATTTGGAATCACCCATCCAGGGCTGGACTGGCCCACGGAGACACCGGGAGATTTTCAGGTGGGCTGGTCGGTCCAAGGGCCGGCACATCGAGTTTTAAAGTGGCCGTAAGACCGCCTCCGCCGGTATATATATATATACACACACACACACACATATACATATATACACCGTATATATGTTTTTTTCAGTGGTATGATTTAATGGTGGAAATTATTAATGCTCCCCCAGTTTTGACTGTGGTATCTAATGTGCCCCCCTATATATTGTTTCTAGAGTCGCCACTGCTTGGGCATCCTTTCCACATGACATGGGCTAATTCTCAGTCCATGATCTATAGAAGACCATTGACTATATTAAAAGCAAATACTAATATAAATCTACTGTGTATTTTTTATGGATAGAGTTATGGTAAATATTTACAAATAATAATAATAATTTATAGTAACAATACTAATGTTAGCTTGTTAATTTGTAGACACTATTTGTAGTTTTACATACACAATATAGTGTATATAATGACTAAATACACCTTTAGGGGGCAGAAATGCCTAGTACTATTAAAAATAGAAAGACACTCACGATGAAGTAAATTATTCTCAAAGAGTATTGATCCTTTGACCCCCGCAGAGACACAAGTACGTTTCTACTTGTTATTTCTTTCTTGCTTCCTTTCTACAAATGAAAGCACCAAATGTTATTGATTGATGTACAAAGCAGTCACTGGAATATTTTAAATTACACTGTCTAATTTGATGTCCGATGGAATTCTGCAAGCGCTAGACAATGTCACCTCTTAGCCAACACTTCAGCTCTAGTAACATGCATTGAATACATCTGAAATGTAGGGATGGCTGAATGTTTACTACAGCTGATTAATTTATGTTCAATTAAACCAATCTTTCAGTATATTTGTCTGTGCATGGAGCAATATCTCACTGGAAAACTTGAAATGTGAATTATTTATGAAAGGCTTCTTGGCTGTTAATAAATTCCAACCAACATCTTATTTTGTTTTTAATGTAAGGCTCTTTAACAATGAAAAAACACATTTTCATTATTTTTTTAATATTCAATGTAACTTACTGAAGTAGGAGGCCATGATTTGAAGTTTGATAGACACTCATTGTTGATTTTATTTTTTTACTGTGCAAAAGGAACAAAATGTTTTTTTTTGCCATTTAGCAGAAGATATTCTGCTACCATACCAACTAAATTGGAAGAAACAATGATGAATAGGTTGTAGGCTCACAAAAGCAGGTCCCTCTTTTCCTTCTGTACAATTATGTCTTAATGTGTGTTAATTATTACGGGCAATTTTAATGTTATTGTAAAATTTTACTCTCCCCTATTGTAACAGATCTTCACAATCAGCTGGTGCTATTTAAGTATAATGTAATGCCCAAATAATAATAGCTGAGTTCTGCTATTCTGCTAACTATGACTGTTTGTGCACTTAAAGTTTATCACCATGAGAAAAAAGCCTTTGTTTCACCTCTATAATTGTTAACAGAATTCTTTGTTAAATGTTCATAACTGGGTCAAACACTTCCTCAGGTAAGGAGTTTAAAGTAATACTATACATATTTTTAGAAATGAATAGGCACAGTAAATAAATATATATTTTTCTTGTCTTGTATACATGTTGTTTCTCTTGGGCAAGGGAAATATTAAAATTAGCTTACAACTTTTTAGGGACATTTGTTATAATGATAAATGCTAGAAAGCTTTCAAAAACTAAAAAGCTATTCCAAGTGTTTAGAACAGCTACAGGGGAAACATTGGAGAGATTTATGGTGCTAGTTACAAAAGATGAGCAGGTATATCTAACCATATATTTTCCATTATGTATAACTGCTGCTAGCTTTGCAGCATATGGCTACGATATGTCTGTCTACACAGTCCTAACTCTGCTGAGAGACTGGCTTTGCTAATTGTAAAAGCCAGAGGTTCTCAAAACTGTGGTCAATGAACCACATGTCACAGATGACAATTCAATACTATTCAAATGAGTCCTTGGAATAATACCACAATTTGGATAGAAGGTATACATCTTTAAAAAACAAAAACAAAACTTGCACCCTCGGGAATGACATTGGGAGCTGAAGAAACTGATTGGAATCTAGAACTTTATTACTTTATAGTTCTGTTCTTCTTCAGATAAAGGAAATATTTGCATATCCATCTATAAAGGTTTATGGTATATGTCATGATCAACTAGATATAGTCTAACTAAAATGACAGTAGATGTACATTTTACAATTCTATTCGCTAAGTAAAGATACTAGTTTTATGCAATTATACGTTTACAGACATACACATTGAACGATACACCTTCTCAAGCACGCACTCATGTGAAGGAGCAGACCTCGGTTGGTTCTGAGAGTCGAACAAAGAGATGCAATCCTAGATAAGCTAAAAAAAACTAGCATAAGGTACAGT
The DNA here is from genome assembly GCA_023333645.1 of Sceloporus occidentalis. NCBI lineage: Eukaryota > Metazoa > Chordata > Lepidosauria > Squamata > Phrynosomatidae > Sceloporus > Sceloporus occidentalis. The sequence continues at coordinate 8,834,639 of JALMGF010000017.1, read as the reverse complement.
GCTGCCTAGTATTACAAAGATCAAGTTATATGGGAAATGTAGGTAGCATTAATTCTCCAAATCAAATATATTCTTTTAAAACTGAATCGTAGATGTGGCAAAAAAATCCAATATCTTGCAAAGAGCTGTAAATTTAAAATTCAAAAATGTCAACTGTAGACAGAATAACACTGCATGGCTGAAGGATTGTATGCACATATGTTAGAAAGCTTTGCAGAAAATGTATTTCAATAGATACATATTTTCCCTAAACAAAAGGAGACTTAAATAAAGCCATAAAGTAAATCCACCAAAAACCACAAAGAACACAATAACCATTTATCCACAAATCCTATGAGATTTTACATTGTGACTGCATCCTGGTTTTTAAACACCTCTGGGAATTCCTATAATTATTCCAAGGATTTAGCTCTTTGCCAAGGGAAAAAGTAAGAATCAATAAAACCTTAGCTATGGAATGTTCAGTCAGCTTAACCTAATGATTGGAAGTACTGCACTGGAAGTTTATGTGCACACACTTGATTATTTACTTACTGAACCAAATCAGATTGGGCGAGTGGAGGTAACTGTAGATAATTTAGAGGTATTAGGTATGATTTACTGAACAGGGAGTTCTAGGTAATAATTATATATAATATCTCATAAAAAGACAGCCTGGCTCTTATTGTTTCTTCTTCATACTTTATTTGATACTTTTTCAGCTTCAGTTAAATTATTAGTATTACTTATCCACTTGAAAACGAGGTAATATCCTGCAAAGATTTAACTTCTTAAACCTCAAAGCAAAACTGTCACCTTCAAAGCTTTTATCAAGGAAAATGATTTTAGTAAAAGTAGCTGTAGCTTATAACTTTTGTATTGTGAAAAAAGTAATAGTTTCGTAGGTATTTTGTTTAAAAAAACTGAGATTATTTTATTTTATAAAAACTGAGATCTATGGCAAAAGGAAACAACCTTAATTTATTAATTGGCTTCTTGTTCTGAAATACTCTCTTTACCCCACCTACCTCTTGGAAAGACTCTTGAACCAGCCACCACCAGCAGTTTACTTTACAACTGGAATAACTTAATGGGAAAAAATCATGTAGATTCTGCTGCCATGGCTTACACTTATAGTGAGCTTTAAATACATATATACTTCTTATTTAATCTGAGAAAAAAATATTGAACTATAATATGTAGGATTTATCCAGGACAAACATTTCAGTTATTTCAGTTAACACAATAACACACAGTTTCAAAACATGTATTAAAAGAGGCCAGATACAAATTATAAAATAGGCAAACCACGCATTTTAAACCATCACCGTGTCCAAAGAAGATATCTGAAAAAGACAAAATAATTTTGCTCTGTATCAGGAAGACGTCCATCAACTAAAGCTTAAGTCTAACTGGGTCATGCAGCAAGACAATGATCCAAAATATGCAAGCCATTCTGCATCAGAAGAGGTAAAGATGTTGCATACCTCAAACTGGTTTATATCATTATATATGCATTGGGTTCTGTAATAAATCCTGTCCAATAATATGTCATCATGCATCACTTATATTTAATAATCCATACTCTGGGTGAATTCAACACATTTCAGACTACTTCCATTGATTATACTGTAGTAACAAAAGCACATATATCTTTTCAGCATTTGCATCAATACCCTAAGTGTATGGACAGTTGCTGTTGACCTAAAATTCAGAAAGCATGTTTCAAGGTGCTGTACATGAAGAATACAACTAACGTGTAGTAACAATGTTACACGGATCACTCGTACAGCCGCAATATCTGAATTATTTATGCTCTAGGGGGACACTGGTCGATATGAAAGAATAAGCTAGTTCAAACCTTTAGATGGAAAGGTTGTTTGATAATTTTAAAAGAATACCATGGCAACCATAGACCAAATTTTCTATCAAACCTTATGAATGGTACACATTTATATTTCATAGTAATGACTTTTTTACTTTAATCTGCCCTTTTACTGGGCAGAAATACTCATAAAGGTGTCGAATGGTTGTAAGGAGTCAAGACACCAGAAGTTCCACCTTCTTCTGTAATATTGTAGACGGTTTAGCATTTCCCAGCTATTTATCACTTCTATGCATGTATTTTTACGTAGCTACAACCACTTTATAATAGCAAGTCAAATCCTTAAGAGATATTTAAATAATGTTGGCATAGTTCATGCTGCCGAAAAAGCTTTTTGTATGACCTTTAAAAATTAATGTAAGGTGAAATTTAATCCTCTTCTGCTGAATTTATACGGAATCCGAAATCATTTATTTTTTTCTGATACATTCAACCTATAAAGTGCACTTCAAATATGAATGCTTTCCTTAGAACATAATCCTGCCATTGTTGAAGATCAAAGGCTTGTCATTTACAAACACAAACAGCATCAATTCTAAAGCACCTTGTGTTTCTGTGATACATATGGGAGGCCCGGAAGATTCCAACATTTTGTGCTAAAATGTCACCATTTCATATTTTGTCAGTAACCTTTTATGCCGACTGCAGATTGTATTTAAATGACCAGATATTGATTGTACCATGAAGAAAGGTTACTCGCGTATTCCAAGTTTCATAATTCAAAATGCACCGTATGTAGATAAAAGCTGAATATAAGAAACAAATTGAATTTTACCAGTGACTCATTGGGCTTAATGATCCTGAATGTTACCATGCATAAATCCCTGTTAAAGTGTAAAAGAAATGTTATATATATATATGGAAAGGTCATGATCAAAATAATGATCTGATGGAAACTACAATTTAAAGGTATACTCACACAAGACAAAGGTTGACTCATTAAAGCAGTCCTGTTACTAAAGGGATCAGTCTTGATCTAAGACTGAAGGCACCTCACAGTTACTATTTCAGAGAAGGAAAATAATGTCACATACTATTTATGAACGAGCTAAAGTTTCATGAGTGTTCATGTTAATGCTGAGAACCTACAGCATGACTTGCATTAGAGCTATGCTAATTTGTTGATCTACTGTCAAACCTCAAATTTTATTTGATCCGTGTCCTTGTTTTATGTTTAGAATAGCCTTATGTCTATCTCTTGCACATATGCATAAATACTAATCTAAAAGTGGGGCAATTAAAACACAGAACACACTTTTGAGAAGTCAGTATTGTGGAAGGGCTTGTAACATGACAGGAAACAGAATGAAACTGCAGATGTCATGGACACCCTCAAAAAACCAACACAGGCAGGTGATCTGTGTCTTTGATCATAGTGACCTTGCACCCTAAGTGTAGGTTTCAAATTATAAGAAAATGGAGAAACAACGCGTCTGTATCTTATATACTGAATAATCAGCATGCTGTAAGGAGCTGTGTAAATCCCAACAATATGCTGGTGGAATGTAAGGACATTTAATGGATGACTTGTTATATAAACATTTGAATTGATTCACTAAAGTGGGAGCTGGTAGAAAAATCTGCTGGAAAGTGGTGGTCCCCGCATTCACTTTGTATTATAGAGGACAAACCCAGCTAATTTCTTTCCTAAAGCTGAGCCTGCATAATAATGCATAATTTGATCTTTGGCGTGCTTTCAGGAATTCTCACTTATTTTATTATGCTGGATACTTGGTGCAGCGACTGAATGAAGTTGGCCCTTCATACTGTAAAGTGAAGCCAGTGAGATGAAACTGCAATGATTATGTCCCTTTTTTTAGAGAAACTTCACTGAACTGGTAGTTTTGATAGCAGACATTTATACAAATCATATTTTACTATGGTTTGGAGCTGATGGTGAAGGTACAACAAAATATGGCTGCCATCAGGGGCTTTAGGCAGCCAATCATGTACCAAGCAAGCGCAAAGGGCAAATTTGCAGAAGTCTCTGATGCATTTGCAAGGGGGACACCCTTAAAATTTAAAGGGACCATTTTAATGCATGTGATCGCTGGATTATCCCTTTAAATTACAGATGAAGCCAAATTATGGTGTACTTTTTATTATTTATTGACATGCTGTAAAAGGTGGCTGAAGACAGAATATGTAAGATAGAGGCAGATATGCTTTAACTACTTGTTTGTTTGATTATATTTATTATGTATAATCAGATTGAGTGGCCATTGGGATGCTCCACAGATGTCTTAAAGTGCCAAGGTCACCTTTTTTTTCAAGGCCAACCCTGTGTTTTTTCCAGTGAATTGTATATTCTAAACAATCGGATACCTGAGCATATGGATGAGATGAGAAGGAAAAACAGAGTATAAAAGGACACACACGGTAAAGAATAGGCAACGAATGAATGATTCACCCAGAAATAACATCTAAAAGCCAATGTAGTAATTTTCCCATCACTCTCTTGGACATCACCCACCGTGAGTTTAATGGAAAAATGTCAAAGAATGAGCACAAGAGAGTAATAAAGTGCAGTTACAGAGAGTCACTTTCCAAAAGCCGCTGACACCGATATAGTGATGTACTGCTCTTAAGTTTAGTAAACTTTAGCGCTGTAGAAAACACAGTATAAAAGATTATTCCTCTAGAAATATAGTGATAAGCTGGTGGTGTTATTAATGCTTACAGTTGCTTTGAGTATAGTTTTTATGGTACTCAGATGGATAAAATTAGCACCTACGGGTTTGTCAGTGCCTAGTAAAGCCACTGTTTTTAACGCTGCCTGGACTGGTGTGTAATGAGGCTAGCATAAGGAACGGGAGGAGGAATTATATGTTATCAATATAAGGCATCAAAGAGAACCATTTAATCTGTCTCTACAGATGCTTGTATGTAGAGAACGTATTAAATAACCAAAAAGAAAACCTACCAGCATGATACCAAACCTACAGATTAATAAATATGAGGTTTTAATATTGTATTACACTACAAAGTATACAAAACTAAAAACTATAGCTTTGAGCCCTCATAGTATAGTAGCTTATGCACAAAATTAAAATGTATCAACAGAAGGAGGCATCCTTTCATTCTAAATGGGCTCAAAATAAATAACCAATCCACAGTATTTAGGGCTTTTTGTACTGCTCACTAGCAGATGTGAGCATAATGCAGTCCTGGCTAATACATTAATATATACAATAAAAAAGATACAGGTATGATATGAAACTAGTTGCTTTTTTATACTTTCAATTGTAGCTAATCTGTATATATAATTTGGTTTAAGTATACTATAATATAATATGTAATTGATATAACATTAAATGCATGTATGTGCACACAAATGCACCTTAACAAGTATACAAGTGATTATCTTTATGAATATTATAGTGAAAGTCTGATTTAGCAGGAGAATGTTACTAGACGTGTTAAAACAACTGGTATTTACCGAATTACCGTATTTGCTTGATTATAAGACGAGGCTTTGTTCAGAGTAAATATTCTGAAAAATACCCATTGTTTTATATTTGAGGCCGTCTTATAATCGGACCTCAAATAGAGTTCTGACTATAAGACTAAGATCCAGATCCCCCGCAGCACAGCAAGGGACCTGGAACCTCCTCTCTGGCAACGTCCGCTGCTGTCGGCACTTCATCTGGGGCTTTTAAGACAGAGCGCTAGCATCGCATGACCTCCCAGTGCTCCATCATAGAAGCCCTGGCGGAAGTGCCAACAGCAGCGTAGGTTGTCTGCACACATTGTGCAGGCGTTCACCGGCTGGCTGCCAGAGAGGGGGATCCCCCGCACCGCTGCAGAGAACCTGGATCCTTCTCCCTGGCAGCCGGGGAACGACAACCTCCGCTGCTTCCGGCTTCTATGATGGAGCCCTGGCGTGACATGACCTTACTGTGCTCAGTCATAGAAGCCCCGGTGGAACTAATGGGCAGCAGAGGTTTTCTACGCACATCGTGCAGACGTCCACCGGCTGCCCCCACTAGACACCAAGGAGTCTGAAGCACGGAGGACAAGTCTAGGGATGCACTGGTAAGTCGGGGGGGGGCAAAGTGGCATATGTGGGGGTATAAGGCATATCTGGGGGCAGAGTGGCATATAGGGGTATAAGGCATATCTGGGGCATAGTGGCATATAGGGGGTATAAGGTATTTCTGGGGGGCAGAGTGGCATATAGGGGGGTATAAGGCATATCTGGGGGTCAGAGTGAAATATAGGGGGCAGAGTGGCATATCAGGGAGGCAGAGTGGCATATAGCGGGGAATAAGGCATTTCTGGGGGCAGAGTGGCATATAATGGGGTATAAGGCATATCTGGGGGGTAGAGTGGCAAGCCTAGGGGCAGATGTGCATAACTGGGGGCAGGTTGGCAAATAAAAGAAAATAAAAACAAAAAAAATCATTTTTCTCAATCGTCATTTTTAATAAATATGAAAAAATTATTTAAAAAAGCCCTTATTAGTCGTTTTTGCTGACTGACTATATTAGTATACAGTATATAAATGATTATGAAACTCCCCTTTCTGAGTATGACGATAATGTGTGATGTACAAGCACCAGTGTGTTTTACATTGATAATATACACAGATAATACCCTAAAGCACATGCATAGCATTAGATTTTTTGTTTAGAAATTGCATTTTTCTTTTAGACCACAGCTAGAATGCTAAGGAAAGGGATGTCTAGCCATGTGACAGCAGCTGCTTGCAGGGGCACTATCTCACAGGGTTAATGCACTTATCTAGATACTGGCAGAATTTAGCTTAAAGCTTCAAGCTCCTTGGTGAACACTTTTCACTTAATTCTGTATTCCCCTGCAAAGGAAACCAACTTATTTTTTTTTACTTAAACTTTTGCACAGCTTCTTCACTGCTCAGTCCTCTGCTCCCTGCAGCCCACTCTCCTCACCACCTTCCTGGCTCGCACAAACACACTCTAACACCACACTAAAACCCACACAATAGCACCCCTTCAGTCTAACACCATACGGTAATACACACTCAATCTAATATTTACTTGTAAAACTTTTTTTCCTATAGGGTAGTCTTATATTCAGGCTTTTTCTTTTTTTCCTAAATTAATATTCACATTTTGGGGGGTCGTCTTATACAGCACTACGGAATTTGATGGCGCTATATAAAACAATAAATAATAATAAAATAATCAGGGTTGTCTTATAATTGAGCAAATACAGTACTTAGCTGTGGGGGGGGGGAAATCTAACAATACCAGGATATATAGTATCTCTAGAAAGTAGGGAACGTTTCAGATGTGTAAAGTATGAAGCCACATTCTATGTCCTTACCTATTTAAAATTATTGTTAGAATCACCCTATTTTTAATTGCAGTAGTATCAAATGTACTTTGGTGTGGCACGATGCCTGGAAACTGTTTCAGTAAATTACACAACAAGATGATCCAATCTCTGGAACTTCTCCAGAACAAAGGCTGTGATGTATAATTAAAACCAACCAACAATTAATTCCAATCAAAGTGTAACATGATAAACAAGCACTGTAAATTCCTTAATCTACATTGACCCTTCCAAATGAAATTTAAATAACGTTTACTATATTTTATATAGGTATAGACATAATGCATAATTTGTATAATAGTCACAAGAAACACAATTACTACTAATAAAAGAAACTTCCCTATTTCTCTGTAGCTATGTCAGCATGTGAAATGAATTTCTAAATTATGCTCCTCATTTTATAGGTTTACTGTAGACAGTTCATTTTAAATGCTCAATCCTAGATAATATTAATATTTGAACACACATTTAAAATGTATACAAGGGCAATCTTTATTTATAGTACTATACATATTTAAACATACTTATAATGAGATTCATATCATAGCATCACAACAGCAAACACAAAATATAAATATTCATTGAAAAACAAACACAGATTATTCAAAATCCAGAATATGAAATTGAAGAAAAAAATAATTCCATTCATGATGTAAATTAGTAGCAACAAAATGTACGTAATCAATTATGCAAGTGTTATAATAACACAAATCTTCAGATCCTAGGAAAAGATGAGTTTTATAACTGTTTATTTTATTATGGAAACATATTATTTATATTAAGGTACCTCATGTAGCTGAATTAATTTTTACCTTTGGTTGTTTTGTTAGAATTCTTTATGAAGTTGTGTTGGTTTATGAAGAGGGGGAGCAAAATACTAGCCAAGTTCAAGGGGTAGAGCACAAGCAGAAAGCAGAACCTGATATAATACCCAACACATTATATAGGAAATACATGCCAAAGCAGTTTTTTGTTTTCATCAAAAAATCAAATAGCGGCTACACATTAAGTCACTACAGCTGGCAAAACAAAATCCACGTGAGAATAATCTAATGGCAATGCTTGCTACCCAAGCTCCATTACATTTGCAAGTATGCATACACACATGTACACACACATATATCATACATCAAAACACTCATTGTTAACATTTGCGGTATAACCATAGTCCATGACATGTACAGGTTCCAACCATACATTAAATCGGGGCAGGACAGCATCCAAGTCCAGAATAAGGCAGGTGCCCCTTTAGGTGCAGGGTCATGTGGCTCCATGCCACTAACATCAGTGAGAACGCCCCCAGCCCCAGCCGCCTACCGTCAGCAGGGGCACCCACTGATGTCAGTGGACAGTCCTGTCCACGTCCCGCAGGGGTAGGCTCAGGTAACATATGGCATTAGATTGAGTGTGTATTGTGTAGGTTTTAGTGTGGTGTTAGAGTGTGTTTGTGCGAGTCAGGAAAGTGGTGAGGAGAGTGGGCTGCAGGGAGCAGAGGACTGAGCAGTGAAGAAGCTGTGCAATAGTTTGTTAAGTAAAAAATAAGTTGTTTTCCTTTGCAGGGGAATACAGAATCAAGTGAAAAGTATTCACCAAGGAGCTTGAAGCTTTAAGCTAAATACTGCCAGTATCTAGATAAGTGCATTAACCCTGTGAGATAGTGCCCCTGCAAGCAGCTGCTGCCATGAGGCTAGACATCCCTTAGCATTCTAGCTGTGGTCTAAAAGAAAAATGCATTTGCTAAACAAAAAATCTCATGCTATGCATGTGCTTTAGGGTATTGTCTGTGTATATTATCAATGTAAAACAGACTGGTGCTTGTACATCACACATTATCTTCATACTCAGAAAGGGGAGTTTCATAATCAATTATATACTGTATCCTTCTATAGTCAGTCAGCAAAAACGACTAATAAGAGCTTTTTCAGAACTTCCGTTGTAAGGTCACAGTGAATAAGATGAATAGTACCTCAGCATCCCATGCTCCTAAGAATTTCCACATTTACTAACTACTTTAAGAACACACAATGACAAGGCACAAGGGGGGTGGGATATAATTCTACAGATGCATAACCTAGACCCCAGAAATAAATGGAACTTAGTCATAATTTTAGGATAAACTCGTCAGTGTTGGCCCTGCCTAACACAATTCACTGTTTAGTAAAACACTCAATACCCTTTTTATTTGCACTATTACTTTGTATTGCTTAAGAAAAGCTATTCAAAATAAAGATGTAAAGTGTTGAATTGTTGAGTTTAATGTTTAAAATTACGCAAATATTATTTATGGATACAATGTTTGTTATCTTCCCTAAAGCCATCTTCTCACTTCCCCTAATTCCAATCTATTTGCATACACACCATATGCTGTGTGGTATATATTTCTATGGTTACATTTGCTTTTGTCAAAGTAAGATATAATGTATACATAGTGTGTATATATATATATATATATATATATATATATATATATATATATATATATATATATATATATATATAGAATCTATTATCTTGAGTTTGATTTCTGTTTCCCTATAACTATGCAGAAACAACAAAAAAAACAGTTCTATGCAATATTACAGATTTATATAGACTTGCAAAAAATATTAATAGTATCATATGAAGCCGTCAGGAGTGAGATAATAGCTGGAAGGAAAAATTCATGAACAGGTGTTTGAAGTCTGTTAAATTAATACAACATATGCGTCTGGTTGCCAATAGAAATGTATAATTGGAAATTGTGTTCTATTTCCATAATCCTATTTTCTCACCTTCTTTTATGGTTATATTTCTGCAAAAAAAATGCCAGAAGTAAAACAGAAAGAAATGCTAATAATGCAGTTTCTACAACTAGCACTATTAAAACGACAGTAACCGTGCGCAGAAGGTATCCATTAAGAAAGCAATGACAAAATATATTGTAAAGCAATTTTATATTTTCGCAGCTTAGTATCTTATGGTTTCTTAGCACTGCAGCTACCAAGAATATATTGTACAGTGCAGGCCTACGCTGGTCTTCAAGCACATACCCAGTGGGCCAGAGCCTCACATCACAAACTTTTGAGGACTCACGAACAGCTGATAAAATACTGTTACCTGCTAATGTTACCTCCTATTACGAATTAAATGTCTGATGACTGCCCACTTTCTTATAACAAATATCTGGTGGAGAAGCCTATCCATTTTGGCGTTTATTTGCTAAAGGAAAAGGTGGAAGGAAAGTTGTTGTTTTCACCACCTGACATAAACCTGACATAAGCCTGACACCTGACATAAACCTAGTGTTGGTGAAGAGCCAACACTAATGGTTCCTCCGAGCAGGAATAGCTGAGCTGGTCCTGCATAATTCAATAAGTGCGCAGACTTAGAAGAAATCTCCCTGATTGAACCATATACTGTATTATACAGGGCCAGCAAAGCTCTTCCTACAACAGGAGCTCCCAATGGTAAACCCATAACGCTTAGTGAAACACGACTCTCCCTATAACTCTCCTGTCAACTCTCCTTTTAGGGAATAAACCCTGTTGTGTTTGTTTAGTAGAACTCACCTGCCATAGGGTGCCTTGATGTCACAGCTGAGCTTATGTACTTTGGCCAAAATGCAGTTCCAAAGCCTCATGTTTATTGAATCTATTTTGTAAGTTTGGTTTTTAGCAATTTGTTATTCTTTGGTCATAAAAACTGGCCTGTCAGAGTACATATTAGTTATGATGAAAAGTGAGTAAATGTGATGCCTAGACACAAAAGCCAATAAAACCAGAGCAGGCCAGCTGCATCACTTCAAATTGGTTTGTTAATTAAAGAAGTGCCCCTAACTGCGTACATCTTACTACTGCCTAAAAGTAGAAATTGCTTCTCCAGCCAACCAGAAAACAGCACATTCCACATAAAATACCACAATATCCTGTTACTTTATCTGTAATATGAAAATTATTTAAAAAAAGAATTTATGCATTTCAGTCTCCATGTTGTGCATAAGCATGTTTAAGCTTGTTACAGACCTTGGTATCTTCTACAAAGAGTTAGACCTTCCTTTTAAAGGCATTTAGTAATACAATTATTAAAAATAATGGTTCCCAGTACAGTTTGAAGGTACACTAGAAACAAAATTCCTCTGACTATTCCACACTAACTGCAGTCTTCTGTCTCTTTTCATTGTCTCGTCTATTTTCTTAAAAGCAGTTCTCAATGGCGTTTACTCACTAAAGGGTTTTACATGTAGCAAGTAGTTATAGATTTTAGTTCTAAATGGCCAAGTAATTTTTTTCCGCCACACTGTTAATCCAGACACATAATAATTGGAGGGAAATAGTTAATAAAATAATGTATGCCTATTTTCAGTACACAGAGACAATTCTTTCTATAATTCCCCACTCCTACATGCAATAAAAAAAATCTCACCAGTTTGGCACCCTAGGCAGCTGCATAGATCATCAATATCGTAACCCTGATCCGATACTAATACTATGCTATCCAATTTTGTTTTTATTAAACTTTATCAGGTTCCCTTTTCTTTGTCTAAAGAAAATTTGCTGTTGTGGATGCTGTAACCAAATTCACTGCTTCTAGCTTATTAAACGTCCCACACTTTTTTGCATTACACAGAAGAGAAACGTTTAAATTTGATTAACATTTACTAGCGGGTAGAAGTATTTACAATATACACAGTGCCAACAGTAAACGATAATACACATTTGGAAAACATTCAGCCTATGAATGGTATATTGCAGGGCTATCTGACTCAGTGTTCTAGAGTCATTATCCTGCAGGAGTTTAAGAATTCCTCTAATTACCACGTAATTGACCAATTAACTTTAAGCGTCAATAAGCACCGTGTCAAGTGTTTTAATGCATCCTGCTTAATAGGAAATCAGGCCACTACTGTAACCAGGTCCAAATTTTCCACTTAGTATTGTAGGAATTTAGCCATATGGCTTATACTGCCTGCAGCCAAACTTTAGTAACGCATCATTATTATTCAAACTTGCTTAAATACATATTTGCTGGTTTTAATTCCATAAATAATAAGGATTTTACTTAGCTTAGTATGTTTTACTTCAATGCACAAAGCACTGACAATGGATAAGAAGACGTAGTATAAGATGGAAGTTTCCTGGAACCATGCTCATTGAGGTACATTTAATGTCCATACTGCAACTCTAAATACATTTATGGAAGCTGGGACAGTCAATCTACAAGTGGTTCTTCAATTGCCCAACTGGATCAGTCTCTTTCGCCACTCACCTGCAGATAGACCGACCATTGACTCCTACATTTGAGACCCATACTACTAACTAAAATATACAGTATAACTCAGTTTTGTGCTCTAGGGCATTTACAATTTAGTAAAAGTGTGTGAACAATTGATGTAATAATCAATCACATTTAAAAAAATTAAACATCACCACCAAAACATTTTGTAGATTTTTCTTTAAATTTTATAATACTCTCCTGCTTATGCTTTTCAAATCCATGTTTAAATTCCCTAACTGTATTAACCTCTACCACTGATGTAAGGCTATTCCATTTATACAGTATACTACCGTCTCACTTTGAGACTATGACACAGTCCCCATAAAATATACCTCCTTTTGTAATTTGCTCAACCCCTGTGTGTATTCTATCCTATCTCTTCTCTCTTTAATCTCCTCCAAGCTATTCATGTTGAGATCCTTTAGCCTTTCCCAATAAACTTAATCCTGCAAAGTATTCACTATTTTAGTAGACCTTCTATGAATTCTCTACAGAATATCTCTATCCTTGACAGTCCCTTACAACTAGGGTTGCAGCATTTCCTACTTTGGTCAAATCATCCTATTAAGCAATCGGACTTCCTAGATAATAGTAGATCTTAACCGGTCAGTTAATGGGAATGTCTATCTCTTTCCTCATCGCATAAATCTTTCACTGGAGGATGAAGTCAGGAACACATGGGGAGTGGGACAGCAAGGTGGGTCTTAAGGGTGCTGCCCTGCGTCAGGTATAGGGTAACTTCCCATTTTTAATACACTTCTCTCGTATATGGGGATTCCAGATTTGACCATCTCCAAATACTTCCAAATTCCTAACTTGTTGCAGACCTCGGTATTGTCTACAAAAAGCTACACCTTCCTTTTGAGACATTTAGTAATACAATTATTAAAAATAATAGTTCCCATAACATTTTGTAAGGTACAAAAATTCACTCAACAAAATTTCCTTACTCTGTGTAACGTACCTGGCTGCCGGTTCCTCCGGGTCCGCGGATCTTCAGCCGCCGCGGAGAAGAGGGAGACCGCCGGCTTCATCACAGCGGCATCAGCCGCCACGGAAGAGGGGGAGACCCCCCACCTTGCCACAGCAGTCTCTACTGCCGCGGAGAAGGAGGAGTCCCCCCGCCTTACCACAACAGCCACAGCCGCCGCGGAGAAGGGGGAGACCCCCCGCCCTGCCACAGCAGCTTCAACTGCCGCGGAGGAGAGGAAGACCTCCCTCCTCCGCAAGACAGCTTCTGCCACCACGAGGACGGGGAAGACCCCGCAACTCCACACGGCAGCCGTCACCTTCTGGAACCTGGTCCGGACCTGCCGCGTGTACACGCTCTTCCGCACGGCATTTTGAATTTGTGGCGGGAAAATGCTAATTGAAGTCTGCACTTCCTCTTCCTATTTAAGAGCCTCAGAAACCTTCCAGCCTTGCCTTCTGATGGTTGTACCTATCTTGCATAGTGTCTTCTCAGTACGCATTCCTGTTGATTTCCCGTTACCGACCCGGCTTGTTCCTGTTACCGATTTCCTGGCGTTTGACTCTGGCTTCCCTCACGACGATTCTGACCTCTGGCTTCCTGACCTCGGCTTACCCTGCAACGATCCTGACTTCTGGCTTCCTGACCTTGGCTTGCTCATTGGCTATTCTATACTGGACTCTGGTGTTCTGTCTATTGGACTTGCACACGCTGTTCTACCTGATTACAGGTTCTACCATACGCTGTGCGTGACACTCTGTAAAAATTTTGCGTGGTACCTTTAAAGTTATTTGGGTATATACGTACAAGATGAGTATTTCAAACTTCATCTAATGCATTTTGCTGTACCACAATCTGTTTTATCAATTGAACTCTTCTAAGTTATCATATACATGTAAATTAAAAGATTTGGTGTTAACTTTTGTCCTAAAACAGTAAATATTAAATGTTAAATATTAACAGAAACTATTGTGGAAAAAATGAATAAAAAGGAGTAGGGACTTAAACATGCAAATAAGTATAAAATGCTAAGTGCCACTGGTAAAATCACTGTTAAAGTGCAGAAAGCCTATAGTCCATATAGCCAAACATTTCATTTCCCATTTGAATTCTCCTCTTTGAGGAATATTGATTTTTTTTTAAAATACTTAACTCTATCTCTGTGTTATGGAGATTTCAACAGTATTCAACACCAAACACCTAGTTATCTAATCTAATACATGTTCTATTGCTTTGTATTTCAAACCGACATGTTTGATAATGTTTCTTGTACACAGTTTCCTAAAGGCATTATTCTACATGCACAATATTAAATAAGCAGCAAGATATAAAAAAGATAAAAATGTATTTGTGTTCTTGTGGGTTACAAAAGTAATTTATAGTAATCCTTCCAAGTGCAGGTTGTTAAAATAATATATTACTAAAATAAAAGTAAGCTTAATAGAAAGTTCTTTGATTAACATAACTGCACTGATCATCAAAATGCTGAAATATGGTTTATGTTTCAAGAGGGATGGCTTATTTTCTCTAAATCCATCACAGATATTTCTGATGATGGATTAAAAAAAATGAGAATAATGAGAAAAAAGCACGTGAAACACTTGCTTTTTTGTGTGTGCAGTATTTACAAATGAATGGAACATGATATTGGTTTAGTATGTGTTACTGCCTTTATAAACCATTTTTGGAAATTCCTCTAGTTCAAGAAAAAGGAATGCAGAGCTAATCCCATTCAAATTAGTATGATAAGTAAAGAACTCCAGTGAGGTTTCACTATAAGAAGAGATTGAGTGGACATACATAATGCAGAGCTTAACAAGAGATTCTTTTTTTAAGATTTCAATCTCACTAATTTAATTATGCTTTATGTAGGGCCACTTTGGTTCTTTTTTGCAGGAAAAACTAGTCAATCATGAATTCAGTGTGTGTGGACCACAACTTGTCTGACAACTCTTGCTTTAGTGACCAAACCCTAGTGGAACTCAAGATACATATGGCCATAAGCACTAAGACTGGGCATAAATGTGTTGACCTGCTACCTGTGTAAATGGCATGGTTACTTCATGGGAATTACATTTGACCTGTACACATGTTTCCAAAAATGTTAACAAAACAAATATAATATCCTTATCTTATATTGTCTTCCTAAACTTGTGTGTGAAATATACTCTAATTCATTTCCTCCCCTACAATGTTCTGATGGCTAGAGGTGGGCAAGCTAATCAGCATACAGCACAAGCAAGTCAAGAAAGCAAAACCATGCATTTTAAGTAAATAACTTTGAGTGAATAAACACCCACAATTTAGAATTTGTGTTTTTTTCTAACTCATATATTTTACAGTTCTGTACACTAAATGCATGCACATAATGTGTTCACAAAGTAAAATCAGCCATATATAGGTATAATCAAGCAAATGTATACTAGGGGATTAGCCAACTTAATCTCATATTCTTATTGAAAAAATATTGCCACTTAGGGATAGCTAAATGAATTTATTACAACTACCTATAGCAAATGTATAGCATGTTGTCTCACAATCTCTATATTTATTTGGAAATGATTAGTTTACATGTTATTATGGATGCTGACAATTGCAGCAGGGCCAGCATTTTCTAATCAATATCCTATCCTTATGTTTCCCCCTTCTTCGGCCTTCACTTTTACAAAGGCTGGCCTAAGCAAATGAACCTTAATCAGCAACCTTACAATATAGAGAGATAAGATTAGATGAAAATATAATTGGGTGGAATAATGGTATACACATTTGGGTACACTTTCTCCAAATTAAAACTGTATCTTAATTTTAAACAAAAAAATGCCAAAATAATTACATTGATTGACAAACAAAAAGAAAACTCTATGAGTAATGTTAGTAAATGATTTTAGGTATACTAAAACCTATAAAGCTAACAGTTTCATCTAAAATAAAGCGTTACATATGCTGTAATATGTATATTTGAGTGGTATTGAAACCTCATTGGAGTTGTTTTTTCACAAATATGGTTCAGAGTATAAATGTAATATAAATGATTATTATTTACAAATAGTAACAGTATTCATATTTTAAGTATTATATAGATCTATATTGTATTCTCTATAAAAGCACTGGGAACTTTTGTACATGCAATCTATTTTACACTTCAAGAAAAGTCATAGGATGTGCAATGAAACAATAACTCTATAAAATAAGATACTCATTAGATATTATTATGCATTTCATAGTGTATACTTTTGTCTCTACTGCAGCAATCACACAAATTCTGTTTTTAATGGTCAAACTATAAACTTTTATTATTTTTTCCAAGTAATACAAGACCCACATTTTGCCTAAACACAATCCATTTGATTAGAATGAAAAGTCTATTACTAATGGCTTGTTTTATAATCAGATCCCATTCAAATTCATTAACTCAAAATTTTGCTAAGTACATTACATGCAATATAAAAAACTTTGGTATATTCTATGATGCTTTTTAAAGGCATTGTAGAGTTATATTTTATTAAACAAGATGCAACCTTTCAAGGACTATACATGTTATACATGTTATTATTAGCCTTAAACTGAATATTTAAAAGAGGATAAAGAACAGAATAAAACAGAAAGATATTTACCGTATTGGCTCAGATATAGGCTGCACCCTAAAAGTTTGGTGCTTTTAAAAAAAAAAAAAGTTTTTTAATAGATATGCTGCCACTCTGCCCCCCCCGATATGCTGCCACTCTGCCCCCCCCGAGATATGCTGCCACTCTGTCCTCCCCCCCTCGAGATATGCTGCCACTCTGCCCCCCCGACTTACCAGAGCAGACTCCCGGGTGTCTTGCAGGGCCGGAGGGGGACATCTACGCAATACGCGTATACAACTCCCGGTGCTGGCACTCAGCACAAGTGCCGGCACCGGAAGTTGTATACGCGTATTGCGTAGATGTTCATCCGGGAGTCTGCTCTGGTAAGTCTTGGGGGCAGAGGTAAAATGCATCGTGCGGACGTTCACCGGTTGCGGCGATGCGCATAAACAACCTCCGCTGTTGGCACGTCTGCACGATGTGCTTTAACAATCTCCCTTGCCAGGACTCCCCTCGTGGGAATTCTCGGCAAGGGAGATTGTTAAAGAACATCATGCAGACGTGCCGGCAGCAAAGGTTGTTTACGCGCGCATCGCTGCAGCCGGTGAACGTCTGCGCGATGCGCTTAGAAAATCTCCCGTGCCGGCACTCCCCCCGTGGAAGGTGCTGGCAGGGGAGGCTGTCTGAGCGTATTAGAGAGTAGGATACGGGCCCCCTGCACCGCTGCGGGAGATCTGTATCCTAACCCTGCTGCCTGCCCGGCGCCCGGAACTGCATGTCCCGGGCGTCGGGCGCTAGACCCCGAATATAGGCCGCACCTTTAAAGACTTAAAGTGGGGGGGGAAAGTGCGGCCTATATTCGGGCCAATACTGTATATATGTATATTTGAATAGGGGTGATACAAATAAAATGTGCTATCCATTATTATGGTATTTCACAGAGGGTTCTGAAGTGCAGGGGAAAGGTAGTACAAGTAGATTTAGCAATGCTAAGGTTGGCAAAGGACTATAGCCACATGACTATTGGTCAGAAAAAAATAGAAGTCTGAAATATATGTTATGAAATGTAAATACACTATATGGACAAAAGTATTGGGATACCTGACCATTACACCAACCGGGACTTTTATGACATAGCATTCTAAATTCATAAACATTGATATCTAGTTGGTCCCCCCTTCGCAGCTATAACACACTCCCACTTTTCTGGGAAGGCTTTCTCTAAGATTTTGGAGTATTTCTGTGGGATTTTTTGCCCATTCATCCAGTAGCACATTTGTGAGGTCAGGCACGGATGTTGGACCAGAAGGGCTGGCCCACAATCTCCGTTCCAGTTCATCTCAAAGGTGTTCGATGGGGTTGAGGTCAGGACTTGGTGTCCCAATACTTTTGTCACTATAATCTAATTTTTATGGATCTACTAGACAGGTTGTTAAAGTTTATTTTACTTGGTAATACAGTACATTTGTGCTCTTGCCTCTGTACTCTGTGTATACTGTTAACTGGCAGTTTATAATATGCTTTCATATCTGCAGGGTTCTCCTCTAGAATGGGCTCAGATTGAGAATGCTCATTTAGGTCTATATTATTTCACCCAGTTGTTGTGGCTTCTTAAAAGTTCCACTAAAGATTCATTGTATTTATTAGAGTCTTACTTGATACCAATTTTTATGTTTAACAGTTCCCAGAATTGCTGAGTTCTTGAAGCCTTCAAGTGTCTGATATTTTTAGTTAAGAGTAAAGCATGTTCTATAATCCTTTTTATCTGAGATATCCTCCAATGAGCAATGCAATCCATTACTGTGCTGATATCAGGCATTGGTATCCACCAAAGGATTGATGTCTAAAACGTTTAAGCTATTATTACAAAGTGAAGACAACTCTCCAAATTATTCTATATGTTACAACAGCAAATGGATTTACTAGCTACTTTTAGCGAGAATAACTATCGGAAAGCCAATATATTTGGTGTACCTCTATGCACTAACAACCTTTAGAAGGACAGAAAGGTGCTCTGGAGATTGAACATAGCATCTTTTAAACCGCAGTTGCAGGTGTTTTACCACAGCCCCACTGGTAGACTACAGTAATCATATTACACTTAACGGATCCTAGATGGCATAATTTTGCGTAAAACGTCAGTAGGAACTTTCACAAGATTTGTGAAAGATGGGAAATGCAACATTAGTCTGGCAGATTGTAATGTTCTCCTGGTAACTATGTTAATTTAATTTTTAGACAGGTTGGCTGACACTTTCTCTACTCAGAATTCACAGCCATCTTCTAATCATTCATGCTGATTTCTATTGAAATAAATAGGACAATTAGCCTGTTTTCATTTGGTGCTAATGAAACGTGATTATGTTTTGTAATTTGATTGTGAATTTGGAAATTAATACGAAATAGCAGCCAATTTCCGTTTTCATTTGAGAGGAACGAAACAGCTAAAATATGGCTGCCAGCACGTTTTTAATGAGTGGTCCTCAATTTATCCAAAGAGTTCTTCTGCTTTAAGTAGTTTCCAGCCAACATGATAAATGGAGATCAGTGGATCTCATAATTCATGGTTCATTACTCCCTTTACCCATACAACTCACATTAAGATTTTGCATTGGTGCAGGCAACAGTTTCCAATGTGCCTTTATTTCAATGAAACAATGAAACTTTGCACTACCTACAAATCATAGGCTAAGCAATTAGATCATAGAAGGAATCATGCAAAATGGACAGTGTTTTCACAGCTCTTCCTCTGTGACTTAAAATATTGTGACATACATTTAATGATTTGGTAACATTTCATATAATGCCTGTCACGATGCTCTTTTCTGTGTAACAAATGGGAATGATAATGAAAAATGAGTCAATTTATTGCTTTGTGGCTTCCGAGATGTTTTAGATTTACTGTTGGACATCATGGCACAAAAACAGGAAGCTGGCAGTTTCTAGTACTCTATTCCACAAGTATACATTAGTGGGAGAGATAGACATTTATTATATATCACACAACCTTCATTCATCTTCTATAGTCAAATGCATTTATATTTGCAAAGTAAATATTAGCTGTTAATAAAGCACTTAAAGCAAAATATAAGATTTTGTCCCATTTCCCATTCCTTTAGGAACATTACAAAAATTGTATTTATGCAATACTGTGTATATACATATTATTTTTTCTCTTCATAAAGAAGGAGCTGATATATCCTGTACCACTTCAGCAGGAGAGTGGAGATAGGTGTAGTGCTATAAGAGGCTGTGCTAAAGGAGACTATATAGGATGTCTGCATAGCACTCACTGGCACAACCGTACCCAGTACTTTGAAATTATCTCCTTTAGTGAATTTCCACCCCAATTAACATTAAATGTGGAAAATTACACGTAAAGCTTTCTTCTTGTTTTTCTTGCATGGTTTTGGTTTTTTTTTTTTTTTTTTACATTTGCAGATATTTTAAGCTTATTACATGAATTCTATTAACATTCAAGTTACATCAGCCATAAATTCAAAAGGAATTCAAATTTATTTAATGTAATAAATGGCTATAAATATAAATATGTCATATACAGTAGAAGTGACATATATGTAACTCCAATTTTAAGAAATTTCTCAGAAGAAAAAACTGTACATGGCGCAAAGGTATTTTTACTGGTGACCTTGTTGGTTTAGTGAAGATCCTAATAACTAATTACAGCAAATTTTATGTTTGTATGATTTAAAAACATATTTACAACACCATTATCATTCATTGTTACCAGTAAGTGAAATATTCACAGCCTAACTATGAGAATCTTCATCTGCATGGAGGTGTTCTATATTAGAATACTTTGCCTGAGACATACATAGTAGGAATGGATTGAGCTCATCCTGAAACCATTATATTTGAGCAGATACATGCTATTATACATGAACATGTGTTATTATGTTGATAAAAAGCCTATAACATTCAAAATGAACATGGATCTGTATAACATATACAGAACGTAAGTGAAAATGGAACACAAAATGTACTTCTGAGATCATAGTTTTTTGCCTGCACTACAGGCAGGTTCCTACTCTTGCTGGTCTTGGTTTATTTGTTGTTTGAGCCCCAGGGGCACTATTAGGCAAATACACAGGATGCACCATGCCAGATGTTAAAGCATCCTTATTATGTCTTAAAGACTACTAATGGTATAACTTGCTCTGCTACCAGCAGTGGCGGAACTACCAGGGTCGCAGGGGTCGCGACTGCGACCGAGTCCTGGAGTTCTGCCAGTCAGGGAGGCCCAAGGGATGCCGAGTGGTCGTTTTCAGCAACCGCTCTGCGCCCTTCTGTCTCCTCTGCCGCCGCCTGCCTCAGCACTGCCCCGACTGCAGTGTTGGGAGCGTGAGGCGTCTGTCTCGGGTGCCTGCGCTTCACACTGAGTGCGGGCATATGACGCGGCAGAGCAGCGAGACAGAGGCCTCGCGCCCCCACCACAGGACTGCAAGGTAAGTGACCTACAAAGAGGGGAAGGGAGAGGGTAGATAGTGAGAAGGGGGGTAGGGAGGGGTAGATAGTGAGACGGAGGGAGAGGGTAGATTGTGAGAAGGGGGGTAGGGAGGGGTTAGATAGTGAGAAGGGGGTAGGGAGAGGGTAGAAAGTGAGAATGGGGGTAGGGAGAGGGTAGATGGTGTGAGAAGGGGGTAGATTGGGTTGGGGTGGGGGGGGCCTTAACAGATTCTCGCACCGGGGCCCTGAGGCTTCTAGTTATGCCCCCGGCTACCAGGTTCTATGGTAACCTACTCTGGTTCATGGCATTACAACTAGAAACACATTGTTTGCTCAGCTATGAACCTCATTCAAATACATAATTTAATTATATTAGCCTGGAAACAAATTTACGTAGATTTAATCCAAACAAGCACTGAATCCTTTCATCCATAAAGTAAAGAAAATGTGATCAATATATCATTAATTATGTCAACTGATCATTCTTTTGGAAACACTGTACTGAGTTTCTATCTTTCCTGCCATCATGTCACACATCCCACCAAGCCCTACTTTGTTATTTTCATTTTATGTTTATTTAGAAACTGTTAAATGTTTTATTAGTTGTCAAAGCTACTGGAATAAAAAAAGCAGGCTATATATTCCCTGGTGTTACAGACCTGTCACAATATCCTCTACACAGCATAGGACCGATTTATTAATGGAGAATAACAAGGCAGGTGTTCAAAGTATTCTTATGTTTAAAAAAAACAAACAACTATGCTGTTTAACCCCTTCGAGACAAAGGCTGATTTTACTTTTTGTACCCTTTGTGACAATGGCCTTTTTAACATTTCTGCGCTGCTTGTGTTTAGCTGTAATTTTCTTCTTTCCCGTTTACTGAACCCACACACATTAGATATTGTTTTTTTCAGGACAAGAAGGGCTTTCTTTAGATGACATTGTTTTGATTGTATCATATTATTTACTATTAAAAAAATTATAAAATATGGTGAAAAATTTTGAAAAAAATGACTGTTTCTAACTTTTAGTTGAAAAATCTTTTACTCATCTATAAAAGGTAATGAAAAAACCTGCTAAATAGATTCTACTATTTGTCCTGAGTTTAGAAATACCCAATGTTTTTATGTTTTTTTGCTTTTTTCTACCCATTATGGGGCAATAAGTACAGGTAGCGTTTTGCTATTTCAAAGCCATTTTTTCCAAATCTGGTAATTCTTCCCCCCATGTGCCATTTCGGGTATCTTTGAACCCGGCCAATGCAATTTACCCCATCAAGTCATATATTTTTGAAAACTAGACAGCCCAGGGTATTCCAAATGCTAGTATTTTAACTCTTTCCATGCACCATATCTACCACCAGTCTTTGTCAAACTTTATGGTAGTCATTTTTTTGCATTTGTTTTGTCATACACATTTTACTTCAGGTATGAATTAAAATGTTCTAGTTTATGTCACTATCACAAAACACCCCAATATGTGTTCAGCAACATCTCCTGAGCGCAGCGATACCCCACATGAATGATTTTGCCTGGCTGTTTGGGGGCAAAAGGGCCACATTTGGGGCATGCGCATTTTTCAATGTTGAACTTTGGCATTTGGGGATCCACTGCCCATGCCCTATTTGGTACATCTTTGAGCCGGGCCATTTCAGTGTGCCCAATAAACCCATATATTTTTGAAAACTAGACACCCCAGGGTATTTCAAATGCTAGTATTTTAACTCTTTCCATGCACCATATCTACCACCAGTCTTTGTCAAACTTTGTGGTAGTCATTTTTTTGCATTTGGTTTTCCACACACATTTTAATTCAGGTATGAATTAAAATGTTCTCGTATATGTCACTATCACAAAACACCCCAATATGTGTTCAGCAACATCTCCTGAGTACAGCGATACCTCACATGAATGATTTTGCCTGGCTGTTTTGGGGCAAAAGGGCCACATTTGGGGCATGCGCTTTTTTCAATGTTGAACTTTGGCATTTGGGATCCACTGCCCATGCCCTATTTGGTACATCTTTGAGCCAGGCCATTTCAGTGTGCCCAACAAAACCATATATTTTTCAAAACTAGACACCACAGGGTATTTTAAATGCTGGTATTTTAACTCTTTGCATGCACATATTTTACCACCAGCATTTTTTCAAAGTTTGCAGTAATATTTTTGTGTGTGTATTTTTCCCACACACACCTACTTTATGTATGAATTTACAGCTCCTGGTATATGCCGCTGTCACACGACACCCCATAATGTGTTCAGCAACATCTCCTGAGTGCAGTGATACCCCACATGCATGGGTGTGTCATTTTTTGGGGGAACTAAAAGGCCACATTTGGTACGTGTGCATTTTTCTAATTGGAAATTAGATGTGTGGCCATCCTTCCCCCCGTGTTAATTGGGACGTTGTTGAACCTGGCCCATTCAATTTACCCCATCAAATCATACATTTTTTAAAAGTAGACACCCCACGGGCATTTAATATGCCAGTATTTTAACTCTTTCCATGCGAGAATTGTTTTAAGCTAATATGCTAATTTTAGGACTTGCTCACAAAAATATATTTTTTATATATATATATATATTTTTTTTATTTTTTTAAAAAAAAAATGTAACATTTTTTTTCAACTTGGAGGTTCCCCTGATAGTGACATCAGTGGGAAATGATTTTTACATTTTACTGTTTTTTTACTATTTTTTTCTAATTATTATTAATTTTATTTTATTTTTTAATTTATTTTTACTAATCACACTGTGATTAGAAAGCTGGGCTCCATTGACTTGCATGGTGAATGCAGTACCTGTATTCAACCTGCAAGTGGAGCCAAAGTTCTCTAGATGGTCTGGACTATCTAGCGAACTTTTAAAATTTGTGGTTCCTGTTACAGGACGGCGGCCATCTTCCTTGATGGCGAAGATTGCCGGCAGCTGCGGCTGTGACCGCTCTCCGGAGCGGTCACAGCCCATCAAAAGGTTAGTGTTTGGTGTCGCTGGATGCCTCCTGATCGAGGCATTCCAGCGACACCATTTAAGTTTAGGAGGCGATCGTCGATCGCCTCCTAAACGCTTTTAAAACGGGCGTCCGCCGCCATACAAAGTATGGCGGATGTTGACGCCCCGTGGAGGGGCCAGAGATGGCCCCTTCGTGCCGATCGCGGCGTTGCTGAATGCCTCGAGGTCGAGGCATTCAGCAACGCTTTTTGGGTGCAGAAAGCGATAGTAGATCGCTTTCTGCACCCGTTTTAAAGACGTCAATGGCACGTCAATTGTCGTAAAGCACATGCTTTTCCGTGCCGTGCCAGGACCGGCAATTGTCATTAAGGGGTTAAAGACAATTCATTTCTTTTACAAAACTGAAACTAAAACAGTACAAACAATACAGTAATCTGTTTGTAACACAGTTTTACCCTTTGCATATTTTCAGCTTTTGGATATCTGAATGACTTACTGTTGTGCTATGAATACCAAGCAGCATATAACCTTCTCATAGACCAAAGAAGATTCCCATACTGGACAGATCTATGCACAATGTAATTAGGACATGTGGCCCTATGTCAAATCGTTTGTTCTTTAGTTTTGTACTTGGCAAGAAATTATTGATATATAAATTCAACTGTTGAAATGTCACTATATGCAAGAATAAAATCAAATCTAAGTAGGAAATAAGGCATTTTCCCAAACCAATTAAAATAGAATACCCAGTTTTAATAGTAATTTCAAGTATATAGATGTATATTCAGGGGTCATACATTAACACATTTTACATTGTATCAACTATGCTACTTTTCCTTTTCAAAGATGACATATGCATTGGCGTATTTAATTTGAAGTGTTGTAAAAAGAGATTAAACTTCTACTGTTAATAACATTTTCTGCAGTATTACCTAAATGACCATCCTGGGAATAATGAACATGACATGTTAATCAGACCATCTCGTTCATGCATTAGATATAATGTCAAGGTTCTAGGGCAAAGTAATGACCAGTGGCACAGGTAAAATTCTATCACCATAATTCCTCACACATTAGTTTAGCTAATCTAAATGTAGAAGAGTAAAAGGTATTATTTAAAACTGACAAGTTAATTTTTGTAACTCAAGTTATTTTTTGTAACCCAAAGTGCATGCGACATATACACTATACGGACAAAAGTATTGAGACACCTGACCATTACACCAACAGGCATATTTATGACATTGCATTCTCATGACATTAATATGAAGTTGGTCTCCCTTATGCAGCTATAAGCTTCAAGGCTTCTGGGCAGGTTTTTCCCAAGATTTTGGAGTGTTTATGGGTGAAGTTTGTCCATTCATCCAGAAGAGCATTTGTGAGGTTAGGCACTTACCGTATTTGCTCGATTATAAGACGACCCCCCAAAATCTGAATATTAACTTAGGAAAAAAAGAAAAAGCCTGAATATAAGACGACCCTAAAGGAAAAAAGTTTTACCAGTAAATGTTAATTCATGTAAACTATTTTTTTTAATAAAAGCTATGATTGAGAAAAATATTTTTTTTGTTTTTATTTCTTGTATTTTCCAACCTGTCCCCCAGTTACGCACATCTGCCCCCAGGCTTGCCACTCCAATATGGCACTGTGGCCCATGATATGCCTTTTAACCCTCTATATGCCACTGTGCCCCATGGTATGCCTTTTGACCCCCTATGTGCCACTCTGCCTCCAGAAATGCCTTATACCCCTATATGCCACTCTGCCTCCAGAAATGCCTTATACCCCTATATCCCATTCTGGCATTTAGGGGGTTAAAATGCATATTATGGGGCAGAGTGGCATATAGGGAGGTATAAGGCATTTCAGGAGGCAGAGTGGCATTAAGGGAGTTAAAAGGCATTGTATAGAGCACTCTGCCTCCAGAAATGCCTTATACCCCTATATGCCACTCTGGCATTTAGGGGGTTAAAATGCATATTATGGGGCAGAGTGGCATATAGGTGTATAAGGCATTTCAGGAGGCAGAGTGCTCTATTAAATGCCCCCTTAACGCCACTCCAGAAATGCCCTATGCCCCCATTTAACACACACACACACACACACACACACACCCTATACCCCCATTTAACTAACACACACACACACACACTCTCCCCTCCCCTCTCAGCCCTCTCTTACCGGTGCTTCCAGCCGGGGCAGCGGGTTGACGTCGCCTTCTGCTGCAGCCGGAAGGAGGTGGAGTTGGCAGCGGGGGTTTGTATCCGTCCGTCGCGTATACTTTCCCCGGCTGTCAGAGATCAGAGTTCCCCGCACCGGTGCGGGGAACTCTGATCTCTGACAGTCGGGGAAGGTTTGCGCGACGGACGCAGACAACCCCCGCTGCTAGCCACACCTCCTTCCGGCTGCAGCGGACGTTGTCTACGCGGATCGCGTAGACGTCAACCCGCTGCCCCGGCAATACAGCAGGAAGCACCGGTAAGTGTGTGTATGATGGGGGGGGGGGTGAGACAGGAGGATCCAGGTCCCCTGCAGCGGTGCGGGGGATCTGGATCTTAGTCTCCTAATCAGACTCTATTTGAGGTCTGATTAGAAGACGACCCCGATTAGAGCATTTGCTCTGAAAAAAACCTCGTCTTATAATCGAGCAAATACGGTATGTTGAACCAGAAGGTGTGGCTTGCAATCTCCATTCCAGTTCCTCCCAAAGGTGTTTGATGGGGTTGAAGTCAGGGCTCTGTGCGGACCAGTCAAGTTCTTCCAACCAAACTCATCCGACAATGTCTTTATGGACCTTGTTTTGTGCACCACTATATGGACAAAAGTATTGGGACACACTTCTTAATTATTGGGCAAGGCTCAGTGAAGGAAAATCTTCAGCATACCAAGACATTTTGGACAATACTATGCTTCCAACTTTGTGGGAAGAGTTTCAGGAAGACCCTTTTCTATTCCTGCATGACTGCGCTGGATGAATGGGCAACATTTTCCACAGAAACACCCCAAAATCTTGTGGGGGAAAAAAATAAAGCTATATACCTGCAAAGGGGGGATGGGCAACTTCATATTAATGTCTGTCTATTTAGAATGCAATGTCATCAAATTCTCTGTTGGTGTAATGGTTATGTTTCACAATACTTTTGTCCATACAGTATATCTATTTAACAAGTAAACAAAAAAAGATCTATGCTGTATGTGTGCTGGTTGGATTTACCTCATCCCTCTCTACAAGGGGCACTTGTGAGATGAGACACGTGTGAAAGTTAAAATGACACTCTGATCAGCATTTGTGATTCCACAACTAGATTAAGTGTGAGTGTAACACCTAATGGATAAAGAGGCATTGACAATATTACACATATATGTTTTTCTTATTTTCTTTATTGTCACAAGCACTGAAATATTACAAAAACTTAATAATCACAATTCTCTTATTTATTATACATTTACAAATGCCTTAAATAACTTGATTTGGTTCATAAGTTCATGTATAAAAATAAAGCATTTAGGTAACATTTCTATGCTGATGAAATGGCACACTCTGCATGAAACCTAGTTCACTCATTTTAATTACAAATTTATTGGATGAAGAGGCAACAATGCCTTTTTTCAGCAAAGCTGGCATGCTTCTGTACATGCATTGCAATCACAGGACACAAAGTCCTTAATTGTAACATTTAACATGCCAATTGATTTGCATTCTTCAGAAGACTCATGGTATCAATCGCGAATGTTATTTTCACTATAAATAAATATAAAAAAAAATAGTACGCAGTCGACAGTTATCAATTCAGAATTTTATTTTGTTTAATGGCTGGTAAAGTTATACATTTGAAAATTCATAAAATCATATTTATTTATTATTTGTGCCATGGATGTAAACTTACATACAGAATATCAGGGGAGTCCAACCTGCGGCCCTCTAGCTGCTGCAGGACTACATCTCCCATAATGCTCTTTCAGCTAAGGTGTTGACTGAGGAGGATGGAAGATATAGTCCTGCAGCAGCTGGATGGCCGCAGGTTGGACTCCCCTTATATATATATATTGTGAGCGAAAGCAGGGGATTGTTATTGATGATGATATATTTCACCAAAAGTGCTGCAGTGCCATTTATGGTGTGATGGCCCCAGGGAGAATGTTTTGTTTCAGGCAAACCAAAGTAAATTCTGTAATTTAATTTGGGTCCCTGGGCTGGAGCATTTGGAGAGAAGGGAGGAGGATCACTCAGGTTTCTCACCTGTTAGCAATGAGCAGCATGTGGCTTTTTCTAAATTTCCCTGTGAGAGGACCACAAGCAGTGAATGAGACTGCTGAGAAGAAAAGGGACTGCGCTTTTGTTTGTTTTGGTTTTGTTTGCACCGGATATGCCGAACTCAAGTTATTGCTCAAAACTAGCAAGATTTTTTTCTTTATTTAAAGTGCTTTGTTTGCCAGACCTATTAATAAAAGATGAGTTCATCAGCAATACAAACTTGTGTGGTGTTTCAAACATAAGATTATGGGGTTATATAGCCCCAGATCACAATATATAATAGAATTTAAACAACCTGCTATCCAGCCAGCTATTAATCTAACAGCATATGTCGTATTCCATGGTGAAGAACACACTCCATGGAATTGCTCAAACAAAAATGAATAACAAATCAGCAGGCATGACAATTTAGACTATAGAATACATTCTGTAGACAAAGTATTCCCAGCACAGGGAACAAGGTGATATTACAATTCTAATTATGTAATTTGTAAGTTTATAGTCTCATGTACAATTTCTTATGACCCTGTTTACTCGTATATAGGGATAATGAAACAGGGTAGCGCATATGTTAGGAGCCTTCTCATGTGACAATACAAATAATGTAATCAAGTATTTTGAAAAATGTGAATTTCCTGAAACCAATGCAAGTTTTGCTAGACTTAAACAGTGGTAAATGTATGAAGAAATATTCCTAGTGGATGTAATATATCCAGTGGCGACTCTAGAAACAATATATAGGGGGGGCACACAAGATACTGGTCAAACTGTCAAACTGGGGGGGCATTAATAATTTCCACCATTAAATCATACCACTGAAAAAACACACACACACATATATATATATATATATATATATATATATATATAGATAGATATATTGCCAAAAGTAATGTGCTATGGAATGATACTTTTGTTATTGGACAATACAATACTTGATCATTCAACATGGGAAGCCTGAAGCCACAATTTAGTACGACTAATACTTGAAATCCTTTAAACAACACAATACCTTAACTTTTCCACTAAATGATTTCAGGGCCTAATATTAGTCCCTGCTGCCGATATATATATAAATATATATAGAAATATTAGACCCTGCTGCCGATAGCAGGTATAGATCAACACATTAACACACAAACCCAGCTTTGCATGTATAGATCAATTGAAATTCACTTGTGATCTCAGCACTGAAGGTATATATCAAATAAACAGAATCAGACATACAAATCCTGTATTTGCAGGTATACAATAATAATATATGAAATGTAGCATGGCAGGTATAGATCAAATCA
Source organism: Sceloporus occidentalis (assembly GCA_023333645.1). Taxonomy (NCBI): domain Eukaryota; kingdom Metazoa; phylum Chordata; class Lepidosauria; order Squamata; family Phrynosomatidae; genus Sceloporus; species Sceloporus occidentalis. Next base: position 8,804,699 of record JALMGF010000017.1, on the reverse strand, counting down.
ATACATGGAAACAGCATTGCAGGTATTAATCAACTGAACAAGACATACAAACCCTGTATTTGCAGGTATACATAAATAATGTATGGAAACATAGCATAGCAGATATGGATCTACAGAAGAACACACAAACCAAGCTTTGCAGGTCAATTGGAATTCACATAAAAAAAACGGCATTAAAGGTATATTTAAAACCCCCTAAATTACAGGGATAGATCACAGGTTGCACACCCCAACCACGCTGCCCACATAGAACCTGGCCAGCACCCAGATAACACACATAAGATTTGCCATCTTTGTCCCATATACACCCTGCCTGTGCCATCTTGTTCCCCAAGGCTCAAACATCCTGCTAGTGCCATCTTTGCCCTTCCACAATTATACATCTATGATACACACAATCACATTTACTCATGCTCTCCCTCATTCAGACAAATCATCAACATATTAACTCATGCTCTCCCTCATTCAGACAATTCATCCATTTTAAGAAACCACACCCCTTGGAGCTTCAAATGAGGGGCTACATGTATTTCTAGGACAAAAGTTGAGTGCACAAATAATGATGGAATATGTCGTTCATTTGTGTCTTGCGCACTCCAGGTTTGTACTAGAAACACATGCAGCCCCTCATTTGATGCGCCAAGGGATGTCATTTTTGCAAATGTGTACTTTTTGTGCCATAATTTAACTTCCTACGTGAGCAGTAATGCCACGTCAAGGCTTCAACCCTAATTACTGATCATTCACACGCCTTTCATATCTCCATTCACTCACAGAAGTACACGCCATTCTTTCCATACATTTACTCACAGTAGAACACACCATTCTTTCCAATTACAATCCCAAAGAAATGATGGTAAAGGGAGAAAAAAAAAAATCACTTTTACAGCAAAAATAAGTTTTGCCGTAAAAATGCAAGGCGCTCCAGGGATGATATGGTTACTCACGTACCGCACAGACTAAATGGCTGATTTTAATAATATTTGCAGTTCATCAGGATTTCAAAAATTGCCTCCCTCTACCGTTGGCTAAATTTAACCCCATGATCAAAGGGATCATAGGATTAAAAATTAGTATCGGACATTTTTAAAAAGGGAATGTGACTTTTTATAGCTATATGATCGCTGTGGTAACATTGGCTACCACAGTGATCATTTAGCTAGAATACTTAAACTTTTTTATTTTTTTTTAAAGTTAAACTACTTTATGATTAAATAATTTAATTTGGGGGTCTCTAGGCAATTTTGATCTTTTTTTATCTGCCTTAAGAGACCCCCAAATCATTTTTTTTACATTTTTAATTTTTTTTACTTAATATTTTTTATTCCTTTTACAATCTATATTACCTTTCCAATGGTATATGTTGGGGGTATGTAGCTGCTTGGATGCCTGAGATACAGGCATCTAAGCAGAATGCCCCCATACCTCTTTAACTGACAATTGTCAGTTGTTAATAAAGTTGCGCGGTGACGTCATCGTGTCATTGCGCGAGACGTCACCGGGCGGATCGGGTGGCCCCGGTGATGCCCTTCAGTGTGAGGGGCAGATTGCCGGGGTAGGTGGTGATGGAGGTCCACAGACCTCCATCAAGGTAAGATAGTGCTAGTGACGGCATGGTGCCGTCGTTAGCACCTGACTGGGACTGCTAGCGACGGCACCATGCCGTCATTAGCAGTCAAGGACTGTCCTGGCTGGTTACAAATTCGGCGGGGGGGCAACAGGGGGGGCAAGGAATAACCTAGGGGGGGCAATTTCCCCCCCTTGCCCCCCTGTAGCGACGCCACTGAATATATCTGATAACTAAGACAATCTGTGGCTTGACACTTGGGAAGCACAACCATGCTTAAAATGTAAATGATCATGACTGATTTCTGTTTGCTGTTCTTTTGTAAGAGGAAATTTAATTCTGGTAAATCATTTAGTGGTGTCTTGTGCTGTAACCAGCATTCCAGAAAATAAAAAATGTCAATTATTGTATTAAATAATGTCCAAATATAAAACCTCCAGCTCATGCTTGGAGCAACTGGAAATCATTACTATTTTGCATAGAAAACATTCTTGCAATCCACCCAAGCAAAAATACATAAATAAAAATAGAAAATTCTTTTTTTTTAAGACAACTCTGACATTATCCTCAATATTTAAGAAACGTTAATACACCTTTACGGTGGAGAGGGTCTGCCAATAATTCGGGGGGCATTTCACTCTTACTAACTCTCTCACACTGTCATTCTTGTTCACTCTCACGCTCCCTAAATGTTTCCCTACCTTCTCTGCCGACGACTTCCGCTTCTGCATCTTCTTCATCTTCCTTCTTCTATCTTTTCCCTTCTATTCTTCTATTTTATCTTCTTTTTTCGTCTGCATCTCCGCAAACATAGCCCGGTAACTTTCGCCAAACTGGTAGTTCTTTCGGTGACGTCTTCTTCCCCAATTGCAGGCAACACCATATTGCCCTCAGTTGACCTGAGGCCCAAATGATGGTGCTTGAAGTGACATCCTCTTCCCCGGAAAAATGTAAAAAAAATATAGTAAATTTGCAGTTTGTACGAATCATAATCAAATCCTGCTTGCTCAAGCACTCTCTTGCCTTCTGCCTCATTCCCACTCAATCTCCTAATAAGTTGTAAGTTCACAAAAGCAAGGTCCTCTTTTATATCGATATGTCTCATTTTTTTATATCTTCTGTTTTTATGGTAAGTTTTACTATTCCCTATTGTAATACCGCTGAGGAATCGTTTGGCTCTCCATCCATAAAATGTAATATAATTTCCTACTGGATGATTTGTCCATGTGTACCTTTCAAAGTGTATCATGCAATATAATGAATACTTTGTTTAGTTTCTAAATCTTGTGAAATGCTTTAATTTGTAAAAAAAACTTTATATTGGTAGTTAGCCTAGGGCCACCATTGGAACAAGCTTCCAAGGAGGCCCACAAAGAAGAAATGTAAAGCAGATGGTTTATCAAAAATGATACCCAGTATTCTCATATTAGCCATTTTTACCCATTGTTATATATATTATACGTTTTGAGCAGAAAATCAGAAAATGGTGACCTTACAGCCCAGAACATGGTTACTAACTAAACCTACCAGATTTTTAAACCAAATCTGGCAGGCGTTTTTCAGACAATTACTTGTTGCACGATTGCCGATGTTCTGTCCATGACTGTTGGGCAGAATGTGGTCTGATGTAAGCATGATATTAAGTAAACATTTGCTCCCTAAATTAATAAATCATTATAATGTTGAGTACAGTAGTATTTTACTGCATTTAAAGACATCCTTAAATTTCATTTTTAACAGTATTTAAGGGACATGTCTGGTGACAAATAAGAAGGGGGCCCCTGAAAACAAGAGCATCAAGACAGTTACCGTGTTACTAACTTTTACATTCAAATTCTCTGTCAAAAAAGTTGTTTTGCAGAATGACACGTTTTTGTTTTTTTTATAAAGTTTACCTCTGTGCAGCATTACCAAATATTTGTTAAAAAACACAGAAATCAAAGAAAAAAATCTAAAACTGTAATGTGAAATTATCAATAGATTAATTATTCATCTATAACTATAATTAGTCATGTTAAATTATGTTTTAGAATATTAAATGTAGTTATCAAAAATTAGAGGATTTTAATTTGCATTGTAGTTCAGTAACATCAACCAAGATATGTAAAATGCAGGATGAATTCCATATTACCGGTAAGTATATCTAAATGAAAGGTATTTATCCAAGATTTTAAAAGAACAGTCAAAATAATGAAGTATTGACTTGTAAGCACCTTGATATCAACAGATTGGAAATACACCTGTATTACTAGAGTACTTTTAAGAGCCCTGACCCCAAACCAAAAAATTATAGACTTGTAAACCACTTTACTTAACAAACCTCTAAACAAGTAAAATATACCTGTGAATAAAACTGATCAGATTTAGCAAATTAACTTTTCAGAATCTGCATGTCATATGTATTAAATTAGCAAACCTCATATTTTATCATTGAGTAGCCATTTTGATCATTTTAATAATTAAGAATATTGTTTTGATTAATGATGAGTAAGAAGGGGCAGACAAAGAGATTTTCCAACATATTTTGCATGTCGCTGCTAAAAGAGAAAACCATTAGAAATTAGCTGTAAAAGGCAGTTAGATTATTCAAGGTTGCACATTGCAGCCTATGAAATGTTGGAAACAGTGCATGAGGTCAATGAGGAGGTATGCACATACTGTACATATACACAAACAATCAGTAACTTTCTGACAAACGCAGCACTACAATCAAAATGCTAACAGGATATTCGAGGTTATGATATACCCTATTTGCTCGATTATAAGACGACCCCCCAAAATCTGAATATTAATTTAGGAAAAAAAAAGAAAAAGTCTGATTATAAGACGACCCTATAGGAAAAAAGTTTTACTAGTAAATAATAATTCATGTCTATTTTTTTTTGTTTTTAATTTCCTTTAATTTACCAACCTGCCCTCAGTTATGCTCATCTGCCGCCAGTTATGCACATCTGCCCCCAGGCATTGCCTTATACCCTCCTATATGCCACTCTGCCCCATGTTGTGCCTTTTAACCCCCTATATGCCACTCTGGCATACCCAGACACTAATATACCCACCCAGACACTTACCTACCCACTGAGACACTTACCTACCCACTGAGACACTTACCTACCCACTGAGACACTTCCCACCCAGACACTTACCGGGCCACTCTGACACTTACCTACCCACCGAGACACTTACCTACCTACCCAGACAATAATATACCCACTCACCGCGATGCCTCAGCAGGCGCTTGCTGCAGCTCCCACGGGATTTCAGCATGACGCTGTGTGATCCCGCTAGACCCCGCCTCCTCCAGAAAATTTAAGAGGTCTACCGGATCTGCTTTGGGACGGCACAGTGCCGCCGGGTCCCGGTCCTGCAGCAATCTCCCCAACCGGCTCTGCTTCCCTCGCAGTGGGCGGGCTATCCCGGGAGCAGGAAGGTACGCGCGTATGCAACCTCGGCTGCTGCCAGCACTTTCGCTGGCGCTCGGTGATAGACGCCGGCAGCAGCTGAGGTTACCGCACAGGAGGATCCAGGTCCCCTGCAGCGATGCGGGGGATCTGGATCTTAGTCTAATAGTCAGACCTCATTTGAGGTCTGATTAGAAGATGACCCCGATTACAAGACGAGGGGTATTTTTCAGAGCATTTGCTCTGAAAAAAACCTTGTCTTATAATCGAGCAAATACGGTACTTCTGCATATTGATCTTTACTGGTTATGTATATTAGCTGGATTTCCTGGCTACATCTCTGCTTTTTAATTCTATGCAGAAGAAAAATAGTCTTCAGATCAGCCTCAGCTGTGTATTTTGGCCAAAGCCAACTAGGGACGGGTGCAGGGTGGCAGTCTCTCTGTTTCAAATTGCGGGGGAGATCCCTCTTAACAACTAATTTACACTATGGAGGACTGTTGAGCTGGTACAGGTTACGTAATATGCAGCTGGGACAGCTCCTCTGAGCTAGGTCTGGTGCAGCAAATATATGATTGATTAGCCCAGCAAGATTTGCTTTTCCTGTGTCACCATGATAATTTTTAATCACGTGTAAACAATTTCACCTGATTTGTCTGTTGTTTATGCAATTGTTTATACCATGGGAATTGCACTCATTATATCTATACATAGGTAATAATCATGCCTGTGAACTTGTGGGTTCCACCTACTTGGAGCCTACCCTTGCGGGAAGCAGCCAGGACTGATGTTGATGGGTGGTCCACTGATGGCAGTCCTGCCAACAATGCTGGAAACACCTCCATTTAAAGGGGAAATTGGTGGGGAGTGTCTAGACCCCGCTTCTGCAACCTGGAGGATTCAAGTGTTGACCAGCGGAGCGATGCTCCACAGGTATGGCAATAATGAACAGAAAATGTGGCTATAGATTAAACCAGATAATATACAAAAGTGCTTTTATAATTGCCAAGTGGCCTCTCTGTTTGTATACATAATCAGTGCACACTTATTGTACATACTGCAAATCCCAAGGTGGTTTTTATTTGTCTTCTGGCTATACCTGAAGGCATAGACATGTGGGATAAAGCTTTCCAGGTAAAATAACGGTCACCTATACACTGTATATGGTCAGCAAATAAAACAAATATATACAAAAGGGAGCACACAACCTAAAAAGCATAAAAGGCATTCCTCATTCAGATTCATGGGTTGCTAGAATAATAATGACAAAAACATTTGTAAACAAAGCAAGAATTCAGCGTATACCCAGCAAGTAATATTAAAAACACCTATCAAAGATTCTGGTCTAATATTGCTTAGCCCTCCATTATCTCAAAATGCCTCTTGTTGGGTTAGCCCTATCCAATATTTCATGACTGTATTGCTTCACAATAAGCAGAATCAGTTGGACTGCACTGCATTTTAACCCAAATCTGGTACACTACAAAAATGACCTACCCAGTGTGTGGCAAGCAAGGCTTCTGGTCAAGGCATACTCAGATCTGTTTGTTATTCTCATTCCTGTCTCCCCGTGTCCGTTCGAAATTGTTCAAAAGGCCCTTCCAACCAGGAACAGGTCAGTCCAGGTCGGAACAGCCCTCTAAACAATTTTGAACCAGGTGTAAGAGGAAGGCGGTAAGTATATCTGAATGCATGTATGTAATCATGAATGTCTTTGTATACATGTGTGTAAGCATAAATGTCTCTGTATAAGTGCGTAGGAGCATGAATGTCTCTGTGTAAATGTGTGTGAGCATGAATGTCTCTGTGTAAGTGCGTGTGAGTGTTATTGTCGGAGGAGGCAAACAAGACAAGAATTAAAGGTGGAGGAAGAAGGGCTGCAGGGGAGGAGACAGAGAGACAGGAAAAGTAAGGAACCATTGTGAGAGTGTTAGAAAGCATGAAGCATGTGCATGATGGCCCTCTAATGGTGGTACACAATAATTCCCATCACTGATGGAAGCTATTTTGTACCATCATCAGTGCCTGGTTCAGCATAAAGTGTTGGGAGTACAACTTAATTCTTATCGCTGTATACTGAGCCAGGCACTGATTGTGGTACCACTGTCAGTGCCTGGCACAGTATATAGTGATGGAAGCTAATCTGTACCACAATCAATATCTAACAGTTGTAAATAGTGAAGACAGTTATGCCGTACCACCATCAATGTTTGACACAGCATATAGTGATGGCAGTAATGCTGGACCCCGTTAATGTCATAGTAAATATATTTACTTGTATATTTTTCATATTTATTTTCTGTATTTATATATTTATGAATTCATTTTAATAATTAATATTAATTATATTTATATTAAAATTAGTTTACTAAAAAAAAAAAATTAGTTTACACTGTTTAAAAGTTATCTTTTTTTAATTTTTACAAATACTGAAAAATAGATATGAGGGTGTGTAACCACAATGTAGGGGCTTAACCAAGAAGAGGTGTAGTAGTGATAGGGTGTGGCTAAAGAAGGGGCATCACCACAGGGGACCCATGACTTTTTGTTGCCCGGGGTCCTGGATGGTCCCTGTCCGCCCCTGGACCCAGAAGACCATACTGGCAGTAGCACAGACTGCAATTGTTTGCAGATCATACTGATGGTCTGAAGCAGGAAGACTTTAGATCTCCTCAAAGGGGTCTAGTCACTAAAAGCAGAGATGGCAGGAGAGTTTGCATTTCAACGCTCTCAACTAGACAAATAAGGCATACATCTAGAAACACCATTATTTTTCCATGTTGCTGTGCCATGTAAGGCAAAATGTGTGGCTTAATAGTAGCCATACATATCTAATCCAAGCCCCACCTCTTTAGCAAAACACTTCTATCTACATTCCCCCCCTCAACAGGATTAATAGATTGTTAGTAGGGCTCTGAATCTCACACCATGTGCATTTCTTTGAAAACTTAGTTTGTATGCTTTTATTGGTATGTACTTTTTATCTTCAATTCTGAAACTGCATTATGCACAATATTCACTTTTCAGCATGAAAGAACAAGTGTATGTTTCACCACTATACAGAATCCAGATCATTGCAGGGCATAAGTAATTAATTGACTGGAACAATTTATTTTAAGAGCACTCAGAGAGGTATCTGAAAATTCATTTTGAATATAGAAAGAATATAAAATACACAAGTAAAAGAAAAAAGTAACAAGAAGAACTCCCACTCACTGTTAAGACCAGTGGCGACTCTAGAAACAATATATAGGGGCGGCACACAAGATACCACAGTCAAAATGGGGGGCATTGATAATTTCCAAAAGTAATGTGCTATGGAATTATACCTTTGTTAAAATAATACTTGATCATTCAACATGGGAAGCCTGAAGCCACAATTGAGTGCGACTAATCCTTGAAATAAATATTATAACGCAATAAATAACTTTTCCACTAAATGATTTCAGGGCCTTGAACGTTTTGTCCCCTGAAGTCACTACAACTTCAGGAGGGCATTTTATCTCTGGATAAATATAAATTAAATAATTCCTACTGTAAGTTAAGTGCCAGGAAACAGATGACCAAACACACACACACCAACACAGGCTCTGTCACACCGACACCCAGACACACACCAGGACAGGCTCTGCCACACTGACAACTGAACACACACACCAGGACAGGCTCTGCCACACAGACACACACACACACCAGGACAGGCTCTGTCACACCGACACCCAGACACACACACCAGGACAGGCTATGCCACACTGACAACTGAACACTGTCAGATATTTTATGATAGAAAACATGTATTCCATATATTCTATACTTTACATGAACACAAAATGGAGTCAGAGCCATTTTATTTTACTTAATCATGTAGTGATGATTTCTTTTTGTCTTTGTTCCCTCTATAATAGAGAACAAAGGAGTATTCATGTATATAGATGTTTCAGCGTATATATGATACAATTAATGTTATCTTCCATGAGAAAGTTAAGGAGTAGACGCTGCATATCTTTAGAAATTTAACTTGGAATGGGGGATACATGGTAAGACTACCAAGGCCTGAGTTACTATCTAGGAGGTAACACCTGGCGATTAGGGTGACCAAGGATAAATTCCAAACACATATGTAATGGTTTTAAATTAATTCTTAGACCAGAGCGTCTCTCACAGGTAAATTAAGAAATTACAACGGTGTAAATATGAGTAGAAATCCTAATTATAATGGGTAAAACCCACCGTTATGATTGGAGAATTCCAATCAAGAGGTGGAGGCTTTGATAATAAGCCCTGTCTTTAAAAGCTTATGTCTTGAATAAAAAAAGAACGGACCTTAAAAAAATCGCACCCTGAAATAGACAGACCCGGACGGACTTATTCACCAAATTTACCCCAGAGAATTGGAATCTTAAGATTCTGGCACCATATTTCACTCTTGGAGTTACTTTGAGTTCTAACCTATATAACTGGTAGAAAGTTATATTCTTTTCCACTTAATTTCTTGCCAATGAACCTGGATTAATTTCTACAAGGACCGGTGGGACAACAGCAACAAGTGGTGGTAATTATAATTGTTTTATTATTCTGAATAGAGATGAATTTTGTCTTCTTCGTATAGAATTCCCTGTTTCTGGGAAATAATATATTGCATTATTGTATATGACGGCTTGTGAGACTGCAGCTTATAACCCGTGATAAACAAACCAAAAAATGTATGGGGCGCAGGAACATATATAGGAAAAAATCAAAATGGAAAACAACACAATATAGTGTAGATTGTACTTCCAATATTAATGATTAAGTGATATATTGCACTCACAGGAAAAAGAGGCAAATCCAACCCTTCAATATGGACTGTAAAAAGGCTTTAATATTCTTCAATGAAAATCTAAAAAACAAATTTAAAATAGTGCAGTATCTTAGGTAAAAAGTATATACCAAATAGAAATGCACTCACAATTTCTTCATGCATAAAATGTATATACAGGCATAGGTTAAAGTCCAATTGAGTCTTTTTCTACGCGTTTCGCCCTTAGGCTTCTTCAGGAAATCAACTGGTAAGGTCTCTGCGTGTATCAGCAAAGTCTGTAGTCTGTAAGTATTTCTGTTCGTTATGTCTGTTCTTTTATAGTGATTTGTATGTTTATTTCCGGGTATGTCACCGCGTATTTGACCTTTGTTCTCTGTTGTCATCACGTTTTGTTCGTCTTTTTCTGTTTTTTTCTGCTGTTGAAGTTGATCATTCTCTCGTATGTTAATAAAGTTTGTCGGCGAACTCGTTGGGAGGAACAGAAACCGCGTCATCTCCTACATGTAGGCGTCTCTGTTTGTCACTCGAAAGACAAACAAGAGACATTAATCCGTTCGTACAACCCACAGCGGACGATCGCGGCTAATACCCTTCAAGAGTGCACATAATTTTATTTTTATCCATTTATATATAATTTATATATAAAACATTTTAATTTTCATTTAATTCAATTCATTAAATTCAATAAATCATTTCATTATTCAACACATATAATCAACTTTTTATCTATACATGATTCATTCCTTTCCAATTAATATAAGGATAATCAATTTAAATACACACACATCGATTACTTAATTATTTTTCCTTTTATTCATTTTCCGTGATTCATTTGAATTATAGCTCATCTTGAAGATATTGAGTTATATAAGTTTCTGATAGACATGTACATTTGATGTACTTTGGGAGCCATGTATAACTTCGTCCACAACAATTTTTGATTCTTTATACATTTTACATGATTCTAAATATTTTATTTTTATAATATATATTGAATACCATATCATTTATCCCTGAGTGCACAGATCGGTTTTTTATTCTCCGTCTTCTCTTTTTTCTAATCTTCTGGTGTGGGTCTCCGCGTGTCCTGTTCACTCTATTTTTGAGGTGTAGACACCGTATTCTATTCAGTTGTACTTTATTCACGCGTCTTCTGTTGCCGGTGCACTCTTGAAGGGTATTAGCCGCGATCGTCCGCTGTGGGTTGTACGAACGGATTAATGTCTCTTCTTTGTCTTTCGAGTGACAAACAGAGACGCCTACATGTAGGAGATGACGCGGTTTCTGTTCCTCCCAACGAGTTCGCCGACAAACTTTATTAACATACGAGAGAATGATCAACTTCAACAGCAGAAAAAAACAGAAAAAGACGAACAAAACGTGATGACAACAGAGAACAAAGGTCAAATACGCGGTGACATACCCGGAAATAAACATACAAATCACTATAAAAGAACAGACATACGAACAGAAATACTTACAGACTACAGACTTTGCTGATACACGCAGAGACCTTACCAGTTGATTTCCTGAAGAAGCCTAAGGGCGAAACGCGTAGAAAAAGACTCAATTGGACTTTAACCTATGCCTGTATATGCATTTTATGCATGAAGAAATTGTGAGTGCATTTCTATTTGGTATATACTTTTTACCTAAGATACTGCACTATTTTAAATTTGTTTTTTAGATTTTCATTGAAGAATATTAAAGCCTTTTTACAGTCCATATTGAAGGGTTGGATTTGCCTCTTTTTCCTGTGAGTGCAATATATCACTTAATCATTAATATTGGAAGTACAATCTACACTATATTGTGTTGTTTTCCATTTTGTTTTTTTCCTATATATGTTCCTGCGCCCCATACATTTTTTGGTTTGTTTGCATTTTACACTTTGAGGAGAGTGTTGTTTGGGAGCTGCGGTCCAATTAGGGAAGTATTATTATTATTTAATTTTTTATTACACCCTACCTGAGTGACACGTGTTTTTTTGTTTTTTTTCGGTTCACGATAACCCGTGATAATAACAATAATGAAAAGGTATTTTTACCTATAGATGAAGTTTGACATTATTTGCCTCTATTAGGAATTTCACTAATACTCTTAGACACAATTAAATTATTTTTAATTTGTTATATTAGTTGAACTAATATTAGAGAGATAGTGATATTTTTATTACTGCCCTGATTATTATAAATTTTTGGTTGCTGAGTGGACTGGAAATTAATTGTGTGTTAGACTCATATAGTACTAATTCATATTGATAACTATCGATAATATATTGTATTTGAATTGATTCATTTTTGACATGTTTTAAGAACGTTGTGTTTTATATTATGCACTGTGTGACTCATACATAGATTTTATAAATTGTATTCACAATAAATAAATATTTTTGATTGACTATCGTGGCGATATATTTCTGATTTGAATTATAATTTTCGGCGATCTGAAAGAATTTAGGATCGGAGATAAAATATAGGGTATCTCCTTAAATTCATATTGTGGATGTGGTACTACAATATTTGATAGCGTCGTTATTTTGCGTATGTGATAAAATATTGGTTTTGCCTATTTTGTCTCATTAATATCCCTAACAACACACACACCAGGACAGGCTCTGTCACACCGACACCCAGACACACACACCAGGACAGGCTCTGTGACACAGACACACACACCAGGACAGGCTCTGCCACACAGACACACACACAACAGGACAGGCTCTGTCACACCGACACCCAGACACACACACCAGGACAGGCTCTGTCACACCGACACCCAGACACACACACCAGGACAGGCTCTGCCACACCAACAACCAAACACACACACATACCAGGACAGGCTCTGCCACACCCACATCCAAACACACACACACACTAGGACAGGCTCTGACACACTGACAACCGAACACACACAGCAGGACAGGCTCTGCCACACCAACACCTATACACACACACCGAGGACAGGCTCTGCTACACTGATAACCAAAAACACACAAACAGCAGGACACAATCTACGTCACAGACGTCTACATCAGGATGGATTTTTCACACTGCATTGTCGTTTCTACCCCCCTTAGTGTTTTTGCCCCTTGTGTATTGGTGCCCCTGCTGCCCATATATATTAACATTAGCCCCAGTTGCCGATAGCAGGTATTGATCAACACATTAACACACAAACCAAGCTTTGCATGTATAGATCAACTGAAATTCACTTGTGATCTCAAATAAACAGAATCAGACATACAAATCCTGTATTTGCAGGTATACAATAGTATATGAAACGTAGCATTGCAGGTATAGATCAAATAAATACATGGAAACAGCATTGCAAGGTATTAATCAACTGAATAAGACATATTAACCCTGTATTTGCAGGTATACATAAATAATGTATGGAAACATAGCATAGCAGATATGGATCTACAGAATAACGCACAACCCCAGCTTTGCAGGTATAGATCAATTGGAATTCACAAAAAAAACACGTCATTAAAAGGTATATTTAAAACCCCCTAAATTACACGCATAGATCTCAGGTTGCATACCCCAAAGCCAGCCCTGGCGTCCACACTGCAATCACACTCCTATCATACCCAGGCAACAAGTAAATGCTGGTACCTAGGCATGATGGGACTGTGCTTGCTGTGGTTGCTGTTAGCAATCACACTCCTATCATGCCAAGTCAGCCAGTACATGCTGGTACAGGGTGGCTGTAAGTGATGTGTAGACCCCATACTGCTGGCAGCATCAATACACAAGGGGGGCAAGCTAGCTAGGTTTCAGCATGTACTGGCTGACTTGGCATGATAGGAGTGTGATTGCTGTTAGCAATCAAAGTCCCATCATGCCTAGGTTCCAGCACTTACACATCCAACCAGTAAATGCTGGAACCTAGGCATGATGGGACTGTGATTGCTGTTAGCAATCACACTCCTATCATGCCAAGTCAGCCAGTACATGCTCGAGGTGCGCCCGCGTAAGATCGGTTGCACTGGCTGGCGATCTTACGCGGGCCGCACCTCGAGGTCTCCTCTGCCTTATTACTTTCTAACCCCCTCTCCCTCCCTTATCACTTTCTAACCTCTCTCCCTACTCACTATCTACCCTCCCCCTTTGTAGTTCTCTCATCTTTAGGTCCAGCGACGGGAGCACGAGGCTTCTGTCTTCGTTCTCTGCTGCGGTGGCCACTGCTTCACTGCTGAGCGCCGAAATATGACTTCATATTTCGGCGCTCAGGATGAAATGCCGGCACCGCGACGGAGGTAGAGGCCTCGTGGAGGAGAATGGGGGCGCCGAGCGGTTGCTAGGTGCCCCTCTCTCTCCTCCGCATTAAAAATAAATAAATAAAAAGACGGGATTTAAAGTCGCATTGCGACTTTTTTCCAAATTCGGCAGGGGGGCAACAGGGGGGGGCAAGGATTAACCTAGGGGGGGCAATTGCCCCCCCTTGCCCCCCTGTAGCGACGCCACTGGTTAAGACTGCAACACTTTAGCGTGTGTCTATTGCTGAATACACATGGCTGCAAGCTACACTTCTACATCTAGTAAAGCTGGTAGACGCGAAAGGTTAGAATGCAACTCTATGTTACAAGTAGGTATTCAAACACCTGTGATAATTTGGCCATCAGCTTTGAACCAGTCTTGTCCTGAAATATATTTTTTATATTGTAATTTTGTAAAATGTTCATTAATATTTGGAAATTGATTGTAAGCAAGATTATGCAGACCTGGGTTCCTGATCACAGTATGTTTGATCAGCTAGCAGTGGGGTCATCAGAGTTTCCAGCATGGTGTACAAATTGTCACAGGAGTCCCTACTCCAGGCACCAATGTTTCCACCACGGTCAGCACTAACACCTCCAGAAGGGAATGCCCAAACCTCTCTTTGGGCATTCAAACACTTTAAGAGTACTGCTGCTGTAATCTAGCAATGTTACATTTAATCAGTTATCCCAGAACTAGTGATTATGACATGGTAAGACTCAATGGTATCATTTGACTGCCTGATCTCCTGTGTGTTGGCAGTATCATTATGTTTTAATGGTCATTTATTCATTAACTTTTTATGGGTAGTAATAGGCCACCCTATATGCCTCAAAAGGTTTAAATAGTCTCTTAGTGACTAAATACTTTTTGATATTTCACCTAAGCCTCTAACACACCATTGTTGGAGGGGAAGTGCCGCTCCCACAACCCAGAGTTTACCCGTACTGATTTGGAGAAGCGGGGCTTAAAAGGTGAAACCTGGAGAGTTCTGAGGTATGGTTTGGATCCATATTCCTTTTTCTCATCTTTCTTCCAATGTGTCCAGTCACTTAACTAACATAATTTAGGAAAACAATTCCTATCTTGTGCCTTTTCGTTTTCAGTATAAATCTGTTTATTTTATTGTGGTTTCAAAATAAACTGTCAACTGTCTCTGCAGATGTTGGTTTTGTGGTATTTCTGAAAAACATATGCAGAACTTCTTCCCTGTTCTGAACTCTGATACCTTGACATACAGCTCCCACCAAAAGGGAGGTATAATTGTTCAAACAGAGAAACACATAGATGGCTGGTAACACAGGAATACACAAAAACAGTGTGTATAGCAACTACTATTGCTTTTATTGAAGTATATAAGGGATTAAAGCACCTTTACAAACGAACAACAATGTAAAAAACATTTTGTTATTATATTTTGTTTGCAGTTTTTAGTAGATTGAAAACAATATTCCCTTTCTTTACCTTCGCTTAAGGTTCTGAAGGAAGCCAGGGAAGAAAAGTGTAACCTTTAGGTGCTTGTTTCTGAATAACATTCACAGAAGTGTATTTTCCTCCTAAATGTCCTATGTTTCATAGCTGCAAAATTACAAAAATAATACACCTCTACGCAAGGTTACACACCTATCGTCATACTGATTTACTGCCAAATGCAAATCATTAATTTAACATTTCTTGGATCTAGAGGCAGATAGCCAAATGATAAGCACCCCTACACAAAACTGTTTGCAAGGGGTGGTGAAAATGTAACAGTTCACATACAATCGCCAAACACACCTACTTAAGCTTGTGTTTAATGATAAATAGCTTTATACATTTTTAATGATAGATTCTCATCAATATTTAAGTATTGTTTATGTGTGCCGTGAACGGAGTATGTATCTAATATTTTCACATACAAAGCAGTCAAACTAAAAAATTTGTCTTCAACCATTTCAAATAATGCGTTTCTTCTGACCATCTTTACAATTAAATCTAGCATTTTTTTTTACTGAATAGGGGTTCTGCTTGAAAACTGCTTGTCATCTTTTTGTAATACAGATATGATTAAAAGTCAATTTCATGGTAATTCATTTGTTTTTCAATTGCCTGCCACCTTACACCGTTAGCGTCAATTTTTTGGTGCAGTGGTATGAAAAAAACTATTATTTACATTAAACCATTTCAAGACTAAATGTCTGGTCTGCAATAATATATACTGTATATATATATATATATATATATATATATATATATATATATATATATATATATAATATAATGTGTGTGTGATATATATATACACACACATTATATTAAAATACATAAAAAATTATATGTGACCAAGTACCAGACCTCTATGGGTTAAAAAATGTACGACAGCACCTGTCAACTAAGCATATTCTGTGGAAACATGGCATTGTACTATTCATAAAAGCTGATCCTCTGCTGAACTTATTTTACGTTTCATATTCTATTCTTCTATTCCAGCATATATACTAGATTATTTTTAATTGTTTCTTTTTGTTTGCTTTTTTCATAGGACTGAGCAATATATTTTCCAATAAGCATATTTGTCTCTGTATTTTGTTGCACCTGTCCATTGCTTCTTATGAGAAATATCATGAGATTCTTTTAAGTTCACATTTTCAAAGATAAACTACCTTTGTCCTTTTAATGAGAAGGTAGGGAGAGGAAGGGTAGATAATGAGTGGGGGGGCGGCATTTCAAACTTCGTCCCAGGCTGCATTATGTCTTGGGCCGGCCCTGGCTGTTGAGGGTAACAATCAGGTAAGTTCACAGTTGGCACTCTATGGGGACAATTATTACTGAAGACAAGCTGAATTTACATTCCAGATATGTGTAAACCAGTGGACATAACAGTGGACATAGACATAAAATAGGTGGGACAAAGGTAGAAAATGGGTAGGAGTTTGGTGAAGTGAGCAGAGTGTCAGTACAGCAATAAACCCAACTGCTTTTGTTCCAGCAGAGGCCCTAATGCAACATTGGAAACTTAGGCTCAGTGGGAAATCCAGCACTGAATGGAGGAGTCATATGCCACTATAACTATAGAATATGTTGCTTTTCATCAAATGAGGCCAAATAAGGATTTTGTTTTCATTTAACATAAAAACATATTTTTAAGAAAAAGAAAGCCTTGGCATCCATAACATTGGCAGAAATCTTTCACTGCAAGGTTATTTCCGTCTCTCTCTCTCTCTTCTAGTTATAGTATGATGATAGACGAAAGTGAAAACAAATAGTTATATGCTATGCTATCTTTTGGTAGTTTTCAATTCAGGAATAAGAGTTGTTATCAAGAATAAACAAGCCCAATACAAAAGAGCTACCTTCACAGAGGCAAATCTGTTTTGGTTTTTTTAAACGTTCAGCCTGATCAGTCTCCATAGGGGTTTCTTCTTTCATTTCCCCACTTGGTAAAACTATTGATTTTCCAATCATCTCTTTTTGGAATATTTTTTCACGAGACTTCAAATTCTGTATCGCTTTTAGAAACCAGTTACGGTGACTGCCCTAGTTTTACACCAAAGAGACATTGTGAGCACACATCTGGGTTCTTTTCAAATGCAAATAAATGCAGATTAATATGTTATAGATAGTGTATTTTCTAAAGTTGAAAAGAAAAAAAAATTATACAATGCCTGAAATAATGAATACTTCTAACAGCGCTAGAGGTCGTGTAGGAACCATGAATAGAGGCTTAAACAATCACAGAAAATAAAGAAGTATTTCAAAGTAATTAACGACTAGGAAGTTTCAATTTCTTCTTTAGGTTAAAATAATGAATTTTTTAATTGAATATCTTTTCAGGGATGCCGAGATTAAACTCATTTGATGGATTCACATGTTTATTAACTATAGGGACAGGGAAAACAGACATAGGGAGACCTTTATAAAATTTGATGTGTAGGTGAAAGTGACATCTGGGTTTAATTGTGGTTTGTTAGGTACATTGGAGTATGGCTGCTGTACGTTGGAGGAACGTATATACGTTTCATATGTTGCTCACCAGCACATATTAAGTGCTGACCTTCAATATGTTGGATGTATAAACACACTGAAAAGATCAGTGATTGGGTTTTTGGGGGGTTTTTTTGACAGGGAACGCTTGAAGGCTGAAAGTGAGATGGAGGATTATGTAAATTACAGTTGGGTTGTGCGAACCCTAGTACTAGCAGGGCTATGTATGAGAGGGGTATGGGGGACATAATATGCTTTGGTTACCCGGGTGGTGTATGTCTAACTCTTTATAGCAGATCCTTTGCGCCATGCCTAGTGTGATGCATTGTGGCATAACAAAGCCAGGATCTGTGATAGATAGGGTCATATTTAGGAGGCCTCTTTAGTTCTGCTGCTTAACACTCTTGGACCCTATAGTTTTGAGTGATGCACAGTGCTATGTGGTATTGTATCCTAGCATGCCCTAGCATACTCCTTCCTAAGGGAAAACGGGCCACCAAATCCCAAAGCGGAAGCTTTGGAGGGAGCTGTTATGTGGATGGTTGTCCTAGCAGAAGCATAGCCAATCATTGGATCAGCAACTCATGGAAACAGAGTTAAGCACTTTAGCCTTAAAATGTGAGGGTAATTATATCTGAGGGGTATTTTTCCAGTAAATATAAAAGACTAAGCAATAACTATTTAAGGTTACCAGAAGCACATAACCTTCGGTGCTTGTTTGTTTCACTTATCTCTGAACTGAAAATGATGGGTATGACTACCTCTTTCATGTTAAATACAACACTAAATATCAGTTTTATTTTTCACAATTTACCACTCTTTAAATAATAACATTCAATAATACAATTGCATGTTTACCTAACAATTACTTATACCACCCATATTTAGTGGATCTTCATCTGCACATAATTTCACATCACTAACAATATAGGATGAATGATGTTGGAGGACCCAGGATTAACAGCTTTGAACAACTAATCAGATAGTGTTTACCAGCCTTAGTGCTGCCATTAAAGTGCTGACATGCACTTGCACTCAATAGTAGATCAGTTCTTTAAAGGAAATAATAAAATGATGATAGTCACTCATGCTGGGACCATTATATGTCCTGGGATGAAATTGGGCTAAAACAAGCTCCACAGCTTGTGTGGGGTATAAGTGTCAGGGTAGAGCTAACAGGCTGTGAAATAAGTTGATAATTACAGTGACCACTTCTGTCAGGGCCAGCACTTTAATAAATTGGTGAACTGCTACAAAGAGATAGCAACCATCTTAGAGTCTCCAGGAGTGGAGCCGCCATTTAAATATATGGGGAAGGGAGGCACAATTTTGTGGGCTGATGTGAGAGTAATACCATTACACATCTTGCTTCACACAACTCAGCTTTTCTTCTCTGTACATTCTTCGAAAATGCCTCCCCCTCTATATCCCACACAAAATTACAATGCTGAGCTAGAGCTCATCTCGCTTTTTTAGAGCAGGTTTTTAGAGTCTGTCACTGCCCAGTCAGCTTCAGTTTGGGGAATAGTCAATAAATCCATTTAAACTAACATAAATAAACTCACATGCTTCAAGCTCTCAGTTTAATACAGTACTGAGCCACCTGCTTCTCCATATGCTGGATATTTATAAGAGCCAGCTGAGAACTAATATTGTTAAATAGGGTGCTGGAATTAATGGCCATAACAGTACATCCTAAAGACCCCTTTGAATCTCCCCTGTCAACAGGAGCCAGAATCACTGGCTCCATGCAAACCGATTAGGTGCAATGGCTAGATGAGTGTAACAGTTACACTGAATTAACAATTGGAAACAATTTTGTGAGTGAAAGAGTTCCCGTATGGTTTATCCAGAACCTTCTAGGTCCTCTGATGGCCCGAACAGACTGATCACCGGGGTGGGGGGGTGACTGGTCACTGTGGAAGCTGGCTGCTTGAAAGCTGAGCTCCTTCACCTTCCCTTTCAATCTACAGCAATCCTGCACAATTGCTCACCATGGGCAGAAATAAAAGAACAGCTGATTCCCCAACTCCAGGAAGCAAGAGAACACTAATCTTGTCCTACCTACAAGAGTTTTTTGAAACTCCAGTGGACCTGGCATCACAGCCGGAGAAAAATCACAAGGCCTATTGCCAGCTAGCTCCCAATCAGCAGATATCAATCCTGAGACAACGCAATCACAGCACCTTTCCAGGCCTTACAATAAATATTCTCGTCGACCCCGATGGCATAAAGTCCTTGGTAAACATATCACAAGCTGAGGCTAATGGTACACAAAGAGATAGCTACACTAAGGTCAGATGTAGCAAAATTGGAGCACTGCGTAGTTGTAAATATCTTGCCACATGCCCTGTACCTGGCCAATTACAGCTGCCATCTGGAGGCTCTGGAGAGAGGGGACTCTCGGAGCCTCAACCACCAGCAGGTGATACCAGAATATCTATGGATACAGCACATCACACTTTGCGCCCTATGGGTCCCACACTGGCCACCTACAGACATCATATGTTGTATCACAGACTTCCTGCTCATGGAAGAAATTATGAAACAAAAGTCGGCCCTCAAGCTCTCAACTATTCAAATTCAATACTCCGTGGGTCTCCCTAAGCAACGCCGGGCAGGGAATCAGGCAGCTTCACCCCAACGCTCTACGTCTATACCTGGCTTGCACAAGTGCATGGGTCACTCCTTGCCAACAGAGCATTTAACACAAGACAGAATTCATCGTCGAGGTGGATAAATAACTCTCACTACAAAGTGTGGTCACTTTGTGTAGCCCCCTCTCTGGGGCTATTAAAATCACACTGTACCATAACAGTGTTTGCCATGACTGAAAGGCCGCATCAACTGTTCCTACTCATGTGGCAACAGGAGAAGATTCCCCAGTTCATGCCTCCAGCGTACACTTGAGCAAGAGAAAAGGGAATCGGAAGGCCTGAGACAACCACAGAGGTATGTCCATACTCCATCACAGGAAAGATATTTGCTAGGATCCTGCTGAACTACTTAATAGCACACCTTGAGCAGGGACTTACAAAGAATGTAGGACCATTGACATGGTGTTTGCTGTAAGACAACTGCAAGAGAAGTGTCAGAAGCGGAACTCTGACCCGTTTTCCATCTTTGTTGACCCAACCAAAATAGGTATTGGATGTGATCTATCATACCCTGTTGTGTAAGACTTTACCGTCTTTTGCCTTCTGCCCCCTCCAATTACTTTGTACTCAAAAATTTAATAACTGATTTAAGGAAAACAAATACATGTAGCACAGAACATTTTCGTCTCCAAAGAAATTAAAACAAAATGTAAGTAAATGTCAATAATATTAAAAATAATAAAACAGATGCTAGGGATTTGTCTATAAAGGCCCAAAATGGATCTCCACGGTATAAAGGGTAAAATAATAATAATAACAAGGTGAAGAAAGGTTAGAAATCATAAGAAAATGTAACGATATATACAGAAACACATCTTACCATTCATATTAAAATAGTTAAAAAAAAAAGCCTTCATGGTGCCCCAACCCAAATAACAAAAAATAGTGGATTATGTAGGGAAGCATTTTGCAGCACATAATTCAGTGGGGTTTTTTGCAACTAACTTGTGGAGCAAAAATTAAATTCCATTTTTTTTCTCCTATTTTAAACAGGGCCTCTCTGGGATTAAGGCCAGAATTCAATGAATAACATAAGATATAATTCTACCTCTGTACAGGAACAGCAAAGAAAGCAGAACTGTTCATGTGGGAGGTTCCTTATATGGTCTATTCTGAGTTTGAAACATCAACCCTCTGTTTATATAATAAGGGCATGGAATAACAAAGAATCATAAAATGAATCATTGAGTACATAATAAACAACAAGAATAGCTGTAATCTATTAACACATAAGAATGTGCGTCCTACACCTACATTGTTTTAATCTGTTTTATAAATGTTGTGCTGTATATAGTGTGACAAAGATCCATATTCCAGCTGTATAGCTCCGCCGTAGAGATCTACCTCTTTGGTTATTTTGGGCCACTACAAAAAAATGATTTTGTATTTGCAATTTAAAAATTACTAAGTTTGATATCTAATATAACTAAGTTTAAACAGCATTTACACCATGACTGGATTTTTTTGGTGTATTTCTTCTCATGAAGATGTGACAATTAATATTTTGTCTACCAAATCTGCCTGGCCCACATGGATGATTTGCCACCCAGGCTAAATTTTGCCAACCCTCCCCAAATAAAGAAGTGCAATGGTTAAGGGAAAAAAAGTAAATGTATTCAAAACTGGCACTAATATGAGACAGAAAATGTTATTACTCTACTTAACGGTTTGTTAAAACATATCCATGGTTATAGAAAATGGTGATGATAGATTCCTTTCCACACATAATAAGTGGATGGGGCTAAGTGGGATACTACTACCAATATTGCTGAGAGACAACATACTAGCAAACAGCTGGTAAATTCAATTTGATTCATCTTCAATGAAAGGATGGATGCTATGATTTCAAATGACAACAAAGGTTGATATAGCAACATCTTATGTAGCATAATGAATTCAAGGAATGGAAAATTAAAATGTAACATTGCTGACATAATAGATTTGCTTTTTTCCATATAATACTGTAGTATAAACAAAAGGCAATAGATTGATAGCAGGACACTGCAAAATATGACTGACTTTATTTAAATATAACATGGAGTAATAATATTTACTTAAATGGATGTAGATAAATAGAATGACATATAAACACAAAATACACACCCATTTTTTATAATATTAAATATAATAATAAAATTGTAGAAAAGCAACAGTAACAATATTATTATTACTATTGTTGTTATTGTTCTAATAACAATTATATAGTGGATCTGAATACCAAAGAAGTGAACTACAAAGCAGTATGTAAAGTTAGGGTGTCTGTCTTAGTGGCTTTGGCTAACAAAAGAGGTCCACAGCTCACAAACAGTACTACTATATGGCAGTATATGAACATTATTATTATGAACAGTTTTGTGCTTTACAAAGTAGAAAACATCTAACAAAGAAAACAAAAATGGAAAACCTCCATGTCGCACAGTGCTGCTTTAAATCTTTATTTGGAAGTGATGATGTCTAATAAAATGACTTGGTCCTTGGATCAGATGGCCGGGAGTATCACATGCTTTATATGTAGCATTAACATTACCTTTCACTGGAACTGTCACCAGTTTGTTGAAGGCACATTCTTGTTCCATCATGACTATGCTATGCACAAAGCAAGGTCAATAATGACATGGTGTGACTGGTTTGGAGGAACTTGAGCAGCCTGTATAGAGGTCTCATCTAACCCCACATTTGGGATCAATTAGAATGTTTTTCATCCAACATAAGTACCTGACTTTACAAATCCTCTTTTGGCTGAATGGGCACAAATGAACACTGTTGCGATTAACTAAAATGCTTCTTGTCCAATGTCAGTTCCTGAACTCAGTTGACTGAATGGGCACAAAGTACCAAACTCACACTTTAAAAATATTGTAGAAAGCCTTCCCAGAGAGGTGGAGGCTGTTGTAGCCACAAGGTGGGGGACTCCATATGAATTCCCATGGTTTTAGAATGGGATGTCCAACAAGCTCATGGTCAGGTGATGGTCAGGTGTTCACATATGTTTGGTCATAGAGTGTAAGTGCACATGGGTCTACATCCACTGTGGCTTAGTAGACAAAATATATGCAAAAGAAAGATAGAAGCACTTTGTGAGCTAAATATATCACTGTCTATAAAACATTTTTTGTGATGCACACTAAAACATTTTGCCTAATTTTCTCAAAATGTATTGTAATGGTCACATCTGCTGACAAGCACTAATTGCAGAAGTTCTTTAGCCCTAAAACAACTAACAAGGGTTTGAGCTCAGGTGTAGGGAGGTAAAGTTTGGCACCGAGTGTAGTCAAAGCACATACGGAGAAGGATACCTATACATGTAAACTGCAGGAGTTCCTAAGTAGGTGACACAGGATGTTAGGTCTTAATGCAGGATGGATGGTCAGACACAACCAGCTATAGTTCATGGAGCAGGTAGTCAGACAAGCCAGGCACCTTACACAGATAGGGCAATACAGAAAAAGAATCACTAGGCAGAAGAGTAGTCAGGCAAACCAATGGTCCATGACAGCAAAACACAATCTGCAACTCAGAAAACGCGATAACAGGGCCACAACAGGGTAACACGAATAGGAATTTCCAGGTTTTTAAATGTGGCGCTGCCAGCCCTGCATCTAACTGCACGTCATGGGTCTTGCTGTGCATCATAGGCGGGCCCCCAGTGTTCCCTTGATGACGGGATCACACAGCTGACAGGGAACGGGTAAGTATCCTCATTTATACAAATAGTGTGATATTTCTATAACTGTAATGATTATTGTTTTAAAAATAGGACTTATTATGGCACTATTTTCAATACTGTTTATACTGTAAATGGATGATATAATTTTGTAAATACACTGTGGCCCAGTAGACTGCATATGTCTTAAGAAGTATGGCGTGTCTTGAATTCCTCATTTACAAGAACTGCCTTGACTCTGTGATATACGTATCTCCCTCCCGTATCCTAATTCCACTGGCCACTCCAATTGATTATGTCTCTTATTTTATATTGGCTATGCTGGGAAATATTTAAGCATTCTCTTTTATGTTTATGATTATATAGCCAATCTGGCCTTTACACACATTAGCTTTTTTGGAAATGTGATCACATTTTATTTGACCTTCACAAAGCTAATGCGGTTTTATCAAAGCTTAAGGTGATTGTCATTATTCTAATTTATAATTAAGTCTTCACACTAATTTGTCTTCTTCTAATACATTTATTCAGAGGAAAATATATTATTTGAACTGCAATTATTTAAACCTGTAGAAAATATATAATAGGTTTGCTTCCCAGGCACTGTGGGTACATTAGTTTCCCTTTGTAGGAGTTGTGATGTTCCAGGTACAATGTTCACAAATGTCCCTTCATATGGGCAAGCCAGGGACACTAACAAAAAATACCACTGTTTTTATGACACTTTAACTGCAGATTTATGTTAACTAAACAGAAAGCAGAATTACGAGTCATTTTATAGTTTTAATTTTTTACTGAATGGAAATATTCTACTGGTCAATAATGAAACTCTATGAAAAGTGGGGGAAATTTGCTGAACATTTCCTGTTTAACCGAATGGCCATTCCTAGATTTACAGCATTGACACTTAATGTTGATGACTCATTTTTTGTCTCATTTGTATAGTTTTTATGTTGCTCCACTGAAAGCACAGAAAGGGAATGGCTGTCTCACACGGAGAACAGACAAATTTAATTGTCTCTATGCTATCAGTCCTTTTGGGAGGAAAGGTGTAAATATAAATATATGGGTCACGCATTATTATATGGCCTGCCTTTTACATTACATTTATTTATACAGATTATACAGATTTTAGCAGATTACAAACTATTTGGGCGATGAGGGGGTAGTGAAACTGTAGGAGAGGACTGCTTGGATAGGGATGAGTTGATTGAGTCAGGATGATTTGTAGAGGTTGTTGATCATTCAGATGAGTTTCCAAAGAGCTTTTCAGGAGGGAGGGAGAAAGTCTGATGGAAGAGGGTAGGGAATTACAGAGGAGTACAGCACCTGTGAAATCCTAAATATGGGAGTGGGAAGAGGTAATGACAGTAGAGGAGAGAAGCAAGAGGGCAGTTCGGGGTTATGTGGATAAGAGGGTAAAGATGCAGGGGGTACAGAGTTATTAAAAGCTCTGTAGGACAGGGTCAGAAGTTTGCATTTGCCACAGTGTTGATGATGATGGATTGAAGTGGGGGAAGATGGGTTAAGGGGAGACCAATAAGTAGGATATCTCAAGAGAGTGAATTAACATTTGGGTTGTGTCTTGTGGGAGGAATGGACAGATATGTTGGGATATGTTTTTCAGGCGAAGGCAACTTGGTGAGTAACTGTGGCAGATGAAAGAAAGCAGAGTCAAGTTACCAAACAAAGATTCCAACGTGAATCAATTGTGAAATATGTGAAACAATATTTTTAGTAGTTTGAAATCTAAGCTATTAGTACATTTAGTGATGATTTGGGGTTATAAGTCCTATGCTAATTGAACTCCACATCAAGTTCTTTGTTGTAAAAACAAGGGTTACATACTTTATAATAATGACAAATAAACATTGCTTTACTATTCTTTCAGTTGGAAACAAGCATTTTTTGAAAGCACGGTTGGATGTAAAATTCAATTTTTGTACTTTTGTATTCGTATGCTTTGTATTTCATAGCTTTTCCCTGCTGCTTAAGTGGAACCTTTTCTGAAAGTGTAAAACCAATGAAAAGGTTTTATTTGTCATTTCTAGCAGGATACAGTACTTAAGATAGATTTCATTTTTTCTTTTTTTAGTCACACTACCAAAAATAAATTGGTCAGGAAAAGCAGTCATTTAAAAATCTATTGTAGATGGAAAAAGTTAAATTCTATTTTTATGCAGGGTTGTTTTCACATATGTAAGCATTTTTCTTTCTACTTTTATTAGTAATGCTAATCCATGCAACAGATGTACATTTAAAATGTGTGTTTATATACATTATATGGACAAAAGTATTGTGGCACCTCATAATTACATAAACAGGGACTTGCTGACATCACATTCTAAATATATAGACATTAATACATAGTTGCTCTCCCTTTTGCAGCTTCCACTCTTCTGAGAAGCCTTTCCACAAAATTGTGGAGTGTATCTGTGGGAATTTTCACCAATTCATCCAGTAGAGCATTTGTGAGGTCAGGCACTGATGTTGGATAAGAAGGCCTGGCTCCCAACCTTCATTCCAGTTCATCTCAAAGGTGTTCGATGGGGTTGAGGACAGGGCTCTGTGCGGGCCAGTCAAGTTCTTTCACACCAAGCTCACCCAACCATGTCTTTATGGACCTTGCTTTGTGTGCAGGGGCACAGTCATGCTGGAATAGAAACGGGCCTTCCCCAAACAGTTACAACAAAGTTAGAAGATTTTTGTTCACCGGAATTAACGCGGCCTAGCCCAATCCCCGAAAAGCAGCCCTATACCATTATTCCTCCTCCACCAAACCTTACAGTTGGCACAATGCAGTCAATCAGATAACGCTTGCCCATTAGATTTGTCACTCCACAGGACATGTTTTCACTGCTCCTTGCATGTGAGACTTATTTGCAGCTGCTTGGCCATGAAAACCCATTCCATTAAGCTCCCACTGTACAGTTTTTGTGCTGATATTAATGCTAGTTTGGAACCTTTTAGCTTTGGAATCAGCAGAGCGCTGGTGAGTTTTGCGCACCATGCGTTTCAGCATTCGTTGACCCCGCTCTGTGAGTTTATGTGGTCTTAAGCTACATGGCTGAGTTACTGCTGTTCATAAACGCTTCAGTATTCCAATAGTACGACTTACATGAACTGACATATTACAAAGGTGTCATCCCATCACAGTACCACACTCACTTTCACTGAGCTCTTCAGAATGACCCATTTTTTCACAAATGTTTGTAAATATAACACACATTAAGCTTAATAAAGGGTGAAAGAGTACAATAACCTAATTTTTTTATTATTAATTATGCATTTTTTCCTTTTAAACAAATTTAGATTTACAAATGTATATACTGAAATACATTTGACCCCAGTCTGATCCCTTTTATTATAAAAATATTATAAATATATATTTTTAAGAATTAATAAGTACACTATATATGCACAGTAGCAGGAAGCTATAACTCTTTAAAGACTTAATCAGCATATGAACTTTTGTCTTATATGTGACACACTGTTTTTTAGCAACATTAATGGCAACAAATTAAATAATGTCATTAAATGTTATGTTTGTCAAAGCAGAATAAAGTGCCCATGCATGAAAAATGAAAGTTTAAACTAGAATAGTCCATTTGAAACAATCTACACTGAATATGGGTTTTGGGAGTATTGATTTGTAGTGCAACATGAACAATGCCAAAATGTTAACAAGGTCTTGAAGATGGGTGCCATATCAGACAGTGTCATAATTTCCTTCTGCGTCAAGATTGTTTTTTAATTAAGCAGGCAATCTTCTCCTCAGTTTTGTACCACGGGTGCTGCAACCCCCCTTGGCCTGTCAACCTAGGCCTAGTTGGCCTAGACCAAGATAAGTCACAGGTTCTTGTGCTATTTCCCTCACATTAAACAGACATGCAAAATGTAATAATTGAATTTGATTCATTTTATTTTTGTTTTGTACCTTTACCTTTTTTACTGGCAACTTAGTGCACATAACTGAGTTTGCAACTCTAAATACATCACATGAATAATAGAATAGAATAGACATTCATCCTATGTTTCATATTTGCAATACTTCAAGTAAATGTTATTTTAATTAATAAAAGCATCTAAAGTGTCTCACTGTTCAGTGACATTGCTCTGATATTGTCTCTCAAGTGAGACAAACATGGGCCGTTGAATAGACCCCATCTAATGGTTGTTTTGTAATAGATTATATGTAATTGTTACAATATTGAGAGCTGAATGATATGTTAAAATCTGTTTGAGGAAGTGGAGTGGAGTGATATAATATATTCTGTTCGCTTGCTTCAATTATCCCACAATGAAAGCAAATAATTGTGCTTGCAGAACAATTTGTCTTTATATAGAATGTTCTGAACCACATATGGGAAGGTTGTGCCGAATAATATTCCCTGTTACCAAGGTAACAGGGAATAGTGTACACACTTGGAGATCTTTCTTGTGGATGGTTCATATCAATTTATTAAATGCTAAGACACTTAAAATAAATATCTATTTTATAAAAGTAACAAAGAAAACCATCTCAATTTCCTTAAAGATTTATCAATAGTATGAAGAGCCAATATAATCCCTTGTCATAATATGTTTCATTTGATATATATCATAATGGACCTATCAGTATTAGTAGATATTATGTATGGGAAAATGACGCATAGATATTATATAAACATTTGTAAACAATTCTATATACATCAAGACTTATACTCCAACTTTATAGTTACATGTAAAAACATGTATATCAAGTTCAGCCTTTCCTACATCTGTTAATTGCTGTTGACCCCAAAGGCGGCAAAAACAACTCCAGTTTGTAGGTCTTTCAAATTTTGCAACAAACTAGGAAAAAAATTCCTTCTTGACCCCAGAATGGCAGTCAGATCTCTCCTTGGATCATAATTTAACAATTATATCCCTGAATCAGTGGTGGAACTACCGCTTGGCGCCCTTCTGCCTCCTCTGCTCCCTGCCGCCGCCTGCCTCAGCGCTGCCCCAACTGCAGTGGTGGGATCATGAGGCGTCTGTCTCGGGTGCCGGCGCTTTACGCTGAGTGCCGGCATATGACGTCATATGCCGGCGCTCAGCAGTGAAGCCGTGCACACCGCAGCAGAGCAGCGAGACAGAGGCCTCGCGCCCCCACCACAGGACAGCATGGTAAGTGACCTACAAAGGGGGTCAGAGAGAGGGTAGATAGTGAGAAGGGGGGTAGGGAGAGGGTAGATAGTGAGAAGGGGGTAGGGAGAGGGTTGATAGTGAGAAGGGGGGAGAGGGTAGATAGTGAGAATGGGGGGGGAGAGGGTAGATAGCCTGAGAAGGGGGTAGATAGTGTAAGAAGGGGGTAGATTGGGTTGGGGTGGGGGGGTGCCTTAACCTATTCTCGCACCGGGGAATATTATGGTTTTGCAAGTACTATGCTACGAAACATGCAACCAGTATCATTTTAAATATTTTTACATTTGGCCCAGTTAAAAAGCAGCCCACGACATATTTTTCAGACTACACACTAAATATATACATACCTGCAGTGGTTATTCTAGGAACAATATAAAGGGGGGCACATACGATACCACAGTCAAAACTGGGGGGCACTAATAAGTTCCACCACAAAATCATGCCACTGAAAAAAATAAATAAATAAATATAAATAAGATGCCAACATGCCAGAGTATTGCAGTATGCAATGATACATTTTTATGGGATTAACATAAAAAAAAGACAAGCTTTCCAAAGTTTCCCTCTCTTCCTCAGGTATTGCTTCAGACCAAAGAAAGAGAGGAAAACTCTCAAAAGCTTTTCTTTATAGTTTACAAATAAGTGCACTCGCGCTGCCTAATTGTTGTGAGGAGAACTGTAGCTCTTTTTATGCCCGAGGCAAGAATGGAATATTGTGCCTCAGCTATTGTGTTATAGAGGTTATTTTATTGACACTTCCCACATATACTGTCCTTTCACGCAACTGTCCTTTCCATACATGCTGCTTTTACACATACATATACACTGGCCTCACACACACACACACTACCTTTACACACACATGCCCATAAACACACATATACACATACTCTTCCCTTACACGCACCTGTCCACACACACATATACACAACCACTGTCCTTATACAAGCCTGTCCATACACACACATGTATACACATACAATGCCCACACACACCCCTGCCTTACACACAGACACACCATCTCTTACTTTTTTCATCTTCCATCATATTTCATCTTCTGTCTTCTATCCAGTTGTGGGAGCATGAGGTCTGTCACTCCAGGCCTCTGCTTTAGTGCTCCCTAATCATTACAAGCCGGCTATTGATGCAGAGCACCGAAATTAGACATCATATCCCGACGCTCGGCATCAATTGTCATCGCGTAGTGATTTGGGAGCATGGAAGCCAAGGTCTGGAGTGACAGGCCTTGCTCTCCATAATGTTGGGCCTGTTAGAGTGGGGATCGGACACCCGCTGAGCAGGGCTGGTTAGGGAGATCACACTCTTGCATCTGCCTCGGCGCGGCCCTGAAGACCGGCCCAGGGGAGGCAGCCTCTCCCCCTATTTTAGAGGCTTCATGGTGAATCACTTTGCTGGCAGCAATGTGATGTGCCCATAAGTTTAGATGGCACTGTACCATTTGGTGCTGCAGCTGAAGGGGGAGGGGTTTCCAAATTCGGGGGGGGCAAGGAATAATCTAGGGGGGGGGGCCCTGTAGCGAAACCTATGCATACCAGGCACGCCACGCCCCGCCCACTTCCCCATTTACAATAACGTGTCCCGCAACGTCAGCAGAACCGCCTACTGATGTCTGTGGAGCCGCCCGCAACGTTAGCAGGATCAGGGCTCTGGGTAGCAGGAGCCAGAAAGCTCTCAGATATGCATGTGTGTGTGTATGTGTAAACTACACCCTCTGTGAATTCTATGTTTTTACATCAAGACATAATAACAGTCATCTGTTCCTTAGCAGGTCTAAAATTACAAATAACATATTACATTGTCTCATTGTTTATCCAACAAAAATAAATCCAACAGCGCTCTGCCTCGATGCCAGCAGTTCAGCTGGAGGATATCTGTGCCATATTGCAGGGAATAGGGCAAAGTGTCTGGGGTGAGGGAAGGGAGCAGGCAGAGGCCAGCTGCGCTCTGTCTGGCTCTTTGTGCTACTTGTGGGGGCACAATACTCACAGGATCCACTTCCTCTGGAGCACACTGCTGAGCATAGTGAAAGAGTTCTCATTAGGCCTGCTCCCCAAGATCCATTCTTGGTAAACCAAATAATCCAAATCAGCCCACAGATCGGACAGGTAACAGGGTACATATGCAAGAATCCCTTCCCTGAACTCCCGGATCTCCTCGCACTGAAACTTCCATGGGCTCCCAAATTCTCGGTCCTCCTGTAGGCTTTCCATTATTAATCCCATAGCGCCCATAGAGAGTGAATGAGCGTTTTAGACAGAACATGGGAGTAAAAAAAACAACAAAATGAAGAGCTCTTCGCTTTGTTTTCAGTTGTTTCTGTGGAGGTCCCTCCTTTTCAAAGATTTGTGCAAATTGTCAAATTTTGTTAAAACTGAGAATGCACAAGTTTAATGGTTAGTTCTCCAAGATTTTTGGTACAACCTACCTGCTGAGTTCTTTAAAAAAAAACAAACTGTGTGCATGTGTACCTGTAAGAATTGATGCTGTTTTGGAGCCAAAGAGTGGTCACAACAAGTATCATTTTGATTTAGATTTTCCTTCTTTTCACCCACGTTTGTAAAATGATAAAAATTAAACTATTAAAAACATGAAATATATTTATATTTCAACACTCATTTTAAGATACAGATGCATTTGAATGGTTTTGTGTTTTTTACACAACTGACTAAATATAGATGTCAATAAAAAGTAAAATTATTTTTATATAATAAGGCCAGGTATGTACAAAATTAAGCAAAAGCAATTCCACAAATCCATAGCACATTGTCAAAGTCCATTAGCTCGGTAATTACGTACTGAAATTTTGCAGACATTGAGATCACACCAGTTGGCCTTAGAGCTACCAGATAATATATACATCACAGAAAATACAGATTTAGTGTTCCCAGTGTAATTCTCTTGACAATGTTTATTACAAATTGTTTATAAATGTATACATTGTTTATAAATTTGAAGTCCATTAAAAATTATAAGAAAACTATGGTGAAGTGTCATACCATTTATAAGGTCAAATGCAGTCTCTACCTGCAAGATACAAGGACCATTGCTGAATCATTTTTTAAATGTACATTATTTAAAGAAGCACTCATGATCTCATTTGAACTTTATACATTATTATATATAGAAAGCTGTGACTATTCTTATTCTTATTACATTCTTCTTATTGATACATCATTGTGTTTGGTGTGCTGTCTTTTCTCTTGTTTTTGATGGTATTAAGCATGACAGCTGTGTCATGTGCTAGAGGTCTTCTGCCTGGAGATATTATGTACAATTGAGTTTCAACTCATGTATACGATCATGTTTACAGGTCATAAAACATCTTTGAATTTTTGCCAAAGAGTATTAACCCATTACTATGAGGCAGATGCAGAAAAATGTATATGAATTGCAATATAACATTTTAGGAGAAACTGAGATTAAATAATGGCACACAAACTTCTAAAATATACAGGAATATCGTTTTTGTTACTAGATTTCTCCAATAATCCTATTTTAAAATTGATTATTTGCTATTACTACAATGTATCTTTCAGTGACTTATATTACCATATGCCCATGGTCTAAGAATGAAGAAATGGCATTGAATAGTAGCCAGTTGGAATAACAGATATTGGATCACTGACATCTGCATGTCACAGCTAGAAGAGAAAAACATACGAGATTGACAAATGAAGCTTCACATCTTTCAGCTCATCTTTGCCTCAACAAGATATCTAAGCTGCGACTAAGGAATAAAAAAATCTTATTACTCTTAGCATAACGTTGCTGTTATTCAGTCAGTGCAATATTTGCTAATCTAGCCTTTGGAAAGATGCTTTGACTGGAAGTACGTTTAATTCATTGGCACTTAAGCAGAGCACTGTTATGCATATATGATCAGGAATTTTTAATCAAACAAGTGTCTTCTGCAACCTAGATAATGTATTCATTGTATAATTCTGGTAGTGAAAGAAAATCATATTTATTTTCTGTAATATGAGGATGGGAAAATGACAATATATTGAAAATGTAGAAGAAAAAAAAAAGAAGATAGGCCTACTGTCTTAAGAATCACTATAAATAATAACTCCCCATACTCCCTGGCAGCATAGATGGATGGACAAGGCTTGCTTGCTTGCTTGCTTGCACATGGTATGTGACTGATCACCCAAGCGTGTGCCACTTGCTCAACCAAACTTCTGAAGGCAAGTATTTATGTAATATTAAAACATTATGAGGCTGGGAGCACTGTATGTATGACGGGGGCGCACATTACATTACCTACATGCCTCTAAAAATGTAAGTTGTATAGTTTTCATGTGAATAGGGTACATTGACAATAGGTAGTGCACATAGTAGTATGCTCATATATAAGGTAGGGTCATTTTGTATTGCTTAGTATGCTTGTGCCTACAGTAGTGTGATTGCATTGTGTAGTTTTCATATGAAAATGAATGTGCATAGGGTAGGGTAATTTAATATTGTTTAGAATGCATTTGCACAAGGTATTGTGACTTTGTATTGCATAATATGTATGTGTATAGCGTGCTGTGATTTTATACTGTGTAGCATGCATAGAGTCACTGTGAATTGTTTGTGATGCATATGTAAGGTAGTGTGACTGTATATATAACATAATATACATGTGTATAAGGTAGGGTAGGGTCATTGTATTGTTAAGTATGCATGTGTATGAGATAGAGAGACATGAATCTCTTTTTGAAACCTTTCCAATTTTAACCTCTTAAGGACCAGGCTGTTATTTTTCTAATTTTGTGTACCCTTTGTGATGAAGGCTGTTCTAACACTAAACACAAGTGCTTGTGTTTAGCTGTAATTTTCTTCTCTCCCATTTAGTACCCACACGCTATATATATTGTTTTTTTCAATATACCACTTTTGACCATATCATCTAATCTCCTATAAAAAAAGAACAAAATCATAAAAAGTACTCTCACTTTTTTTCAAAAATCTTTTACTCACCTAAAAAAGGTAAAAAAAACAACTGCTAAATAGAACCTACTATTTGCCCTGAGTTTAGAAATACCCAATGTTTTTATTGTAAGTTATAGGGCAATAAGTACAAGTCACTTTTTGCTATTTTAAAACCTTTTTGTTCCCAAATCTGACCGTTCTGCCCCTCTTTAGGACATCTTTAAAGCCAACCAATGCAATTTACTCCCATCAAATCACATATTTTAGAAAATTAGACACACCAATTTATTTCAAATGCTGGTATTTTAACCTTTTCCACTACTACCCTTTGTCAAACATAGTGGTAGATATTTTATTTTGTGTTTTTTTTAATCACACATATTTTACTTCAGGTATGAATTGACAGCTCCTGGTATATGACACTGCCAAACAACACTCCAATATACTTTCAGCAACATCTCCTGAGTAGAGTGATACCCCATAAGCATGGGTTTGTCGGGTTTTTTGGGAGGTAAAATGCCACATTTGGGAAGTGCACATTTTTCAACTTGGAACTTTAACATCTGGTCCTACTGCCCCAAATCCTAATTGGGCCATCTTTAAAGCCGGCTAATTCAATTTACCCCATAAAACCATATATTTTAAAAACTAGACACCCCAAGTTATTTCAAATGCTGCAATTTTAACCCTGCACGAGATTCTGGCACAGTCGAAAGTTTGTGGTAGTAGCTTGTTTTGTATTTTTTATGAATTTATGGCTCCTGGCATACATCATTGTCAAACAACACCCGGCATCTCTTGCGTACAGTGATACCGCCCATGCATGGGTTTGTCAGGTTGTTTGGGAGGTAAAACGCCACATTTGGGAAGTGTGCATTTTTTAACTTGGAACTGGTCCCTCTGCCACCATATCCTATTTGGGACATCTTTGAAGCTAGTCAGTTCAAGTTAGCCCATCAAATCATATATTTTCGAAAACTAGACACCCCAGGGTATTTCAAATGTCTGTATTTTAACCCTTTCCATGCACAAGATTCTACCATCAGCCTTTGCCAAAGTTTGTGGTAGTAATTGTTTTTACACACATATGTAACAGTCAAACAGCACCCCAATAGTGTTCAACAACATCTCTATGTTGTATCTCTCAGTGATACCACCGATGCATGGGGGCTAAAAGGCCACATTTCTGTAGTGCACTTTTTCCCCCATTCTGGTCAGTCTGTGCCTATGCCCTATTTGGGATATCTTTGAACCCGGCCACTCCAATTCACGCCATCAAATTATTATTATTTTTTTTTAAGTAGTAGTAGTAGTAGTATTTAAACCTTTTCCATGTCAGGATGTTTGTGAAGATACAGCACTAATTTTAGCACTTGCTCATAAATGATATTTTTTATATTTGTTTACATTTTGTTAGAACTGGATGGTTCTCCTGATGGTGATGACATCATTGCATAATTATTTTTAAATTTTACCATATTTTTATTTTATTTTTGTAGCTATTTTTAGTTTTTCCGGGTTTTTAATACTGTATTTGCTCGATTATAAGACGAGGTTTTTTCCAGAGCAAATGCTCTGAAAAATATCCCTCGTCTTATAATCAGGGTCGTCTTATAATCAGACCTCAAATAGGTCTGATTATGAGACTAAGATCCAGATCCCCCGCAGCGATGCAGGGGACCTGGATCCTCCTGTGTTATGCCCCCAACTTACTGGTGCTTCTGAGTCCCCGGTGCTTAGTCCGGGCTGCGTGTAGAGCTCTATAGTGTTCTATGAGGGAACATTATATGCCTTACTAACATCTAGATATGCTAGATCAACTGCTCCTCTCTTGTCTATTTGTTACCCAGTGACAAAAAACGTTAGTTTGACATGATTTCT
Organism: Sceloporus occidentalis; assembly: GCA_023333645.1. Classification (NCBI taxonomy): domain Eukaryota; kingdom Metazoa; phylum Chordata; class Lepidosauria; order Squamata; family Phrynosomatidae; genus Sceloporus; species Sceloporus occidentalis. Next base: position 8,768,393 of record JALMGF010000017.1, on the reverse strand, counting down.
CTGCAGGAAACCTGTGCTGAGTCTGTCTGATCTTCCAAACCATTTACATCCAGATATTTAACAATCATTTTCTTTAGCAAGGATTCATTTGATTTTCCAACTACTGGCTTAAGGCTCCGTAGTTTTTCCTGCTACTCTTCTTTGTAATTATTAGCCAAAATAATATAATCGTGATTCACATACCATATAAGCACAACTGTGAATATTTTATTTTGCAAAGATGAGACAAATATGTTGTTTGAAAAGTAACTAGGATTGTCATATTATTGGTTGATTCATTCATTTTTATTGCTTATTTCAAATAAACCATTTTTATTATTGGTTTTGCAAGCAGGAAGGTCAACTGTTAGCTTTCCTATTTACCAAGTGGATAAATGGTGCTGGCTCCGGTAAACATCTCAGTCCAATGCATTATAAATGATCGCATTTAAAAAAAAAATAAAAAAAAAATCACACTTATTTAACAAAAGCAACTCAAAGCAACTCAATGATGCTTTTAATCAGCTTGAGCTTTCATTTTATGACATTAGCTTTAAGTATAGGGTTGCAGTAGTTAAATTAAAACTCTGTTTTTGAAAAAGACAGTTCTACCTTTGAAAATCCCCAGAGTATTATGCGTTCAAGGCTTCAGAAAAAGAGATACACATTGCCTTTTTTTCCTCACAAGTTTAATTGTATATTTCTACTGACAACTCTCCAATACTGTTTATTAGTTTAAAGATCAGAACAACGCTCATAAAAGTGCGATTAAATTAAAGTTCCAACTGAAGAGCTTGAATTTAAAGACCAAGTGAATAAAAGTCTTCATTTTCCATGAAGGTTGAATTAATATGATGTCTAACAGCATCAATGTGCAATGATGTGCCAGGTGTCTTTTTTACTGTGACATAAGCCAATGAAACATTAATTAATGATACTGCATTTCAAAGGCCATATTCAATTTGGAAGAGTGCTCTTTTCAGGTATCAGGTGAGGAAGCCTAAGTGACACCTGGGAGCAGGTGCTGCAGTCAAAACAAACTGCAGTTTCAAGTGGAAACTTTGCACCACGGAATATGCAGACAGATGAAGCAACATTCATTATGTCAAATGTTACTGTTTGACAAATCTGTAATATATTTGCAACATTTCTAGGAATACTAAAGATCTCTGTTCAACACAAACTTATATTTTGTATAACATCAATTTATTATGAATATTTGGCTGTTACCTTGTTCAAACATTTTTAGATGTAAAATAAATTTAGGTACCTACACTCCTGACATTACTTAGCACCAAAATAAATGGTAATCTATAAAGGGGAAAACAAAATGGCATGAAACTTCATTGTTGGAGGGTGATCACTTATGCTCATTTAGTTACAGCGCCAGACAATGACATTATAGGAGAAATCAGAGTATTACTAAATTTGAATATTTATAGTTCTTCCACAGGTGGTGAAAAACCAAAGATCCCCGATTTGAGTGAATGTATCTAGGGGAGCGCGCATTCATCTGTTGATGTGAGTATTTCCATTTCAACAGTTAAAAATGAGGATTATCCTGATTTGTAGCATGCTGCAATGCTGTATCGAGCTGAAGCACAGATGTGCTAAGCTTCCAGTGCCCCACTGCAACCATAGAACTATACATTAGAAGTGCCAAAGTAAAGAGACAGCCTGTGATTTTTTTTCATAGAATTAATTTAGACAATTCTTTTTAGTATAAATAATCTTTAGCATTACAATTATTTGAATTCAAACAAATGATATATACATTACATATACTTGTTAATCATAATTACTGCACTTTAAGGTTAAAGGGACATCCTATTCCCAAAATTTATTTTTTAAGGGAACATTTGTTTGGACTTAACTTTTCATTATCTCCAAAATTCTTTCAGTCCTGCTATAATTACTAGACTTAGAAAATGTCACTCACTGACTCATTTAACTCCTCCATCAGCTCTCTCTACTAGGACCACGGACCATACCTTAGTATCCTTCTTGCTAAATCTGTGAAGAAGTCATGTTGTAGTCAACAGGAGTCCTCCAGTGGTAGTGAAAATGCAGCCTATCAGTTTCAGATCAATCAATCAGTGGTTTATAAACTAAATCAAACTAATAATGTAAAATTATGTCCATGGAGCAGGCAGCCTAATATGGAGACACTAAACAGAAATTGGAGGGGTGGAGGAAATTAGCTGGCTGGTATGGTTTTATAAAAGGTGATCCCTGCTACATGGTAAAATAAAAACTCAAAAGCTTAAAATGTTTTAATAAAAAAGGGATCAATGACCACTTTTACTACAACTCACATTACTCTCAGCCAGAGTTATCATGAAGATGATGCACACAAAAGTAGGCGCACCAACCACAAAAACAGTGCCATACCAATGGACATAGGTATTGGTATTTATCATACTTGTCATTTAACCTCTTGTAATGTCTTTACCCTGCAAAATACTGTTGCAATATCATATGCATTGGCTCCATGTGTAATCTACATGTATGCACTACTAGCCAATCGGGGGAGAGGACATCACTGGACATGCCGGCATATTGCCCTCAGTTCATGTTAGGGCAAAATGACGGCGCTTTAGGTGATGTCCTCTTCCCGATTGGAGGGTTGGGGAGAGGATGTCACCGCAAGCTCTGCTATTTTGGTGGAAGTTCCTGACTATTTATTTCCACAGAGATGCAGATGAAGATAGAAGATTGAGGAGAGAAGAGAAGTGAGAAGATGAAGAAGATGCAGAGAAGGTAGGAAAACATTTAGAGAGCGTGAGCGAATGAAAGTGTGAGAGAGTGTGAGTAAATATGGGATCACAAATTTCAGATGAGAATTCTGAACTATTTGCTTTATCATCCAAAATTAGGTAAATTTGCAATTTATACAATTAATTTTTACACACCTATATATCATGCAATTGTATATGTGTTTGCCTAGGTATAGCTTAACTTTTAACTTCTCTTACATTATAAAAAATATTTAGATTTTCCTTGGTGAAGTATAACCTGTTTATATTGCTGCCACTAAAATCTATATATAATAAAACTATACCAAAATTAAGTAAAATGGACCAGTCTCCTACAAGTAAAATTGTGCCTTGACCCTCAAAGGGTTTGCATGGGCCCAAATTAATTTTACTGCATGCAAACGGATGCATACATTTTTCAGTTATTGGCGTTAGAAAATGACTCTTCTGTCCTCCCCTAGCTGCCTCTACCGAAGCCAGGAAGCATTATTATGTAAACTTCTTATATATGTCCACTAACACTCCACTGAAGTAAGTAAAACAACAATTAATTGTATGTACGGTACTAAACATCAGTATTGAGATAACATACATGCGATTAGTATACCTGGGAACATCCTAGTCCTGGCTAATCAAAACCCTTCATCAGAATCCGAGAAGACAGTCCCACTGACATTGGTGGGCGGTCGGCTGACGACAGTCCCACTGAAAGCTGCCTGTTTTTGGAGAAGTGTGGGGGACAGTCGGGTGTGCCACAACACTGCTCCTGCAACCCTGAGGTTCTCTGTGGTGATTCAAAGAAACCTGGTGTGGTGATTAACTGCTGCAACTTCCATTGATTTCAGTGGAAATTTGACTAGAATGGGAGTTGTAATGAGCATGTCCATGAAACTTACTATAGTATACTCCCTGCGATCAGCATAGACAGCCAGGGGAAGAATTACATGAGACAGAGGTAAATAACTAAAGACTGCTGTGACAGTGAACCGGGCATGGTGGTGGATAACATATATATTTCTCAGAAAATACTGCAGTGCAATGTATTTGATAACCCCAGGGAGAATGGTTTGTTACCAACAAAATAATGGTAATGTTGTAGTTATGTTTGGGTCCCTGGGGTGGAGCATTTGGAGAGAAGGGAGGGCCAGTGCTCCACTCCACAGTTTACTTGCAGCAGGTGATGAAGCCAGTCCAGGAGTTCTGGTTCTCTCAGATTGTTACTCACCTGTTACCAATGAGCAGCAGGGGGCTGCTACAAAAAGGAGCCCTGTGAGTTATTCAGCTGAGAAACATACAAGTGGTGAGTGAGACTGCATTTTCTCCTAACAAATCTGCTGAACAGTTCCTAAAGCAAAAAGGTCTGTACTAAATGTTTTTGTTGGTAGCGGGTAAGCCATCCAACGAGAGTTAGATGTTGTTTGTCAGTAAGTGCTCAGAGAGCAAGGTTTTTCTTTTTGTTTGTTTTATTTATGTTTGTTTAAAGACCTTTTAATAAAAGGACTACAAGAATTCAGCCTTATGTGGTATTTCAAACCTTAAGACTGTGTGGTTACATGATCCCAGCTCACACTGCTTAAAAACTTAAAATGCAGGATTACATGGGAAAAAGTGTACACAATGTGAATATCTCAATTCACACTCGCCGGAATACAGTGACATTCAGTTTCTTTTAAAATGGAACTTTATTTTCTCTAATCATAACCTGCTTTCTCTAAATTTGCAATTACAGATCAGACAGTGAGCATGTAAAACAAACACCTGAGGCTAAGCGCATCATAACGTTTCACTACTCTCATCTCTAATGGATAATGGCTTGGAAACAACATTTGCCAAAACATATTTCTGTAATGTAACGCATTACATGTAGACCACAGACACTTACATTTTCTTTATCTCTGTATGCACAAGTGATGGGAGAAGTGATGGGAAACCCCACAAATCTAAAAAACCCCCCACAAATCTCATAATTACAGATTACAGGAATAGGAATCAACGCCAATGGGTTCTAGTGTAATACCAAAAAGGCAGAATGGCACATAACAATTTAGGCTTGCAGAAAGCCATCTTATCTCAGGCCTTTTTACAAAAAAAACCCTCTAGGTTCAGTCAATTATGATAAATAACTTGTTTAATTTAATTAAATAATTGACCTTCAAACCAAACTCCATGGCATTAAATGTTGTGTATCTAGTTTTGATCATTGTACATCATAAACTCAGCCTTCATTTGACGTTGTGCAACTTGTGACCAGGGCCGGCCCTACAATGGGGCCGACTGGGGCAATTGCCCCAGGCGGCACTTCAGAAGGGGCGGCACTTTGCCGCCCCAAGCGTTTTTTTTTTGTTTTTTTTTGAAGCGGAGGAGAGAGAGAGGGGCACCGAGTGATTTTCGCTTACCCGCTCGGCGCCCCTCTCTCTCTCCTCTGCGGCGAGTTTACCTGTTCGGTCTCGGTGCCGGCTTGTAATGCAGAGCGCTGGAAGTGACGTGAATTTCCGGCGCTCAGCATTACAAGCCGGCACCGTGGCAGCACAGGGAGACTCGCCGCAGGACTGTTTAAGGGTAAGTACCGGGGGGTAGATAATGCCGCCCCCCCCCGGCGTCGGCGGGGAGCGGCATTTTAAACTTCGCCCCAGGCGGCGTTAAGTCTTCGGCCGGCCCTGCTTGTGACGCTTGTTCAAGTTAGACCATTTAAAATAGCCATTGCCAAATTGCCACCTCACAATGCTAGTGTCACAATGAAGCTTCGTGAAACCTACAATGGTGGTCTTTAATCACAAAGTCACAAAAAAAGTATCTTAGACACATGTCCTGCTCCCTGCCCATTGCTTTTTTTAAATGGGGGTGTTTCCTGCATCAGCAGGAATGCCCCCAACATCAGGGGCCAGTCTTGGCTGCATCCCGCAAGGCAAGGCTCCAGGTAGCAGGAGCTCAGAAGTTCCCAGGTATGGGCCTATGTTTCATTTGGCCCTGTTTAGTTTTTTTGTTTTTTTTATTACCAAACGTTCCGTGTTTCTAAGATTGTTTGCATATGCAAGTGCCGAGAAATACACAAAAATGTATTCAACTGCATCATGGTTATGGAAATACCGCACATGCAAAAAAAATTTCATATAGAATTTTTGGAAGTTACCGGGCTCAAAATGGAATATCACGTACCCTTTTCTGTTAATTTTTAAAATTTTATTTTGTGAGGCATATGTCTCTTTTGGAGCTGTTTAACAGCCCACCAGCTCAAAATATCCCCACAAGTATATATTTTTGGATAGAAGATTGTCCAGGGCATTTCACTAGTAGCATTTGGACACTTTGGCAACCATTTGGTCACAATCCCTGGGAGCCGTAATGTTAAATTCATTGCTTTTTTTCTCCAACCTTTTTGTGTTTCTTAGGGTTGTTTGCACAGATTACATGAAACTGCAGATAAACACACTAAAATGTATTTAGTTGCATCTTCAGATAACAGAAATCCCCACTTGCATATTTTTTTGCATTACTTCTAAAATCGACAGAGCACTCTCATTTCACTGCACAGAATAGGCCAGGATAGGCACACAGAAAATAAAGAGCTAAATGACAATACACATTTACAAAACATATTTAGATAAAAATGACTCCTTGGATGTGTGTGATAGGAGTTGTATTGTAGAAATCAGCCCATTTCTAAGAAATTAAACTATTTATAAAATGTGAGTGTAGGGTGTTGTGATCTATTATATTGGGTTTTTTTGCAGGTCGGTTGTGTGGCTTAATGTCTGCTCCCCTGCTGCATGACAGTGGGGATCAGATTATTTCTCCTGTGTATCAGCTATCTGATCAATCTATAGAATCTATATATATATATAATCAACTGGAATCAACTGGCAATCTGTTGTTTTAACGTTTTATTATTTCTTTTTTACTTTTTTATGGCAGGTACTTTATTCAAGATGTTATATGTCTTCAATATAGTTGGGTTAAATATTACAGCGTATGATCATATGTTTTGTATATATGTAATTTGGGTGGCAACACTACAGCCAGAAATTTCACTTTATGGACACAAGGGGAGAAAACAGTTCCACTGGGTCCTAAAACTACCTACAAATGCTTTCATGTGTTAGCGTTATACTGTGCAACCCAGTATAATATTTTGTTTATAGTAACTAGGCACCCTCATATAACATCATATGTCAGCGCTCCATACTAGTAGATGATGTGAGCACAAGGAAATATGCATCTGTACCAGTAATCTATGGGAAAATATAGTCCAACCACAAAAGTTATGTATATATATATATATATATATTGTGACAGAAAGCAGGGGATGATAATGGAGGGAGTGTATATATCCCCTTATATTTTGCAGGGTGGTTACCCACAATAGGTTTTCTAGCCCCAGGGAGATGTACTGTTAATATTGGACTTATTAACGTCTGTTGTTATTTGTGTGTTTTGGGTCCCTGGGGTGGAGCATTTGGAGAGTAGGGTGGGCCAGTGCTCCACTCCACAGTTTATGAGCAGCCGAAGACCAGCAGGTGGGAATCCAGTCCGGAGATTATCGGATACTCTCCTAGTACTCACCTGGTTCCACTAATTAATGGGAGAGGCAGTTAAGTAGCCTCCTGGTCTCAGTGCAAGGGAGATCATTTGGCTCCCTGAGAGAGAGCTGCCAAAAACACTGACTGCTGCAATTATTGCATATATTGTGTTATTTTGTTTTGTTGGAACGGATAAGCCGTCCAACTGCAGTTAGGTTGGAGTAACTTGTATTAGTTAGTGCTCACAAGAGCGAGGCTTTTTTGTTTGATTTATTTATTTTCTGTTATGCCTGTGACGAAAAATAAAAACAGGCCCAGCCTTTTATTTTACCCTCCTCGTGTCTGAGCCGTCTCTGCAGCCTTGAAGACTGTGTGTAAGTAAAGATTCCCGGACAGAGTACCAAAGTGAAGGGGTATTCTGTCACAATATATACACACACAAAGAGTCAACACCATGTGTTGCTAACAATATTATTTGCATTTCAGTCTCCCATGCTTGAAGGAGGCTGAATCAGTAAGAATACTAATTATGCACAGCTGTGCATTACATGGTAAACTACAAAGCCAAAAATAAATTTTGGTGCAATTAATGTTTTACTTTAACATAATTAGTTCATATATTTAGTATGTATTAAAACAACTTTGGAGAGATAAACACAAACATGCTAATTTGATCAAGCTAGAATTAAATTGTAATTTCCGTATATGATTCATTCAGGACCAGGGTTTTTTTTTTATACCTTAAACCCAAGAGTCTTTTTGTGATTTTTAATGTATGTTTGTTAAATCACGATTCTCCTTTTAAAAATGTGATGTACCAAAACAAATTATTTAGCGTTTTGCTCAGGACAGGTAGAGTCTTCTTTTAGAATAAAAATACATAAATGTAGTTATTACATTTTTTATATGTTCAACAGGGCCACCCCCATACTTTACATTGTACCCCATAATATACATTCATTAATCACTCCTGTGTTGCAATGGCACGGTGTTGGCTAATCCAAGTTTACATTTAAAACTCTTTTGCAGTTATGTAAGCACATCTAGAAATGTCCTTGATTTCCATGAAAACAGCTAAATGACCCCAAACTGTTGAACGGTAGTAAATATATTATCTTGATAAAGGACTATGGTATCATCTGTATCATACCGTATTTGCTCTGAAAAATACCCCTCGTCTTTTAATCGGGGTCGTCTTATAATCAGACCTCAACTAGGTCTGACTATGAGACTAAGATTCAGATCCCCCACAGTGATGCAGGGGACCTGGATCCTCCTGCCCCCCCTCTCCTAACTAACTTCTGAGTCCCCGGTGCTTAGTCCGGGCAGCGTGTAGAGCTCTTCTCGATTCGCGATCAGCCAGCAGGGGGAATTTCTCATGTAGCAGAAGGGAGATGTCCCTGCCGCTAACAAATTCAGGGGATTCAAAGATATGCTAATATGGCACAAAAGCTCATGCCACTTAGGGGGTAAACCCCCTTTCAATAAGGGGTTAATATACAGGGGCTGTATGGGACATTAGGTTGCCCCTTTAACTTAAAGAGATTACACTTTTCATCACACAGTTTAGTAAATTTACTGGGAATCAAGCTGTAAAACAAGGCAATTGTACTCAACTATATAGCTACAATTTCCCTACAGTACTAATAAAACAATTAGTAGAAACACTGGATGAAAGCATAGGTTAACTAAATAACTTAAGGAAAAAAAACAGAACCCCAAAAGCATAATTAAAATCGTATTTGTACTGCTCATTTGATTATTTTGTATACCGATTTATTTCTGGTTCATTTTTCTAAACAGCATATTTTTAGTGGATGATGTATCATAGGGTAATACTTATAATGCCTCATTTGCTGAATGATATCAATAAACCAATCTTCCCTCTGCAAACATTTTCACTAACCCTAGCCATGTCTACAAAATCCTGCATTCACATACATTTACATGTAAGCATTTCACGAAGAATAAAAATTTCAATCATGAAGCACCAAACCCCATAAGTTTTAACTTTTCTTTCACATCTCAGTAGATTTAATATCCTCTTGTCCTATTATTTATGAGTTCACAAAGAAACCTGTTATTTCCTGTTATCTCCTCAATAAATAAGTGAAGCAGTGCATGATGCAAAGCTACGAGTCATTAATGAAATGGCCTACGAAATGGTCACAGTGTCTAGTCCTTGGAGCTTGCACAGCAGCTATTTGATGGAAGCTGCATCAGCACAGAAGAGTAATTGCATTCTGCATATTGATATATCCCACTTTCCTACACACACTACATGGTTTTTGAAGTGGTTTACATAAAACATGAGTAATCATGAAGAAAGCAGAAACACATATAAAAAAAAAAATGGAAAAAAAAGCCAACAAAGTAAATACCCAAGATTGATATTTTTATTAGCGGAAATAATGCAGCTTCTTCCAGATGGATACAAATTTAATTATTTAAAGAATATTATGCCTTCTATTGGCTACTTACTAAAGCAGACGTGTTGCCACTTTTTATTTTATACATATTGAGAAGAAGTACAAAAGGCTAAGCATGGTTAGGTTTGCAGGTGAATTGAAGTTTTCAACCAGTATAAACCTCTCATGCAAGCAGAGGTAAGTTTAACCCTTACATTGGCCCTTTATAGTGAAACGATCAAAAGTCACCTACAAACTTCTTTTTTTGGCAAATGCATCTGAAAGAAACAGATACCACAGACCCCAATCTAAAACCAGGAAAAAACAAGGTCTTAACATTTTTTCATAATTTAACTTAATGCTTGGATTCTTACAGACATCCAAACCATGCAAGCACAAAAAATGTTAACATGGCATTTTTTTTTATTTTTTTTTAATTGAGATACAGTGCCATGAAAACAATCTAAGTTAATTATGGCTAAAATATTAGCAGAAATTAAGTTTACTAACATGACTTTTCTAAAGCTATATTATTGTATACACTCCTGAAAAGCTATTTTCTAACCTGAATTGAAAGGAGAAAAAAAAAACGAGCTAAATATGTTAGTATATATCAAAGCTTTAATAAATTAGACATCACTGACAAGAACATGTCAATTTCACATCTGTTTTTAACGCAAGTAGTTAATTAGTATACAGTGAAACTGCTACACTAGGCTAAAAAAAATTACTCACGGCAGCTCAATTTATGGAAGCACAATTCTAGTGAATTTGATCTTAACTCAGCAGATATAACTCTGATAGTTTATTATACGCCAAGCTGCTCAAAGCTCCCATGATTTCTTGCCGACTTCAGTGAACTTGGTGTTAAATTGCTGCAAACTGATTCACGGCTATGTGTGATAAAAGCCCTTAACCTTACAACAACCAAAACGTGAAAATAAAAGATGAACCTTTGTAATATTAGACTTTCGTTCTACGTTTATGAATATACATTATCATCCACACTAGCAGAGATTGTTTGAAAATTTTCAGAACAATTAATTAAACAGTCATATCTTGGGAGCCATAATTAACATGAATACTGTTCAGCAGTGATTAATATCTGCATAAATAGGACCTCTTTATATATATATATATATTTTTTAGATATATACATACATACAGACACACACTAGATGGGCAAAATTATTGGGATACCTGTCCATTACACCAACAGGGACTTTTATGACACCACAGTCTAAAACCACATACATAATATATAGCAGGTTTCCCTGTTGCAGCTATAACAGCTTCCACTCTTCTGGAAAGGTTTTTCACAAGATTTCTGTGTTTCTGTGGGAATTCTGACCAATTCATCCAGTAGAATTAAGCATATGTGAGGTAAGGCATTGATGTTGGACAAGAAGCTGGAAGCATAGCATTGTCCAAAATATTGGTATGCTCGTATGGGGACATTTTGCACAATGCTATGCTTCCAACTTTGTGGGAACCGTTTGGGGAAGTCCCTTTTCTATTCCAGCATCACTGCGCTCCAGTCCACAAAGCAAGGTCCATAAAGCCATGGTTGGATGAGTTTGTTGTTGAAGATCTTGACTGGCCCACAGAGAGCCCTAACCTCAACCCCATCAAACACCTTTGGGATGAACTGAAGCAGAAATTGTGAGCCAAACCTTCTCATCCAACATCAGTGCCTGACCTCATAAATGCTGTACTGGATGAATGGGCAAAAAAGTCAACAGAAATTCACCAAAATCTTCCCAGAAGAGTCAAAGCTGTTCTAAGGTGGGGGGCAACTTCATATTAATGTCTATGTATTTAGAATGCTATGTCTTTAAAGTCCCTGTTGGTATAATGGTCAGGTGTCTGAACACTTTTGTCCATATAGTGTATATAATATTGAGGACTTATGAGTTAAATGTAACACATTAGTCTGTATACCAATTTATTTCTTCCGGTACTGGAACTTATTTTTAGCTCTAGTTTATAATAATATGAACATTTTCAGTAAAGTGAAAGTTTAAAGTTTGTTTTTTTATAGTGTCAAGTGTTGGAGTCCTGCCAAGAATCTTGGTCATGACAAACTGTCACCACATACACAGTAATACGTCAGTAAAAGTGTTTGCAGACAGATGCTGACTTGCATTGTGAGAAATATCATTTTCTTCAACGGATTTTTCTAATATGGGATATAATTGGCTCTTAAGATGATACATGTGCAAAGCGTGTGGTTTTGTTTTTAGGGTTTTAGATCCTAAAAATTGAGAAAATGCCAGAAAGGACTAGAGAAAATGCCTAAAGATTAATACTGCATAATAGACCTCTGTTTTTTTTAAAAAAAACCCAATACTTATGAGTTAAGTATTCAATAAAATCATGTAAATGTATTATTTTAACTACCTAAAATACTTTTTCAGACACTTGGGGCTAAATGTAGGTTTAGAGATTTCTATCCCAATATATGCAATGTTGAAACATGTCTCAAAAATAATTAATCATATAAAAACCTTGTAATGTTTCAGGAATTGAATTGCCCAGTGACACAAAAGTAGACACTAATTGGCTGTTGCCATAGAAATTAAAAAATCTTCTCTTTTGTCTTTATGTCTGTAAACATTCACAGAAAAGAATACAATGACAAGGGCTTACTTGTTTAATATGCTGCAGAAGGAAAGTAATGTTTTTCTTAATGGAACAGCACCTTTAATGTGGAACTCTATGGATGTACCTCTTCTGTGAATATTAGAAAGTCTGATTGCTGGCTGGATAAATCTGTACTGAACCTAAATGATTAAAGAACGTTCATACCTAGGAATTAAGTATTGGTTGCTCAAAGTTCATTCTTTTCTATTCCTCAAAGGAGGTGAAAAGGTTGTGAGGTTATCACAAAGGAGCAGGGATAGCCATGGATATTGGTGGGACTATCTCTGGTTAGACCATAAAGGAGTAGGAAATGAGGGGACAGTAATGACGACAGGGTAAAAGGGCTCATTGCCCAGGTGGCACTAGGAAAATGGATGGGCACAGCCAATCAGCCTTTTCCTGCCTCAAGATTGAAGACGTTAAGCTAGGCCCTCATGGAAGCAGTGTTTCACCAACTGCAGTTTTCATCCCTTGTCAACTGAATGGTTATGTAGAGCCTTGATATAAGCCTAGGTTACAAAGAAAAAGATTCCCTAAACTGGACTGTCATAAGAGACAAGTGTGTGAGCTATAAACAATAATATATAATACATCAGTAAAATTCAAAAATAGGAAATTATCTGTACTAAATCATAAAATCAAACAATATATTTAGACATAGTAAAACTATGTGTTTTAAGTCAACACTCCACAACTGCTAAGATCACCACTGGCAATGTCAGAGGGAGAATAAAGCATTACATGGTATTTGCATGTGCCAAACATCATTTAAGGTACTTAATTTAAGTACTATAATACTCATTCTTCCAGAATGAAAATAGATAAATAAATAAAGCCCCTATGTGACATAAAAGCTGCAATTCCTCATCTGTGATCCAGATATACTTGCCTTCGATTGGCTACTTAGTGTCAATGTGATATTGTCCATGCTTGTGCACAAGGGTCTAAACAGCGCTGGAGCTGACTGGCGGTAAGTATATCACACGCACAGAGATGTATTCAGCTGAACACTTCTCATACACCGAAACTAGCTGGGAGGTAGGCGAAGGGGCAAATACATTTGGAGGGGTTCTATAGAACCCCCCCCCCCATACATATGAAAGGGGGGGAAACCACATATAACATAGAGGGACCATGCAGCTATTGTAGTAAAGTGTATATGATGGCAGGAGTGTCAAGTTGATCTGTTACTTTTATCTATTACCTATGTGTTGACTAGTATTCCTTACACTAACACCTAAATACTATTATTTTTTTTCTTACCATAAGCAGGTGTTAATCACAATTATTATGAACAGGCCAGTCAATTACACATTAAAACAAAAGAAATTCAGAGCTGTACCTCTCATAAGACAGTTTCTTTTGATTAACAGTAATCAATGTATGGATTGGCTTGAGTTGCTGTAGATTGGACACATCTAAGCACTTCTTGTTATAAGCTTGCACATTAATTGTCAGATACAGTGAGCCAAAAGAACAAGAGTATGCATTTTGGAAATAATGTCAAACACTGTATAAAATATTTTTATATCCACCCAAAGTCTTTTATTCTCTAGATTTAATTACATATTAAGCATTACTGATAATTTACAATATTTTTGATTAGGGCTGTCATTTATTTCTACTGGGCTCCTACATAACACAAGACACGTTATTTCTAGCAGTTTAAGTTAAATTGGAATAATTACTGTCAATAGATACTCAAGCATATAGGTACCCCTTGCAGCCTGAAGCCCTGATAGGGGCTGCTACAAAAATTCCTGGAGCCATATTGTCATTTTGTCTGCGCAAGTCACGGAGTTAATTTTCACTTGTGTCAGAGGATATTGATGCTGGGAATAACTATTGGTCCCTTAGTAGTAGTTCCTGGACAGCTGACTTGAATGATGCTTGAAGGTTTGCTGAACCTAGGCACTTTTAAGGGAAAAAAAAACTGAACAACATTTACACGTGCTATCTTTAAAAATAAAATCTAACAACTTTGATCAACTAACTTTTTACATACAAAAGTAACATTTAAAAATAGGAAAAATTAATACCCCCACTGCAAAGGCAAGTAACGTTTTTATATACTTACCTTTCAAACCATAAGTTGTGTTCAGTAACAAAAAACACACAGGGCTCACAAACTTTTTACCCATAGATGTATTTCATACTATAGGCTTGTCTAAACACTCCTATATAGTCTTACACATGCTCTAAATTAATCTATTAAAGCACTTACAATTTCATATTACTCTTTAAATTAAAGCACCATCAAGCACCTACTCTGTCAACATACAAAAAATATGTATATCTGAATCAAGGTCTTGGAACCATTAATACCATTACAAGCCTATTTTCTTGTGAAACCTTCATGAACATTGCATGTGTGTTAGTGTCACTGGTCACCACTTGGGAATTAATTTTGAGCAGAATGTAATACAGACAAGGTAGCAGTTGGCTTCAATGACACAGAAGCCAACAATAAATAAATACCTGATCGCGGCTTCCTCATCCCAACAGTGCGTGACTGTTCTGGCATGTATCCTCTGAGGGATAAACTAGCTCTATAGGTGATAAACTGAGATAAGTAACTTTAAAATTCTTTTTGCAGAAGCTTTATTGCACTAAATCTGTATGCTAGTAAAAAAAAATCAGAGAAATGTGATTGTGGGTTCTGTTCATCCTAAATAGATTAATTTACCCAATATCTACTCTCTATCCTATAACTTTATTTTCTTAAAGCATGGCCTAAGTGCATTGCTATTTTCACAACAATTGCATTATTTAAGTGTACATCATATAAATTTTGAGCCCAACAAACAACTGTGTTTATGTAAAAGGATCAATTAAAAAACATAACAGTATTACTTTATAATCAAAAACCAGAAACAACAGTAAACCATGTTTTGTCTTTTTTTTAAGATTCAGCACCATGGATAGAGCCTATGTACATTAAAACAAAAAAGCGTATGACCTGTGAAACCAACATGATTGTTACGGTAACCACAAAGGTTTGTAACTTATCCGACTTAGTTGTGTATAATGCATAACATGACATTTGAGAAACAGGAGAATTAGTGACCCATCTCTTACTTAATTTTCATCAGCTTCTATGCTTTGGCTTCAAGTTCATGATGACACAATGAGATACCTTTCTTCTGGAATGTGGTAAATGCTTAAAGCTGTTACTACTAGAATACTAATGAATAGAAGATATAAATAACATTAATGGCACATATATCATTAAAGTTCAATTACTTTAAAATATAAACTTTTAATCTCAATACAAAAAACACATCTAAAAAAAAATAAATATAAAAACTAAAGCTACATCTAGTCTCTTAAAATATTATTTGTAAACTATTTCAGTGGGAATCGAAACACAAATTGGCAAAAAATAAAATAAAGAAATAATAAAGAAGGCTGCTGCATTTATTTTTTAAGACTTTTAAAGGGCTGCAGACTGTCTGGATATAATAAATGCCTATTGGGTTCAACTCGGTATTTAGCCTTATCTAATCGATCTCTCCAACCGGGTCTGTTACTGTTACCTTAACAAGGAATATGGTTTGCATCTTCAGCTATATTTAAACACACTCATATGATTCACATAATCTGATTTCCTTATTTAAGGTTTGAATTCTGAAGCTAACTGGATCAGTTGCAAAAGGACTCCTTGGAAATTAGAGCTGTAAAACCATTCCCCCAATCACAAAACAACATTCTGGTTTACTATTAATATATCTTTGACAGTGGAACACCAAATAGCAGAGATGCAATGCAGCCCAGTGGAATAAAATTGTGGAGATTACAGTCATAGATCTGAAAAATTCCCAATGTGTGCTGCAAAATTAAAGCGGATTTTCTAATCATGGAAAATATATGTTTGGTGCACACATTGCATTCAATACCTTCATCATAAGTCACTGAAAAATCACACAAACGAATACAAGGATCAATATTGTGCTCTATAAAATGGAACTACATGTTTTAATTATTATGAATATTGTTGTTTAAACAGGAACAGGTATAAATCATTTATTTTCATGGCACTTAAAGGTTAAAATATAATGCATACTGTAGTATCATATATTAAATAAATAAGCCAGCTAAAAATCACCAGGAGAGTTTGGTAACTGCTCTGCAATGAGGACGGGCATCCATGAAGCAATGAACTCAGTCAACCTTTGCCTCTGGACCACTATTGCAAAGAACAAAGCAACAGAGGTGACAATCTTATAACGCATAAGCTCTGATTTGGAGACAAACCCTCATGCAAAATTCTCATATCACATATTCACATATCCTTATCAATAACCACAATGTAAAAGATAAAAATATTTAAATTGTAGATTTAACTTACTTTCAGAATTGTGCAAATATTTGATGAGTTACTTGAAAGGCAACCTGTCAACAATCTGAACTAACGCTGTATCGGAACTCTCCTACAACCAACACCATCATTGAAGCGTAAATTGATTGCCCAATATTGTACACATAGTTTGAATAAATGTTGATTGACAGATGCCTAAAAACCCCTCTTCAATTGGCATTAGACCTTCCCAATTAAAGTGCCACTTACCGTGCCACCAAATTTCAAAACTGATACTTCACAATGACGTTTAACCAATATATTGAAAAAGAGACATCTTCCATAGCATCATTGTTTCACAACTAATACTAACTAGCTGTTATACGTTGTATGTAAGGATTCTGGTTTTGTTTTTTTTTGTTCTCTCAATAACATTCAAACAATCAATGTTGTACATCACTGAACACAAGTGTGTCTCTCTTCCAACTGGTAGATCAGATAGAAGATTAATTAAGACAAAGTCTCTCTATGTGCATAAGAGCAAAGAACACAGCAATTAGACCTAACTCAGTTCACAAGTTTTGCAACCATTATAAAAACTAATCAAAACTAAAGTTTCACTTGAAAACTGCTTTTAAGTTATTTAAGGAGATTTTGTTCCAGGATACTACACAAGCACTTGCCACTGGAAATCTAATGTTTATGTGTCACACTTCAATCAAGCTTGAAGGACACACAGTATTGATAGTCATCAGCTAAGGACTGTTGCATATTATTTTCAACTGTCTCCTCGTAGCCATTTTTCACTTACTACACAGACATGACTTACCCCAGGGTTGTCATGGTAACTATGGTGTACCAGAATGCGGCGGGAATGCTAGTGAACTTGCTGTTCATTGATCCTTTTTCTGCGTAAAACATGACGGTGGCAAAGATGATGATGGCCATGGTTAGAGAGAAAAGCAGAAAGCCCAGCTCAGAAGCACAGCTCTTTAGGGTGTAACCTAAAATCCGAAGGCCCTGGGAGTGGCGAGAGAACTTAAAGATCCGGAAAACTCTGAATACCCTCAATGTGACGAATGCGCCACTAACGTCCTCGTTGTTTGTCATCACCAGGGCAATGTAATATGGCATAATGGCCACCACATCAATGATACTCATCACACTTCGGACAAAGCGATATCGGCTCGGAGCTGCCACTAAACGTAACAGGTACTCTACGGTAAAGATCATTACGCATGCTGTATCCAAGCAGAAGAAGGCCATGACATAACGCTCCCCACAGGGCAATTCACGCATGGAACCAGGCATTGTGCCACATGGTACTGTCTCCACTACGTTGGCGATAACAGAGACTGCAATAAAGAATCCAGTTACGTAGTAAAAGACCAAGGCTAATGTACTTGTGTGTGGATTCTCAAAGGCTCGCCACATTTTCTGGCGAACTGACATTGGGGGTAGTGGTCCCTCTGCCTTATTGTCATTTTCTGCATCATCTAATATTCTCTCTGCATTTTCCCTCCGGCGGTCCTTATACTCCTCATAGCAGCAGTCACCAACAATCTCAGGTATAATGCCAAAAAAGGCAAGTTCCTCATCATATGCTGCAATGCATTCATGGCGTGGATAATGCAATCGACCTGTGCGATAAAAGTTAAGAATGTGGCGAAAAATGTCTGGGTCCCTATCAAAGAAATATTCTCCCGTATCCTGATTGAAAAAGAAATCACGCTCAGTGCTGCCGAGCAAAGTGTCCGGGTAACGCTCTAGTGTGTTTCGCCACGTCTGAAAGCGGGTGCCGCTCACGTTTAGCACAATCAAGGTGTCCTGGGACCTCTTTCTCTCCCCATGGGGAGGAGGTGGCATAGGACCTGTGGCCACCGGCATCCAACCAATGGCAGCTGCCCTGGCGAAGGGAAGCCATGCTGCTACTCCAGCTGCCATACTCACAGTCCTTAGTTGTATTCCTTTGTCTGGAAAGTAGCAGAATAAACCACCCTAGCGAACAGGTCCTGGTTTGGAATTTCAGCTTTACTATTACAAAAATATATGTATCATTGAAAAAGACAGAATCAAAAAACAAGCAGCTCTTGCAGATGCTCCCAGTTGAGTGGTGTTGTGTCTCCAGGTCACAAATCCACATGTCCCAACCAGGAGCTGTCCATAGCAGTGTTCACTCTGGGTAGTTCATGGAGGATCCCATGTGTTGCCGGTTTACTTGTAGCCCGTTTGGAGCTTTCTCAGCAGCAGGGAAATATCAGCTCTATCTCTTTCCCGTTTTCATTCCTCTGTCTCCTGTCTCCCCGTCTGACACCGTCAGTCACACCAGATGCCTTTTTTCTTTGCTGTACTACAGCTGATCTATGAAATCCTTGCATGTCTCGCGGAATCACCACCGGCTTTTTCCCTTTCGCACAATGTTAATGAATTAAAACAAAATCCTGACTTTGTCAGGAGCCATATGCGCGTTACACACAGGCACCAGATCCATCCCCTACCTCCGTGTTCCTTTCGGAGCGTCCTTACATACCTTTTTAGCGTGGCTGCGGTGGGCTGTCGGTGTCACGGAGCCGGGGCAGAGAATCGCTGCTCCGATAAAAACCCTCCGCAACCCGTGCAAGCGGCATACGGGCGCAGCAACAAGTCCGAATAATCCGCAGCAGGTGCACAGCTCAGAGCAAGTTAGCAGCAGCGCCTCTTTCTAAGAAGAGACAGCGCGGGGAGGCGCTCTGCTCCGGGGATAAGCAGTTTAGTGCACTAGGAAGGGATCAGCTCCTGGAAGTGGCTGCGGGCGCAGACGGACTTCTCGCTCCTTCCACTTTACCATAAGGAGCAGGGAGAGCTGGGGGAGTCCGCCTCCCGGCACCCGTAACAGAATACAGCGTTAGGTTATTCACTAATAGAGTGAGCATTCTGCGAACGCAACGCGTGAAGTATTAAAGCCCGTTGTTTTAGCGCGTGCAGGTTACTTTCACTCCAGCATGACTATCACAAAGTTGGTTCAACAAGTCCAATAAAAAAAAAAAAAGCTACAAGCAGGACAGAACAAAGGTCTGGGTTTCCCGTAGCAGACCGTATTGTTTATGCTGCCTATGCGGGTTCAAGCGTTGCGTTTCCCACCAAATCGTGTCTCAAAACACAGAATGCTAACGCGGAATCCGTGCGCTGGGAAAACCCGCCGCTAGATGGCGCAAGGAGGCAAAAAACGAAGACTACAGCAATCGACTGCTTTCCATTGACACCCCCCGCCGCCTCTGTAGTAACTGGTGGTGAATGAGAGAAGGGGCTATAACTATTGTATTAATATTCTGCGCTGCAGGGCCTTAATTCTATTCATTTATTGCATGTGAATGATCAATAATCTTATCAATTTGTCAACCACACTAAGTCAAAATAAATTATCAATTAATCATTATGTTGTGTGTCAACTCATATTTTAATGATATTTATGCAAGGCATTAGATGTAAACAATTATTTACACATTCCTGCTTGATATGACAATGTGACGAGTACCCCATTCTCTGTGCAACGCACTCATGTATTTCTATAGGGATCATTTTATTTTATGGTAATTGTATATGAGTTCTACCACTGTATAATTTATAAATATAAAAACAAATTATGGTGAAGTAAACCAAAGACAACTTTTAGAGTAAACTCACGCAATTTACATTTTATATTATTCATCGTTGCCCTATTAGAAATCATTTACAGTACTATCTTAAATTCAAAAGGCAACTACTGAAAGATAAAAAAGGGTAATTGACCATTTAAATTGGCTGAAAATAATACCCTAAACTTGATGAATACCTAAAAATGAACTTTACTACAGTCAATAATTTTTGAAATTTTTGGAGACTTTAAATGAGTTTAGTAAACTTTTCAAGCAAAGATCATTTAGATGTCCCCATCTGGAACTAGATTTGTACAGCATTTATGTGATAACTGTTCTTGTACCAGATCCATCTTGGGTAGATGTGCCATATGACATATAATGCAGAGAATGTTAGTGCTAATAGAATAGAACACAACAATAAAACACAAAGGTATTGAAAATATATGTACATATAGAAAATGACCAGATAAGACATTAAAATGTGTCCACTTATTGGCAATCCAGATGTTTAATATTTGAACATAGACAAACAAATGTACCTTGGTAGATGAGCATCAGATATTGTTTTTTTAAATAAACCCCGATTCAGCGGGGGCTCCAGCAAAAAAACAAACAAACATGCAGTACTTTAAAGAGAAGGTACCATGAAAAAGAAATATTTTTCTCTTTGATCATAAAATGCAGTGCTGTATACAGTAATGTAGGTTAACATTAACAAAAACATCTCATTTTGTTCTAATAAACATCCTTTAACTGCACACCTGGAGGCTGTCATTGCTGTCATAGTAACATAGTAACATAGTTCATAAGGTTGAAAAAAGACCAAAGTCCATCAAGTTCAACCTATATACATATTGTGTCCCTACTGTGTTGATCCAGAGGAAGGCAAAAAACCCTTATGAAGCAGATGCTAATTGCCCCATACCAGGGGGAAAATTCCTTCCCGACTCAGAATAAATCCCTGGATCAACGTTCTGTCCCTAATATCCATAACTTGTAATATTATTGCTTTCAAGAAACACGTCCAGGCTCCTTTTGAACTCTTTTATTGAGTTTACCATTACCACTTCCTCTGGCAGAGAGTTCCATAATCTCACTGCTCTTACTGAAAAGAACCCCCGTCTGTGCTGGTGTAGAAACCTTCTTTCCTCCAGCCGTAGAGGATGTCCCCTTGTTATAGATACAGTCCTGGGTATAATAGGTCCTGGGAGTGATCTCTGTACTGCCCCCTTATATATTTATACATAGTTATTAAGTCTCCCCTAAGCCATCTTTTTTCCAAACTAAATAACCCTAATTCTGATAATCTTTCTGGGTACTGTAGTCCTCCCATTCCCCTTATTACTCTGGTTGCCCGTCTTTGAACCCTCTTCAGCTCCACTATATCTTTCTTGTACACTGGTGCCCAGTACTGTACACAGTATTCCATGTGTGGTCTGACTAGTGACTTGTACAGTGGTAGAATTATTTCCTTGTCGTGGGCATCTATGCCCCTTTTGATGCACCCCATGATTTTATTTGCCTTAGCAGCAGCTCCCTGACACTGGTCGCTACAGGTAAATTTACTGTTAACTAAAACTCCTTTTCCATGTCAGTCGTCCCCAGTGTTTTCCCATTTAATACATATTCCCAGCCTGGATTTTTCTTCCCCATGTGCATAACCTTACATTTATCTGTGTTGAACCTCATCTGCCACATCCCAGCCCAAGCCTCCAACCTATGCAGATCCATTTGTTATCGTGCACTGTCCTCTATTGTGTTAACCACGTTACAGAGCTTAGTATCGTCTGCAAAGATTGATACTTTACTATACAATCCCTCTACAAGGTCATTAATAAATATATTAAAAAGAATAGGACCCAAAACTGACCCCTGTGGTACCCCACTAGCAACAGTCACCCACTCAGAGTATGTACCATTAATAACCACCCTATGTTTCCTATCACTGAGCCAGTAATATGATATTTTTGATGACTCCTCCTACTGAAACATCAAACTAAGCTTTATGGCCAGGTTAATGAAGTCCACTTCTCCATAGTCTTTCTGTGTCCAGTTGGATGAGCCACTGTAACAGTATGATAAAGAGCCTGGATGTTTGTCTAGTAGATTGAACACATACTATAACAAAGCTAGAACACAAATGGCTAATATACAGGTGCCTGAAAAGATTATATTATGCAAAAACTGGGAGTGTTTTAAAAAAAGAGAGAGAACAGCACAATATTCTTGAAACCATATTGTATGCTGACACTAGTAATAAGGAAAACGATGGTAGTTCCCCTAGTATTACTATAAGAAGTAGTAAAAAATGCCATTACTCAATGTTTTAATCAATGTAAATGTGTAATCTGCATTTTATTTTTGGAGGACTTGTATCAAGGCATGTACCCTTTCGTATAAGTACAGATTTTCCAAGTAAATAAAAAACAGCAGTGTTAAAACAAACATGAAAATGAATTACTGGTATGAAATAATCAACATATACAGCAGATTTACTTTACTATGTTAAAGGAAGGGTATACTGATATAAAGTCCTTCCTTTGTACACTTCTTCAAGTATTTACTTTTATTGAAATAAAATATGTACTATTAAAATAGTAAAAAAAATTAGACACAGAGGGATCCTTGGTGATCTGCCATCTTGTGAAATACAAAGATTCTTTACAACAGGGCAGCGAAAAGCCTATTAGGGCAAACTGGAACAAATTCAAGCCTGTGCAAAAGAACTAATGAGCTTTGGTTGTTCGCAGATTGGAGTGTCACTCTCAGCTGAATCATGGTGAGCCCTGGAAAGCTTCCAGGCAAGCACGATGGGGTTGTTATGAGTAAACTTTAATTAAGTCATTTGCTGTTTTGAAATATTTTGTTTGTTCAGATTAAATATGTCACTCGGTTCCCAATAAGAGTGTATGAGTTGGTCGCATGCCACCTGATTATATAATTTGGTACTTCAGACCAGATGTCATTAAAGATGCTGAGCCCCCTATTACTAATAAAAGAGTTTCATAAGTATATGTAGCTTTAGGAACATCATTCCAATTAGGGCCGAATATAGCCACTGCTTATCATGTTAGTTTATGTACTTAAGTGTAGGTACTTAAGTTGTGCACAGCAGTATCTAGAAAGGGACACTTCCACTAATTTAATTCCAAGGAGTAATAAAGCAAATAGAATTTACGTTTCTCTGTCTTTCAACTAAATAAGCGGTTAATTTATTTTACAGGAGGCTGCACAGGTATTAGAAACAACCCTTTGAGTATCAGGAGTCCTGGGACATTTTCCCCTTGTTTGCAGTTTTGTGCTTCAAATAATAAAACTATAAAAGAATAAACTAAATCTTTCTCTGGAAAACCCTGACCTTCTTTAGTAAATTTATCAAATAGACGTGGCTCTGCACGCGGATTGCTTACAAAGTCCATGTAGGTGACAATGCACAACATATTGCACTGTAGTACATACATAATAGGGGTTATTAACCATTGTTTTATGAATCCTTTCATCACTGAGGGTTTTTCTACTCAAAAGGGTTTTTTTCCCATTTTTTCCATATGTTTGCTATACCACGATGTTTGAAGTACTCACACAAGTGATAAATAGTATTTTTTAGGGCAAATATGTTTTGTGTTTTGGAGGGCCATTTGGATCCCTTACATATATTCTATCTTTTTATACTAATGTGTTTGAGGGTAGCCAATTCGGTTACTACCTCTAGTACAGGATATTGTGGCAAATTTGTATTGATTTCCTAAACCTTCAAGGACTAGCCTTCAACCTTTTTCTTTCTGTGTCTGTGTTTAAACATGCAAGATTTTAGAATGATGTAAGGGTGATCAGCTTAGAAGTCAGTTGGGATCCCTACCACATACAAAACGCCTTAAAAGCAATAGTGGATTGGGTCCTTAGACTGGTACTATGTATGGTACGGTATATGTGACCAACTTGACCAACCATGTATCCCATACATTGATGGCATTTAAATGGTTAATATTTTTTAATAAAATAATGTATTCACATTCAAATCTGAATCTTGAGAAACGTACGTTTAATTTAAGTGATGGCAGAGATATAGTCCATGTGTCAGACAAATGCTACACTAGCCTCGAGCACTAAATGAATCGTGATATGCCCATCATAAAAAATGCAAAACAAAGATACAATGCACTAAAAATATACAGTAAGCTACTTATAATGCTTCTGTTTTAGATTGCTAGTTAGCGAGGATACCAGGTGCAGCTTTCAAGTTGTATGTTCCATTGTGTGCATGGAAAACGTAATATAAATGAAGATTGTAACAATGAAATTAATGGTTTTATCTACTGCTACACATACACATATTTCACGTTATATGGCCCGGTTTTTCAATTTCCAGAACACAGAATAGGCCATATTGCATATTAGAGTATACCGAAATGTAGTTGGTTGTTAAAAGAACATATACCTTGTATACAATATTTGTTTTTATTCAGTGTAGAGGTGGAAGTGAAGGATGTCTTGATTATGTTTCTGACATAGCTATGGTGGCTTGCATGTAGCAGGAGTACCGATTTAATTTACCTTGGAAAAATACAGCTTTCATCCAGGGAAGACAGAAATCCCAGCCAAGAAGAGTGGGTTTAATCCTACCAACAGCTGCTCCTCTCTTAAAGGGGCGCCCCAGCTATTATTCACTTAAATGCTTTTGACAGCTTGGAGGTCCTTTACATTTACATGTTACCCCTCGCAAGTGCATTGGGAGATTCTGCAGAATTCCCCTACATACATTTTCATCTTTCTCTGCCCTACTATTTTCTGCCAGACACATCTTGCTGCACATGACATATTTCAATTCCAAAATAATGCCCCAGCGGGGACAAGGGTAAGTTACAACTACAAATAAACCAATCCCGTTCCTGGGATCCAAAAATACCCTTATTATAACCCCACCCTAAAACATGACTTTTATTAATATGTTTATTAAAAGGTATAACCAAAAAAAGATTTTTAAAAACACCAGTGTCACCAGTCCTACCATAAAAGGTATACGTCACAGTAACATAAGCTGTGTAACACTAATATTATGGTAGGACTGGTGACACTGGTGTTTTTAAAAATCTTTTTTTGGTTATACCTTTTAATAAACATATTAATAAAAGTCATGTTTTAGGGTGGGGTTATAATAAGGGTATTTTTTGATCCCGGGAACGGGATTGGTTTATTTGTAGACATGACATATTTACCTCCAGTCGGCTCCAGCACTGACTCAGTGAACGCTGCAAGTGAGGATCTGTACACTTCTCCTTACGCATGTGTGGAAATCACTACCATTGTTTTCAGTGGGAGAATTTTCTTGCCACTGATTGGCTGCCTCAAGAAACCAATCAGTGGTCATAACGGCCGCACCAAGGGGAAGGCAGGGAGCTGCAGCTACAGAGTGTCTTCTTTTATTTCTTTAACCTTACCAAACTTACAAAGTACTTTAATATGCATTTTTGGGGAGGATGTCAAGTACAGAAAACTGTCCCTTTCGGTCTACTGGGGCTTACCCTGGCTTTTAAATTGGTCACAGACCTTCTTCCCTATCGCTAATATCATATGGCTGAGATAAGACATGGTTCTGGGTATCCAATGAATGCAGCACCATAGAAACATAGTGTGGCATTTCCATGCTAGATAGAAAAACGTACTTTCAAAGTCAAAAATAGTTTATTAGATGCTTTTGACATTAGATGCAAAGACATTCTTTTTACTACTATACAAACCTGTTCACTTCAGATGCTGTGGATAATACTAAGCCATACTGGTAGTTCCCGAGTCTGGCATGATAGAGGTATTTTGTCTGTAGATAAGACTGTGTGAAATGTTTAAAGAAACATGACAAATATGAAAGTTGAAGTATAACAGTGTGCATAGTTATTACTATACTTTATTACTGGGAGTGGATTTTGTCCTCTGTGCTCTACTATAAAGGTTATTGGCAATAGTGATCTCAACAGAATTTATTCTCTCTGATTTATGCATTTTCTTTTAATATATTTCTTATTATAGTTTTATTTTGACACATATAGGATACATTTCCCTTTTTATCTGCACAAAATGAAATCATCTGGTATTATAAATTATACCAAATGGTCCCAGAATGACTTTTGCTCAAGTAAAACCCAGTTATGATCATTACTTTGGAAGACGTGTAGGGAAATATCATCATAGCTACTAGATTAATTATATTTATAAGTGACTTTAAGTCAGTTTTTTGTAGAGTGTCTGAATTGTTGGAGAATAAATCCCTAAAACTTTAAAATCTTAAATGAAGAAGATCGGGTAGCATAAGTGGATCAGCAATGCATCTCCATAGCAACGTACTGTATTCCTATAAATAAGTCTGAAGGGGGTGTCAGAGAGCGCAGTCCATCCTTATCCCTGCAAAAGGGAAATGCTAACTTACTTTCTTAAAGTTCTCCATCCCTTTTGGATAATTATATATGTCCAACAAGCATGCAGAACAGAGCTTTATCTACCTAAAATAATATAGGGCTAGAAAGAGAAAATGAACAACTGAATGACTTATATGTTGTTATTTCCACTAGTACTCAGTGGGTTAAAATACTAGTATTGTGGTTGTGAATGTAGTTTAAGAGAAATTGCATCAGTCTAAAAGTATTAAAATATTCTGGATTATGCTGAGCTTTTTGACAGGCTTCAGTTTAAAACCGCAATGCATATAGTCTACTGATGAGCTAGAAGCAGACACTGAATGGTCTTTTGATGCTGCAATAGGTATAGAAGTGTTTATCACTGAATTCTTAGATCAGCATTGTATTCTATTATGTGCAATACAGGCTAAAAAATATTAGGAATATTAAAATTCAAGGATTTGAGGTACAAAATTCACTGACATAGTAAAGTGAGTTTTATTATGAGTGGGCACAAGGAGAAATCCAGCATAGGTCTCTGAGGTGGGGGTGTCCCACACTTGATATGTTTCTTAGTCCTATAAACTAACATATTTCTCAGGGGTGTAGACATTTTTACAAAATCTACTTGTCCAAGGAACTAAAATGGTAACCCAATCTACGTGTCCCTCATGACAATCTATTTGTCCTGAGCCAGAAACAAACAAACAGACCTAAAATGACATTGTCTCCGGCGCAGCCATAACACAGCGTGGGGGAAGAGGCTTTAGTGGCAACTTGACACAAATTGGAGGATATCCGTAGGGCTGCCACTAACGATTATTTTCATAATCGATTAGTTGGACAATAGTTTTTTTTTTATTAATCGATTAATTAGAAAATATCATGAAAATGATTTGTTTATTTAATGAACAAACTGGTTAAAAACAAACAGCAGAATAAAAAACTTTAAATTTACATTAACACGTGCCATTGTACTCTGTCCACACAGCACTTTTATCTCTTTATCGCAATAGTATTACTGTAATTGCCTTCTTATTTTACTATGAAATAACAATAAAAGCTATATTTTAAAAGTACAAGAACCCAAACACAATATTTCTCAAACTAGGTTTTAATACCTAAAAAAGTTTCACTAGTAAATATTAATTCACATGTAAACTATTTTTTCATATTTAATAAAAACCATGATTGAGAAAAATGCATTTCTTGTTTTTATTTCCTTTTATTTGCCAACCTGCCCCCCAGTTATGTACATCTGCCTCCAGGCTTGCCACTCTGCTCACAGAAATGCCTTATACCCCCCTAGATGCCATTCTGCCCTCCAAATATGCCTTATACCCACCCATTGGCTCCAGGCAACATATAAAATGCAATTGTGAATGCTTAATTTAAGGTTGTCATCACTATAGTTAGAATTTACCAGATCTTTGTACATTTTGTGTCTAATAATTACCTAGATTCTTTATTGTACTAGATAATTTGCCAACTGGCATACAGATCTAAATATTAGAAGCATGCTATATGCCAAAATGCTGAATCAAAACTGATTCACGAAGGAAAAGAACAAAATGCAATAACATAATTTAACGTAGGTGTTTGCTATTTTTAATATGATTTTAGCCCTAGGCAATGCACTAATGTCCTGCTGTTTTCTCTGTAGTATAATAGCCTTAGAATTAACCTATTGTCTGAATGAAACAACCGTGAAATACAGTTCTGTCTAACTTGCTCAAGAAATCTGAAACATTGAGATTGACATTTGAGCTCATCAAATCATTTTAAAACTGAATCATCTCACGGTGCATACACACACACACACTGCCCTCACACACACACACACACACACCTGTCCATACACATATAAACATACACTGTCCTTACACATGCCTGCCTGTACACACACATATATACTGCCCTTACACATACCTGCCCATACACACACATAGACACTATATACTGTCCTTACAAATGCCTGTCCATACACACACATATACACTGCCCTTACACAGGCCTGCCCATACACATACATATACACTTTTAAACATACACTGCCTTAACAAACGCCTGCCCATACACACATCTGCCCATGCACACAAACATACTGGGTCACACTTACCCTTACAGCACCCCTTTCTCCCCATCTCCTAGTCCCCTTTTGCCCCTATCTCTATCTTTTCTCCTCCCCTCTTTCATTTTCTATCTTCCATCTTCTGTCTTCCATCCTACGATAAGGATTGTGAGATCTGTCACTCCAGACCACTGCTTTAGTGCTCCCTAATCACTATGCCCTGGCAATTGATGCAAAGTGCCAGGATACAATGTCATATGCCAGCACTCTACGTCAATTGCCGGCACATAGTGATAAGGGCGTACGGAAGCCGAGGTCCGAAGTGACAGACCTCGCGCTACCTTAACGTTGGGCTGGTTAAAAGTAGGCAGGTGCCCACGGGGGGTTCCACTAAAGACTGGCTCAGGGGAGGCGGGATGCCGGGAAATCTACGAGTATCCCTGTAGGCCAGTCAGGCACTGGGGCCCCTGCTTTGTCGGGGCAGCCCCATCGCTCGCCCCCCCATATATATATGCTACTGCTCCATGGGGAATTACATTACTGGCCAATTCAATGGGGATACTCAATATCTGAGACCCTATGATGGTTCTGAACCTATTGTGCACTTGTGTCAGACTCCATTTCATTAACAGTGAATTCAACAAGCATGCTGATCTGTGTTGAATCTGGGTATACTTAGCAGTGCTCTTGGCTTCCACCATATTTACAATACGTAACCTTAAAAGTTGAGCCTACAAATAGAAATTGGCCCTCCCCTGCATATACACGGCCACACAATGCTTATGAAGCCAGTATGTAATTTGATGGCCACTGGTCGAAAAGTGCATTATTTATATTGGAAATATAAATGTTGTAAAGGCAATCTTTAAAATAAATTGTAGAAGCATTATTAAACACTCATCTACAGATACCAGACAAGCCAGAAGGCTTGTTTTCCCCTCAGAAATCTCATGGTGCTGCCACAACCACGAGGGATTCTGGGTAGGCACATGCAAATTAATTTTAAGTGAAAAATTATGGATGAGAAATACATAACTGTTTATTAACCTGCTATAGCAACTATATATATATATATATATATATATATATATATATATATAAGTAACCAGTCAATATTGATCTTAAATTACAACATTGGTTTGATGAGATTTATGGGTGAACATTACTGTTCAGCACTGCCCTGAGGAGTTAGCTCTATAAAAGTAAAAGTTTATTTGAACAACAATAATTTTGGTATATGCCTTACTAGTGAACAAATTAAAAAAGAGAATTATTTTTCAAATCTTGAAATTTATATACAGATAAGACTATACAGACCAAAACACATTTAAAAGTGTGGATTTTAAAAAGTACGTACACGTTAAGAGTGAACACTTTAGCCCCTGGCTAAATAACATCCTGTATGGACAATTCCTTAACACAATTGTACACATTTTTAGGAATATAAGGAACAAGGAGAAAAGCAAGTAAAAGATTTAAAGCAAAAGGAATATCCTGTCGATAGAGTAAAGGAGTCACCAAATAGGACATGAATGGTTGAAAGAGAGATATTGTTAAATCCCAGAGAAGGAGAATGGTGATAAGATGATGCCTTTTATACCCAACTACAGAAATAGTGTAGGTAAACATTGGTCACTATTACGGAAAGAGCCCCTCAACTGAGTGAGGTTCTCTTTAGGGTAGCACCAAACTTAAAATGTCAAGAAAATCAGAAGCCACTAAACATTTTAAAATCAATGCAAAGGTTTCTATAAATGTAATCGTTGCCCAGCCTGCAAAAACAGTGCTTAGGAATTGGGGTGTGTCCCACTGCCATAAGTGGGAACGCCCCCGACATCAGCGGGAATGCCCCCTGGCATCAGAGGGAATGTCTCCTTACATCGGCGAGAACGCCCACCGACGTCAGAGGGAATGCCCACCGACTTCAGGGGACCACCCACTGATGTCATAGGGCAGTCCTGGCCGCGTCCCACAAGGGAAGGCTCCGGGTACCCGGAGCCCAGAAGTTCCCAGGTTTGGCGATCGGTATTCGCTTCCAAAGCATAATCAGTGTTGCTGACATGACTCGATATCAAGGCATGTCAGCAACACAACCCCCTACCCCGATTGCCTTGGTCCGAACACCAACCACAACGGACATCAGTGAATAGCATTGCTGCTATTCACAATATGGCGGTGCCAGCTGTCACTTCAATGAGTTCAGAGGGTCTTGTGAATGTCGGCAAGAAATCTGACGACACCAGTTCAATGAGTTGAGTAAGCAAGAGCTTCTTTATTCAAGTGCGCACAGGGGAGAGTCCAGTTCACAGACTTCTCTCTCCCTCCTTAATTTTCTTACAATATGTAACCCCTCAAGGGGTTTTAGTGATTGCTGCTGTGTCACTGACTCACCTGCAGTTCTTATGGAGTGACCAGCAGATGGCGAACTGCAAAGCACATGGGTGAGGTACAAAAGGGGCCATTGGAGTTTGGAGAGGGGAGTTGAGAGTTGGATGCCAGAGGTGAAGGACCCTTGCTGAGAGAGAGAAGGAGAGTGAGAGAGGCCTAGGACCAGAGGCCTGCTTGAAATCCATGCTCAGAGGAGAGTTGCAGCATCCTGGCAGAATCTTCCAGCAGACAGAGATACAGAGCTGTTTGCAGCAGAGTTGGCAGTGAAGAAGTTAAAGGCTGAACTGCCCTGATTGCAGGTGGTAGAGTGGTAAGCCTAAAACCTCTCCCCCTGTCTCCACAACAGGGCACCCTGAATTCAGCCACACACCAATAAAAGCTTTTGATCTCCAGTCCCACTGACATACTGCAGTTTCCAATACAATTCAACCTATACTGTGGAGTAAGTTACTCATGGGCCCCAACTGTGTTATGTGCACCAACTAAAGGTACCCAGCGGCCACTAGGGTGAAGATTAGGGTGGGCCGCAGTGATTGTTGTGGGTGGCTGAACCTTGTATTGTATATTTCATTTCTGTATATTTTATTCTACTATATTTTATGTTTTTTCTGTTGCATTTATGCATAGTGTTTTGCTGTGCAATACAAAGTTAATTTTAAGTTAGCCCTGTGTCAGTTTTATTAATCACTCGGCTATGTTCCCAGCGGGAGCTCATATCCATACCCTGGATGCTCCGTTGGGTGGAGGCACTGCCACAGTTATGTATCCCAACTCCCAGGTAGCGGAGGATCAGGATTGGCCTGCAGAGCACAAAGAGGTAACTGGGATAAATGACCACAGAGATATTGGTGGGTCTACCCAAAAACCCGTTACAGATGGAGGCACTGCTGAGATCGATTGGGGTACAATAATTGAAGATATGCTACGTCCCCGGCCCACACGTCCATTTGCAATGCAGTGGGCCCAACAACAGAAATTACCGTTACATCATGCTGTGATGATATGCCAAGTACCTTCTGGTAGTGAGATTAAGCACGTCACTAAGTGCCTAGAGATTGTTTTGGGAATAGAGATGGCGACTATCAGAGATGTCCTGCAGGATTCAGACAGTCAAACCTACATGTTAGCGTATTCCCATACAGATCTGAGAGGCCAACAGAGGCCTAAAGCCCTACACCTTCTGGGAGCAACACTTAAAGGATGCCCTTTAGTGTACACTCTTCCTGACAAGGAGGAAGTTATTACACCACAGAAACCCTCCAGTTTAGGCCTAAGAGACTTCGACACATCACGTTATTCACAGTTTTTGACTTCTGTGTCAGAGAACCCCACCTGGAGATTACCGTTAACACCATTAGAGACTGGGGCCATTCCCAAACAAACTAATCGTTCTTTCAGAGAGCAAGGGACAACTATGCTCAAGACCCCAGGTCCCGTAGTTCCCTCAACCTTACTGCAGCCAGGTGACCCTACATTGAGTACCACAAGTTCAAGTGGCCTACCTGAAATACTGGAAAAACTCTCAGAGGCCATAGTAACAGCAACCCACACCCACAGTTACCGTAAGCTAAAGGTGTTTTCTGGTAATCAGCCTGTTCCAGCGGGAGAGGAAACTTTTGAGGCCTGGAAAGATAATGCCGTACAGTTGTTAGAAGAATGGTCCTGTACGGATACCATAAAGAAACAACGGTTAGTAGAGAGTCTTCGTTTTCCAGCTACAGATATGATAAGACTGTTCAGGGGAGTTAATGGACAAGCTACAGCCCATGATTATCTGCAGGTCTTGGAGGACGCTTATGGAAGATCAGAGGACACTGATGATCTATTAGTTAAGTTCCTAGCCACCAAGCAGAAGGAGCATGAGAAAGCTTCTGACTATATCAATCGATTACAGTTATCACTAGGGAAACCCCAGGGAGGTTGTCCCATGAGGATTCATTTGACAAAAGGATTTGCTTTAAGTGTGGAAAATCAGGGCATTTCAAGCGGGAGTGTCCCACTAATTCCACTGATGTTGATGTGCTAGCTATTGAGCTGGAGGAGGCCCAAATTACCAGTTCTTCCAAGAAAAGAAAGAAAAGACACACACAAAGTTTACCTGTGGGAGCTAAGATTGGGCCTAAATCCTTGATACACTTACAAGTGGAGGGAATTGATGCTTCAGCCTTGCTAGATACCGGTTCCCAAGTCACCATCATTTATAGAGACTTCTATGATCGTCACCTAAAACATATCCCTATGGAACCTGCAGGGGAGTTGCAGTTATGGGGAGTGGGAGCTCAGGCCCAGCCTGTGGAGGGATGCATACGAGTGACTATAACCATCCCCCAGCTAAACACAGGAATGATCTGCCCTATGGAATTGGAAGCTCTCATATGTCCTGCGGCTAAGAAAGTATGTGCCCCAATAATCTTGGGCACCAATGCAAGGATGGTACAGGATGTATTTAGAGCCTACCTTACCGAAGTGGGTGATGTATCTCTAGCCCGACTGATGGAGGTCAACCCTGTTCTAGGGAAGGAGTGCCATCGACTAGCCCTAGAATCTAAACCAGGGTCTTGCCACTATGCGGGGAGAGACACTGTATTCATTAAGCCTGGTGAGACCAGGACTTTACGAGCCATAGCCTCCATGCACCGTGAAATGTTGGGAGGAACCGGACAATACCTTGTTGAATCCTTACCTGAAGAGGATAAAAAGAAGGGGTGGACTCTAATACCTGAGGTGAAAGACTGGCGGACCCACTGGTGTAAAAATTTTCCTGTAATGATACAGAATCTAACACCTACAGAGGTCAGAATCGATCGTCACCAGGAAATCGGTGTGATTTATTTGTTAGATCAAGTCTTTTCCGTCATGTCTGTAAAGACAGAACAGGGGGGTGATCTTGAAGCTCCTATAGCTTTTGACTTGGAAGATTCTCCCCTACCACAGAAGTGGAAAGATAGCCTTCGAGCTAAACTAGCTATTCGAGAGAAAGTCTTCTCCAGGGAAGAAATGGACGTGGGATGTGCAAAGAGTGCCACACATGCTATCAGACTTTCTGACCCAGCCCCTTTCCGAGAGAGGTCAAGGAGGATTCCCCCTCGAGACGTGGAGGATGTCCGAAATATACTCCAACAGATGGAAGGAGCTGGCATTATTAAAGAGTCCAGAAGCCCATACGCTTCGCCTATAGTGGTAGTAAGGAAAAAGAATGGCACAGTCCGGCTATGCATAGACTACCGCACTCTGAACAAAAGGACTGTGCCAGATCAGTACACACTACCACGGATAGAGGATCTGCTAAATGCCCTTTCTGGAAGCCGATGGTTTAGCGTACTTGACCTGAGGTCTGGGTATTATCAGGTACCCATGAAGAAGGAAGATCAGGAGAAGACAGCCTTCATCTGTCCCTTGGGATTCTACCAGTTCACCAGGATGCCCCAAGGGGTAACAGGAGCTCCTGCCACTTTTCAGAGGTTGATGGAGAAGACTGTGGGGGATATGAATCCCAAAGAGTGCCTGGTGTACCTAGATGACCTCATTGTGTTCGGGAGGACACCCGAAGAACATGAACAGCGACTGCTGAAGGTATTGGACCGACTCCAAGCAGAGGGGCTGAAATTGTCGATAGACAAATGTCGGTTTGCCCGGAACTCTGTCACATATGTAGGGCATATTGTCTCTGCAGAGGGAATAGCCACTGACCCAGACAAAATTGAAGCGGTGTTGAACTGGCCTAGACCGAATAATATCAGTGAATTGCGGTCATTCCTTGGGTTCTGTGGCTACTATCGAAGGTTTGTGAAAGACTACTCGAAGATTGCTCGAGAGCTGCATAACCTGTTAAAGACAACTTCTGACATAGAGGGTGCTAAGGCACCACGTCTTAAAGATTTCTTTGGAGAGAAATGGACTTCAGGATGTGGAGAAGCCTTCTTAGCCTTGAAGAAAAGACTTACAGAGGCCCCAGTATTGGCGTATGCAGACCCTGAAAAACCATATGTTCTCCATGTAGATGCCAGTATGGAAGGCCTAGGGGGCGTACTACATCAAAGTTATCCAGAAGGATTAAGACCAGTGGCCTACATAAGTAGAAGTCTGACTGGTGCAGAGAAGAATTACCCGGTCCACAAACTAGAATTCCTGGCACTTAAGTGGGCCATCGTGGACAAGTTACATGACTATTTATACGGAGCAAAATTTGAAGTAAGAACGGATAACAATCCACTTACCTACATTCAAACCACGGCTAAGCTCGATGCCACAGGGCATAGGTGGCTGGCTGCATTGTCAAACTACAGTTTCAGCCTGAAATATAAGCCAGGTCCAAAGAATGTCAGTGCGGATGCCCTGTCCCGCAGACCCGGACTCCCGCCTCACCAAGAAAAGGAGGAATGGGAAGAAATCCCTGGACCTGGGGTAGGAGCTCTCTGTCAGACATATGTAGTGGCCCAGAGGCAAGATGAGTTCTCTGACCTTAGAGGGATAGACTCCATCAGTCACTCTCCAGAAGCAGTGCCAGAGATCTTCTGCACTCCAGTCATCCTCCAACAGTGGTCTAGCATAACCACTGAAGACAAGAGGAAAGCCCAGTCACAGGACTGGTATATAGGGACTGTCCTCAAGGCAATGAGAGCAAAGAACCCTAAATTATTGACTTCCCTCCCCATCGGTCAAAGAGACTTATACCGGCGAGAGTGGAATAAGCTATGTCTGGAGGATGGAATCCTGTACAGAATTATAAAATACCATGACCACCCTGGTCGAAAGCAGCTGGTACTACCCCATAGATACAGAGGAATGGTTATGAGAGCCCTCCATGACCAACATGGACATCTTGGGA